>JAMAFV010000003.1:2255047-2657935 GCA_023625935.1 Eurotiales sp. R13A2
ATGTCATAGCAGGTGTCGCCACTGACAACAAGATGAAATTCATCACATGTGGACACCATGCCGGTCTGGATGGGCGAGGGTGTGCTCACACCGTCATCTGACGTAGTAGTAGTAACAGGAGCTGAGCTGGTGGTAACTGTATAGCCTATTATATCGACGCAGACGTAGTCACCCAAACCCAAGGACTCGCAGGAACTGCCAACAGCAGGATTCCATGCATAAAAGGTTGCTAATGAGATGCCAGCATCTTCAGCAATCACTTCACATGTGTCACCAGAGACAACAAGATGGAACTCATCGCATGTAGACACCATGCCCGTTTGAATGGGAGAAGGGGTCGAGATACCATCACCCGAGGTGGTGGTTATCAAAGTCGTTGATGTAATAGACGCAGATGTCGAAGTAATAGTCGTAGATGTCGAAGAAGCAGAGGTAACACTGGAAGTGCCATAGTCAACTTGGACGCAATAGTCGAAGCCTGCCTTCAGCGTACAGGTGGTATATAGTTTCAGGATCTCGGGGTTCTACATAGTGCATTTCGTAGTAAGTATACTAGGCTGTAAATTTGCGCCGGGACAAGGGCTATTTGGGTTGATGCAATCAAAATAGGGCATACCCAATCTTCAAACTGGGCCTCAGTAATGCCTGCAGTGGCCTCAATATCGGCGCAGGTCATGCCCGACGTGGCTGCGATCCAGGCGCTGCAATCCGAGTCAGCTCCAGGGAAGGCCGTTCCCGGTGGTGATACCAGGTAGGCCGACACACAGAGCCCCCAGAGCGGGATTGCCATGAGCTGTGTTAGCATCATCTTGTTTTGCATTAGATCGAAAGAGATAGTATGATGTTCAGTAGTTGGAAAAGAGTGATTTGTGTAATACTGTCCGACTACTTTGCCTCCCACCTTATATAAGTATCCGGTCCAGGCTCACGTGGCCAACACCGTGGTCCAGGATGCATTGGAACATTGCATTCATTATCTATATTATTAGCTAAAATAAAAGGTACCTTGCTAGGGGCTTTTTGGAGACTAGATTTAGAGTGCAGCTTCCGTGCGGCTCCCCACATGCGCCAACTGGTCGAAAAGCCCAACCCACTAGTTTAAACTTCAAGTATAGTGTAGTCCTAGTCTGTTGGTTACTGCGTGAATAGAGAGTACAGTACGTGATACTACGTCGTACGGAGTACTCCGTATGTAGTTTCTTTGATAGTACCTGAAGTGGAGCTCATCCAGAGAACAAGGGCGCCCTCTATGTTGAATACCGAGGGGTTACCTGCCCGTGAGCAGGACAAGCTCTCATTAGCGACGAGGGAAACTCCTTCCCAGCAGTGTCGGATGTATCATCGACAACGCTCTGTCTAGCGATTCTAATGACCGTGAATTCCGTCATTTCCCTTGCTAGAAGAGCAGAAAGCATAAAGCGCCACTTCAAAGCCAGGTTCCTGTTGGTTGGTGGCGTCTACTGTTGGTTTGCGAGTGCTTGCTGAATAAATGAAGTGCTAAATTAGTAAATTTTAGGGCTCAAAGCCTCAACCCCACAAGTCACTTCGACCCACGTGCATTGCAATTAGTGAAATGCTTGGAAGCAAAATTTATTAAGCCAAATGATAAAATTTGACTAGTTATCCTTTGATATTACTAATTGTGAGGTTACGTTTGGTACAACAAGGACTGGCTTGGCAAAACTTTAACCTGTATTCAACTAATATGTGAAGAAACCCGCAAGATTTAAATATAATGTATTTCCTATATAATCGTATACTATTATAAGTTGATTTAAATCACCCCACAATGAACCTTTTAGTTATGGCAATTGTATGAGTAAAAAATCTTAAATTTAATCAACTTCACTATTTCCAGAATTGACAAATTTTGGTATAGAAATTTAAGGGCTCATGAATTTAACCCAGCCCGACGGGCTTTGGTATGGGCTCGATATAGAGATTATCTCTGGATCTCAAAGGGTCTCTATCTGTTCCAACGCAAAGCCAAGTTTTGCTAAGCCAGTGTTAGCTGTCCTGAATGTAACCCTACGGACATATTATCATTGAACATTTACAGGCTAAGAATCGACGAATCGAGTGCTGTGCGTTCTTCGGGGTGGACGCCCACCAGAACGGTGAAAAATCCATATACGGCCCTAGGGTTATGCAAAGCCCCTAGTGGCTAGGCAGCGCGCGGGGGCATACAGCCAATGATAACGTGCCAATAATCCAACACCAGACTGAAGTATGGATGTTATTATTGTACAAGATGTTTAATAACTACTGTCGGTGTCAATCGGGGACCGCTTTCCCGATTAGACACCGACAAGGTGTATCAGGACCTCATCTCGGAGTCCCCGATTCTTACTACTCAGGCTTTATTTAAGTATCAATGGAATATTGGTGACTTAAAGCCTCATCCTTACCAACGAAATCCAGTAATAAACCAATAAGTGCATCCTAAGTACGGGTTACTTCGTATTCCTCGAGCATATGCTCCAACACACCGTGTAGTATTTCGTCTAACATCCACCACAGCACCCATCGCCTCTGCTAGCCATTTACTACTCTTCTAGATCCTGAAGGGTGTATACACCCTTTTTGTCTTAGTTGGTATTTCTGACATATTACAACAGAAAAAGGACACACGGTGACTCCTTCGCGTAAAAGCTCTTGCCTGGTATAAGTCATCAGTTCTTCCCCTTTGTGTTATCCATCTTTTCATTGATCTATATCCATCGCGACCGGACTTATTTACTTTTGGCTGTGGCTGTTCAATCCCGTGCCCTCCGTGAGTGGGGAGGGAGAAGTGCCATTTCAACTTCCCTGTAGTTTTCTCTGGGTACTTTGCTTTATATAGCATTCAGCTTGCCCACAGCCCTCTCTCGGTAGTGGTGCTGCCCAGGAATTGAGTGATGATCAAGCTCTACAAGACAATTTGTAGTGAAACCGAATTTGATAGCCTATCTTGATGCTGTAGTACATCGTTCATATGAACCGCTGCTCAAGTTTAAATGCATGCGCCTTATTTTACAAGACAACCAAGAGAAGGACCGGATACCCAACGAGTGTGAGCGTGCGTACATTACTTAACAGCACAGTCCTTTCAAGATAACCCCGCCGCTGTACACAAGAACTTGCAGTAACGAAGATCATCATAGCCATTTCTTTTGTAGCCGATATGAAGAACGCAATAATCCAGCAGATCAATAACAGTAGGCACAATTGATCAGACAGCAAGCTATGGGTCGTCCATACAGTCGTCGTCCAAACCCATTTCAGCACAGGTACAGCATGGGTATGTAGCGCACCTATACGACTGGAAATCGGCAGTAGAGTAGATATACAACTGATTGACATAGGCGGTAGTGAAATCACATAGAGGCACTTGGAAAACACCGGGGGTTTCCACGCCCGAAGTCCAGGGAACAGTGCTTGTGTCGCCGGTGCTATTGACAATATATGCGCCATTAGCGCTGTTTTGAAGATCGTACCCATTTGCATTGCCGTTTACGACATAGCCACCATACGAGCTCACAATCAACTCCTGATAGGTCAGGCCTCCCCAGATACTTGTTCCATTCAGGTCTGTAAGCCCAGGCAGTGCGCGAAACATCGTGGACGGGGTAGTGCACCCTGCGCAGACTTTCAGATTTTCGCACCACTCTTGACATGCGTTTGCTCCCACAAGCCAAAAAGTTTTGCCCGACCCTGAAATACTGTACCGAGACGCTTCTGCGTCGTCATCAGATAGTTCTTTAGGATCGTCGCCATCTGCATACATGGCGAATGGATTGCTTGTGTCATCTTCGGTGTCCGTCATGACTATGACAGGTACGTAGTATTCAGTCACATTCCATGCATAGAGTAGGACATTCGCCATAAGCTGTTTGGTAATAGTTGCGACTAGATCTGGCATGCTGATTCCGTCTCCTACAGTCAACCATGTCCCATTTCCAACTGATTTTTGCCATCTTGCTTCCGAGGTTGTACTGCCGTTGATCAAATATTGATAAGACGTATTGACAGCCGTCTGCTGCGCGTCTGCGAGATTTTCGATATACGATTCAATGTCATCGAGACTAGGTACCGTTGAAGAAAATGCAAGGGCATCTGTCACGTCATCTGATATGACTCCCCATACATTGTCCCACTGCTCACTTGCTAGTTCTTTGGCCTTATCAGAGGCTGCCTCCGTCACAAGTTGGTCCACAATCTTCTCCAGACCCTTTGACCAGATGCTGGATCCCATGGCACCAAGGATTTGGTCAAGAATCCAGTCGGCAATCTCCTCGCCTATTGTCTCAGTTGCATCAGGGGCAAAGGTATCCTTAAACTATTGTTTCCCCTCAATATGTTAGATATCAGCAAATTGGGTAGAAGCACGAAAGAGAACTTACGGTCTTTGACACATCCTCTAAATCTGATTTACTGTATTGGAGAGCAGTCCACCAATTAGAGTAGAATGCACGCATGCGAGCCATCGTAGTCAATATCCACAGGCTGGCAAGTGGCATTGTATCATCAGCGCTGTTTGAGCAAGCAAAGTCTGAGTCGCATGTAGTACTGTCACTACCTATTTGACCGCAATCGTAATCTGCATCGTAACCCAGATACTGTGCGACTGTAGAAGTCCATGAATCGCTGTTTGGAATATCCAGAGGATCATCGTCGTACCAGCTGATTGCATCCGATATGGCCTCATCAGTGTAGGACATGGTCCATTTGTCAGCTTGGACCAATTGATTAACAATCGTAGATGATGAACTGTTGACACATTCAATGCATCTCCAGTAGCTCGCATCCTTGTTGGTACAAATTGGCTCTGGATTCACGCCTACTTGTTTGCTAATTGGCTCCCATCCATCACCATTATCATCATCAAGAGAGTAGCTCTCCAAATCAACAGCCCATTCTGTGCTTCCCCCAAAGGAATACATTTGGTAGAGCGTTTGCCGTTCGGCTTTGGTTGAAGACGTCATATAACCCACCCACTGTGTATCGTTATAGACCAGGATGTTCGTGTCGCTTTCGTCGTCATACAATTGTTCTGCACTTGGGTTTTCAGATAAGATTTGATTGATCTCGGCGTTTGAGATGTATCCAACGGTAGCAGTGCAGGGGCCAGCGTCGCCACCTACGGACCAAGTACAATCTTCCGAGGTGCAGCCAGCAGAATCCATAGTAAAGGAACGGCCATAACTAGCAACGCCCACCATAACTTGGCCACTTGGAACACCGGCCTTTGTTATCATTGACAAGGCATACATGGTCTCCGTAAGATTAACATGTGATCGAAGGCAGTTCCCCCCCGGGCAACCTGGCTGGGCGCTGTCATTGTCCAAGTCCCAGACCCCGTGCAAATCATAAGTCATGTAAATAATCCAATCGACAACGTCTGCAATGTCTGCAATGGGGAACGCCTTGAGATACCAGTAAGAGGCCGGGGCAGCAATCGAAACAGTGACCGTATCGGGGAGAGCAGCCTTCAAATCTTTCAAGAATGCAAGGTAGTTTGCACCGTCGTCGTCGCTACCAGCAGGAATGCCGGGGATATCTGGCTCGCCCGGGTATTCCCAATCAAAGTCAACACCGTCCAAGTCGAACTCATCAACGAAATTGACGATATTTTTCACAAGCGTTGCGCGATTGTCTTCGGTCACGCCTTCTCGGAAGATCATATAGGTGCTTGGATCAGTTGAGAAAGCCCAGCCTCCGAACGAAACAACACGCTCGACACCGCTGAGCCCAACAAACCCTTCAAACATACCAATAGCTCCGCTGATGTCGATTTCAAAGTCACTGGTGATATTACCGAAAGCGAAATAGATATGCGTGTAGTCTCCTGTATCGATATTTTCCGGGTACATATTCAAGCATGGCCGTCCCCCGTTAAAGGCTTCAAAGTAGCCAATGTTGAACCATTGCACCCCTGAGGAGCCATCTCCATATTCGAATCCACAATTTGATATACATCCATTCGTGCCATTGGCTGCTGTTCCAGGATTGCCAGTGGTGGATTCTGTTGCGGTACAGAAATCAGGCGTGATTCCACATTGGCCCCATTTGTCGCAGCAAGCATTCAAAGGGCAAGGATTCAAGTCGGCCCATCCGGTGACGTTAGAAGTGGCTGTTGTATTGGGTACCTGTGGTCCACACACGGTGCCCTCAACAGGGGCAGGGAAAGGGGGAGTTCCATCACTAAGACAGATGTTCGTACCGGCGAGTAGCTCGTCGGCACCGCAGCCCAGCCAGCCCCACGTCTCATTGTTGAAGTTCAGAATTTCATCAACTGTAAGAGTGTACGAAGCTGCAATCTGAGAGCAGGAATCCTCTGCTTCGACGAGGTAGGTATAGCATGTACCATTCGCATACGGCGAAGGCGAATAGTCAGGAAGAGTACCCTCGGAGCAACACACATATTGTCCAACAGCGAGAGTGCCACACAGGTCAGATGCTGTATTGTAGCTATCAAACTCTGCTCCAGTAATTCCACATTCAGCAGCCAGGGTAGTACAGGTATCCCCGTACACTACCTGAACCGTGGTGCAACTCATCAATGCTAAAGCAAGTCAACCTTGCTAAAGAGGGAGAGTGAAAAAAAAACAAAAAGAAAAAACTCAGGCTTGAGTAGATTTGATCATTTGAGTAACCACGTCGTGGAGATGAGGGCTTCTTATAAGCTTATAGGCTGAAAGTCCAATTCTCATCTCGAGCTATTCTTAGGAATATACAAAAGCCTATAGTAACGCAAGATCAGAAAGATTCTTCTTTCCTCTGCACGATAATACCCATGAGTTGCAAGCCACCCAACGCCAAGCAGTAAAGAGATTAAAGATTCTGGAAAAGTTTACATTAGACACCTCGTGGACTATAATGTGCAAACTAAGTGCATACTGCATGGTTTCGAAATCTCTATGCCCGGCTGAAAAGCATCCAATCAGATACTTGACCAACAACCTGTGTTTGTGGTGTTTCGTTGATGCTACACATTCTATTGTTCTAAAACAGTTAAACACTATTGTATAATACCATGTCGGTGGAGCAGCGAGCTAAAGCAATGCAACTTTAGACTAAGATACAAATACCCACGAATACTAGTTTGGCGGCAAAATATCAGCTAAAGCGGAAAAATAATAAAAATAACGTTGATATAGCTAAGTTGGTTGCCATCTATATTACTCAAATGGTACACTACAACCCTCCGTTGACGCCGTCGTGTGATATGTCCATTTCTTGAGAATTAAGATCTATTGTTAAATGGGTAGGTCAGATGTCCATAGTATAAATTTACTGTGTCAGCCTGTGTGTGTGTGTGTGTGTGTGTGTGTGGCTGAGGATTTCTTGCGCGGAGATAAAACAAGCTGCTACTATTTATTCCCAAGTATAGTATCAAGTGGGTCACGAAAGCTAGCAGACCATGGATATGCTTGAAAATGGGCAGACCGAGCTCAGGCACCAGTCTAAGGTTTTCCAATGAAGGACTACTGCCAACTGGACTTCGGGGTTGCCGAGCATGCAGGACATTTAAACAGTTGATCGCTGATTGGATCTAAACACATAATATCACTAATATCCATGTAGTGGGGATATTGGACAAGTTCTCTGATTTACCGCATGTTGATGTTAAATTCTGGGTTGTACCTTGACTAGTCTGTGTGCAGCGTGTGATCAGCTACTCCGAGTTTACCATAATGGACCTAGTGTACAGACTATAAAAGAAAAAGTTTCAAGGGACCAATTTTAGCCAAGGGCGGTTGGATCATTTAAGCACCTATTTTAAAATTTTCTCCGATTTCTTCTTGGTGCCAAGCTTGCTTGGTGTAGTGAACTATGAACGTGGAATGATGCATCCAATACCGAAGCTTCGGCCTTTTGAACCATGGCATAGGGGTTTATTCGGAATAGTAAACGGCTCTGTTTGATGCATGATAGTATAATTTATCCTCGTTAGACAGTGAAATATTTCTCAAGGTACCTCTCTAATATTAAAGGCAGAACAAAAAGGGCGTATTGATTGGCTGGATGTGTTTATTTTAGATCCTTGGCAGAGCCGCACCCTAAATCAAACTAAAACTTAAAAGTAAAGAACGATGTAACATATAGTACCAGGAGAAGCCGCAACGTGAACAAAGCCAAGAACAAAGCCAAGATAGAAGGAAAAGAGAAAAGATATCTGTTGGAGAATAACCCTTGAATGCTAGTGCTATGGAGGATGCACGTAGTCCTTATGTAAGACTGTTTCGTAAGGCATTGCCCGGGTAAACGCTACAGTACCCTGGGTCCACATTATTTTTCGAATCCATACAGGTTGTATATAAGAACAAAAATATATAAGAACGAAAAATATATAGATCGAATTGCTAGAACAATTAGGGCAGCTGTTATGTTTATGACCTTATTGCCAGCGGTTACTGTAGGGAGTTCGCGCTGAGGCGTCTGCAAAGCCTCGGTCTGACTAGTCCGTGGAGGGCGGCTATTGGCTTGATGTTATGAAACTACCTGCATGGCGCTAGAAGAGGTGACGGATTAACTATGTTAACTTAACTAGTTAGTTGAGTTAAGTGTCGAGGTGATTGCGTAATCCTCCAAGCCTTATGTGGGGTGTCCTTTGCTTGGAGACTAAGTGTGAAGAGTCGGTCTTGTGCTGTTTGATTCCTACAAGCTAGGGTACGTATACCGATATATCAAGCATGAGGAGGAGACCAGAAATCAAGACAGCCACTAGGGTGCTCGTATAGACGTCATATTGTGAAGAGGTTTTTCGAGAACGTAGTGATTAGTGATTTATGCCCTGGACTCTTAATAGATTCGTTCTGTGAACAGTAATAATATAATATATAGTTCGTAACGACAGCTAATCGCTGCCGTATCCAAACGCTCGAATCATATCCCGAATTTGGTAGTGATAGACAAAACAAGATTAAAAAACTTACAAGAGATTTATAAAAAGAATAGAATAGTTAGAATTTTTTAGGATATAAATTTAGCATCTAATAAAAAGACTCAAGTTATTTCGATATTACATCATAAGTGATACTTTAGTCTCAGTATAAACTGAACAGAGATATATTTGGAATGTAAGATAAGACATTTTGCCTCCCTGGGCCGCGGACAGTAATGTTACATCTAGGTAGTGATGACCATCCAATGAAGCAATTTCCGAGAGTACAACCTCCTTCTTTAACCGGGCCCGAAACGCCGTCCATGAACCAACTCCGTTAAAAGACAAATACGGGGCGATTAACCCCAAACCCACGCGCATAAACAAATGAACATGTAGAGGCGACTCGACGAATTCTGACCTGACATCAACACGATAAGCGCAAAGGCACGTCATGAAAAAAACAACTCACCACGCGTGTGTGCCGCTTTCGGGATCCCAGTCTTCGCCCTCCCAATCCTCATCGCCGCTCTGCTCCGAATCAAGGAAATCGCCTTCGCTGAACTGGGATTCGGCGGGCCTCTGGTTGCTGATTGTCAAAGACACGATCTCGCACATGCCTTGAACATAGGTAGTTGAATGGCCTTCCTCAGGATTACCGTTCATATCGCCCTCGTTCTCTTCATCTTCGTACTCGTCCTCGTCCTCATCATCAACCTCTGACAATTTCTGCCTCGCTACACGGGCACTTTGGCGGTGGGAATGCCTTTGGCCAGTAAGTCCGGCGCCTGAAGATGCATGCGCGAGGTTAGCTTCCACCGTCGTGTTTGACTCGGGTGTGTGAATTTTGCGAAGAAACGTTCGCTCGAGTTTATTGATCCACTGTCGGCGGAACGACGCCCTGTCCTGCCAGCCCATATGCACTGTTGCGTTGATGACGATCTTTCGTAAATCCTTCAGGTTGGGGGCAGCATCAACGAGAGAAGCCAGAAATGTGGCGGCTCGGGGCTTATCCCATTGGCGTAGCTGCTGAAGCTCTATTTCTTGAAGAGTCTCCGGCCAAGTAGGAACATCCTCAGCCTTGAGAAGATTCTTGAAATGGGGCACTCCATTGTAATGAGGCGGCCAGTTGTGCATAATAAAATTAGCAGAGAGCCTTTCTAACTTGGGGCATGCCTCCTTGAGAACAGTCATGAATGACATGTTGAGGTGTCGGTTGTGTCTCAGAACTATCTCGCGCAGACAAGCTCCGCTGTTACTCAAAAACATCACGAACGCTATCGTTCCGACCTCGTCACAGTTATCAAGAGTCAGGGACGTTAATGTTGACGGCATGGATAGAAAAAGCAGCTCATTGACTGCCGTGCAATCGGTAAAAGTCACTGCCTGAAGATTCGGCAGCCGACACAAGGCCTCGCCCAGTTGCGTTTCAATAACTTCCGCGGGGCTTTCTGTATATTCTGTTCGTCGGGGTGCAACAATGTCATCGGAAGGGATATGGAAAATGTTGAGATTCCGAATTGTCTGGAACGGGGCTCCAAGATGGCGTGCTAACATGGTGTCAAGGAGAGTTCGTGGTTCCATGTAGCGGCTATTCCAGTCAAAGGTATGCAGGCGCACATTGCTTGTTTCTAACGTCTCAAACAGCGACTCGGGATATCTCCATCGTGGAGTACGGTCAGCCCACATCAGAGGCGATTTGCCGTCGCTGTAGTCGTAGAGTCGGAGCGACTTGATATGGGGCACTTTCTGTACGAGTTTGCTGAGATCAAAATACCCATGGACGCCTGCTTTGTACATCAAAGTCAGGCGGACATCGATAAGAAGCTCCTGTACCTTAGTCGAGTAATTCATCGATAAACTCTCGACAGGCTGAGACAAGAGAAAGAGCAGTTTATGGGCCTTTGTTGACGGATTGATGGGCGGCGTATGGTATAAGGCACTCAACGCCGGCTCCGCAAAAGCACGGCATAGCAAAGCAACATTCAAGAGCGTCTTGTCTGTATCGACAGGAGAGGGCTGCAACGCATGGAGGAAGATATTCAAGAGGATGTGGTACGGTAGAGTTTGCCAAGGAGGGGCTGATTCGTTCACCTCTAAGGCAGGCGCTGCAGTGATGGATGCAGCGTCGGCATGTCGGCGCTTGCGAGGTGATTGTGTGCTGACCCGTTTTCTTTTGGCGGGAGACGGCCCTTCGACCTGTCGGCGTGTAGTCGGACGAGACGGCCGAGGCGATGGCCGGTGGGAGTTTTGATTTTGAGTGCTGGAGGTGACCATTTCGGGATAGCGAGAGATGACACGCTCCAAGTCCTCATCGGACGACGGCTCTCGGTATGAGCGCGGGGCGCCCGTCGCACGCTTGGGGCGATTATTAGCCGCAACAGTCCTAAGTCTGGAGGACGCTCGCCATGCGGTCTGCTCGTCGTCGTCTGGAGCAGATTCGGCGGATGAGCTTTCGTTGTAAGACTTGATTTGCTGTCTGCTGGTGCGCACAGGACGAGATGAGGTCCCCACCGCAGTCGAAGAAGCCATTATCGAGATCCTTCGGGGATGCGCCGGGGTGTGGTCAGAAGTGGGGCGGGGCGACGTGCTAGCTCCTGCAGCTTGTGCTTGGGGGTGTGCTGCAGCTCACATGGCTTTGTGCGAGTCTTGACGCTCACGCTTGCGTGCGGGCTGTGGCTGCTGGTGGATTTTTGATTGCGCAGAGGAGTCTGGCGTTGATAGCAAGGAAGGAGAATGAAGCAGAAAGGGAGAGCGAGGGCGAGCGAGAGAGAAAAAAAGAGCGCGGGCGGCGCGGCCGCCGGATGGAGAAGCCCCAATCAGGCAATGCCGCCCGGCAGAATGGCCGCCTTATCGATAAGCGATAAGCGATAAACGATATAAGATTATACGGGCCCGATAAGATAAGCCATTGTCGATAACTACGAGAAAACACGCCTTTGTGTGTGGAGTCAGTGCGCTTGATTCTGGGAATTGATATTAATAAGGAGAACAAAATGCTCCATCACAAACAGTTCATACTGTGCTCCGTGCTGTCCTCACTACTGCCACCAATCTCGATGCCCAAATCAAAAGAATAACCCAACGTCCAGTCCCCAAAACAGAAGCCCGATAATCGCCAAAACAGAAGCACTAAATCTTGGCCAACCCCTCCGCATGGATCTCGTCGTAAATCTCCTTGGTACTCGACCTGCCAGATGATAGACTACGCATAGTCTGAGAAAAGATCGTAGCGGTAGCCACGGGTCGGGCTCTGGGTAGCTGGCCCCTCAGGGCTATCCACGTATCCATTAACCTGGCTGCTGACACGTCTCTGGGCGGGACGAACCCCGAAGACATCATCAATAGAGAATGAAAAGGTTGGTATGCGAGAGAAGAGCCCTTCGTGAGAGGGCGCGTCGCTTACTTGCTTATCCTCATCGCCATCGTCTTCCTTTTTAGACGGGTCATCTGCCGGCACAGTATCATCGCTTTTTAGGGATTTCACTTCGCTGTCATTACCAACATCTTCATCGCTGTCGAGAGTAATGGGGCAAACCGCCGAATGGCCATGTGTGGTCTTGGATGGCGTATCAAACAGCTTCTTGGACAGATTGCTTGCCCTGCCGGACCTCCCAGTAGACCTCGTTCGTGGAGTGCGAGGAGTTCGAGGCCCGATAACTGCTCGTGGCGTTCGTGGGGCTGAGCGTGGAAGCTGCGCGCCCTGTTGTCGCGCCTCGTCTGTGAGCTCCTTGGCAAGTTTGCGGGCCTTTTGGATACGGTGGTCGATAGCATGGCCAGTTGCACCACGTCCATAGAGAACGGCTATTGTGCTCGAGTTTGGCTATGAAAGTTGAATACATGCGTTAGCTATGGTCGTAGAAAAAAGGAGCATCGGATGAGGGGACGCGAGATATCTGTATGAGAGTCAAATTCAGGTGGCTATAAATATACATACTCTGATTCCTGGCTCGGCAGCAAGCACTGCTGCTAGCAGGCGAATATCTGCATCGCTCATCTGCCAGTTCACCACCATCTTGAAAGGGTATATTGGACGCTGAAGTGTGCTTTGGCGCTTGGAGAATTGCCTAGATGAAAACTTGCCGCAACAGGGAATAACTAAACCTCCAAGGCAGGGAGTAGTTCTCCTGAGGGAGGCACTCAGACCGTAGAGTCAGGAAAGGAGGCTGGTCTTGAATTGAAAAAAGGTGCGGCGCCTCTCGTCACCGCTACTCGACTAACGAGAGACAAAGCAGACTAGGCTGACTGATACAGTCCTAGAACAAGTGGCATGCCGATGAATCTCAAACAATTAGGAATAACATGCCGTGGCAGAGGATGGAGGATGTCATGGCCTTGATACTTAAAGAGAGAAGGGGAGAGAACAAACAGTTCTTGACCGTCGGTGGGCACGGTAGCTTCCGGGCAATTCTAGATGTCTTGGTTGGACTTGCTATTTTTCATTTTTTTTTTCTTTGTTACGACCGACCTTGTGTCTCGAGTTGTCATGTTGACAGGGTTTCCCGGTGAACTTCTTCTCTACCCATGTAACCGCCGTCATTTTCAGCTTCCAACAGCCACACATCCTTAATCATTGGCAAACAGACAAAGGGGCTAGCTAGGATTGTTAATACATCGGGCTACATCTACTTGCGCTCGCGGCAAACATACAGACGCGCCAACTGTCATTGCCAAAAGGCATTCGTGTCTCACATGAGTTGGTAACAACAGGTGGTTCTTCAGCGTTCGTCCTTAGCAACCACCAAAACATTGTCACCGAGTGAGGGAAAGTGGAGCCAACAGCAAAGAACCTGTCTTTTCTTCATCGCCTTCTTTTCACAAGCAAAGACTTCGACGGCCTTCGTTTGTTCTCACTGGCGCTTCGTTGCTGGACCACAGTGAAGCAGCAACCATCAGCCCGTGTCTCCGATCCTTGCCTCGACCTCACTCGTCCAGACCTTCTACTCTGACGTTCGTCTCCTCGCATATCAGACTCTCCTTATCTCACTGACTCACTCTCTATCACAGTCACATCAATCAATATCCTCTCATTTCGAAGCTTTCCTCAGCAACCTCTTCAACTCACTCCGATTTGTTAACACCCTCTCTACACTCACTCACCTTTTGGCAAGAGGCATCCCTCCTGCAGTCTAATTGCTTCACTCAGCAATCATCCAAACAATCTCATCCTTTACTGAGAATTGAAAACTTCAGCTCCTTATCTACCGCCATCATGCCTGTACAATGGACCCTCTCAAACGAACGCCTCGTAAGTCTTGTTCTATCTCCTTTCCCGCTGACTATCACTGATCCAACCCGCAGTTATTTCTGAGAGTACTTGACAGCCTCAAGGGGCCAATGAATTACAAATGGCTTGCCGACACGTGGCGTGAGTCTACACCGGAGATCTCCAATGTTCCCAGCTATTCAATTTACTTCGCTGACAGGTTTCCCCTAGCAAATCCCAATGAAAGACCGACAGCACGCGCTATATCGGAGCACATCTTCAAGCTCAAGAAGCTAGCCAAAGCCGAGAGCGAAGCTGCTGGCACGTCCAATAATACAGTGTCCACCCCGACGGCCACTCCTGCCAAGCGTGCGCCTCGCTCTCGCAGCACCGGTGGCACCGGGACCGGAAAGGGAAAACGCAAGCGCAATGCTATGGAGTCTCCTGAGCGTACATTCACGCCCGTCAATGCACCACGCATCAAGACAGAGGATGGGGAAATAGTGTCTCTTGCTGAGATTGAGAATGGTACTCCCTCCAAGCGTGCCAGAAAGCCAGTGCAGCATCTCGACATGGCAGCTTACGCCGAAGATGACAGTGGTGATAACAACAGCGATGGACAGCGCTACAGCTCTGCAGATCCCGAATACGCTCCAGAGGGAGAATCCCCTTTTGTCGATTACGATGGAAATGCTGACAAGTACGAGCTTCCAAGTTTTACTGTATGCTCTTTGTGATAGCTTGAATGGGAAGCATTGGTAAACATTTCGGTGTTTCTCTTAGCATCGAGTCTATGAGCTACTATGCTGCGGAGGAGAACCTAGAATTGGGCAGAAGGGTATCGGATCAGTCTTTTATTGCTTCTTTACGTCCAAAGAGATGATGGCATTGCATTACGTTGGAAAAATTAAATTGCTCTCAATGTCATTTGCTACGGGCTGATTTTCCTACAGTCCAATGCTATAAAGCTTAATGATAGTCATAATGAAGTTCTGGATTTAATCCTTCGTATCGAGCTAATGCTTCACTCCGCTTGAAAAAGAAGTAATTGAGAATTTCTTCGTGCACCACGTAATCTCCAGCTAGATAATACCACTCTCCGTCCGCCTTCGTCAGCAAATTTCAGTCTTGTCCGAGCGTGTGATCTAGGTAGACTTCGCCACGCGCTTTCGCTTCTTGGGAGGCTCCGCGTCTTCGACGCCGAAATTAGTCTCCGAAGCAGACATGGGCACAGACATGTTGGACTTGGCCTTAAGGTCGTAAATGTGCTTGTAGATGGTCTGCTTTGTTTGACCTAGTTTATAGCATCTGTCAGCGTCTGGTGTAGAAAGAAGAATGCAAAGATTTTTACCTTCGCCCATGAGCTCAGCGAGCTTAGCATAATCAATAGAACTCGGGGGTAAAATGTAAAGCATGAAGATGAACAGCTGCAAGAATAATAGTTAGTAAAATGACTGTCAGTCTCTTCTCTATCATGGCTGGAGGGAGGTTGTCTGACTTGCCTTTTCGTTCATTTCAGCGGTCCAGGCGGCACGTTTTTTGGAAGGAGAAGCTTTGTCAGATGCCATGGTGTAGAATTGATGGCTTGCAAGTATTTTTTGTGAGATTGGTGTGTTGTGGAAGATTTTGGAATGCTTTCACAGCAAGGTGTCTGTTGGGGAGAGAGTTCGGTGATTATGAAAAGAGAGAATCCCTCACAGCAGCGGTGAATGAGTATTTGAGGGTTTGCAGAAAAGATTTAACCTGTGATTATCAAATAATGAAAGGTTCCTTGGTAATAAATACTGTCAAGTAGCTGGGCAAGCCTCTGGATTAGACGGTAGTTCCCAACCACCGCAATAATCTGCGTTTGCAACTGACAAGGTTTTCTTTATTCTCTTTGTCTCTCTCTACTCATCTCACAGCAGTAAGCAGACTGTGTCTTTTCCACCACCAGTCCTCGAGAACTCACTTCTCTGCCTATTCAAAATCGCCTCCCACTGTTTCTCTTCCTCCTTCACCTCGCCTTTACCATCAACAATCCATCATCTCGACTGCCAAATTTTCTCTTCTTCCATTATTACGTCTCATCACATACCTCAACTCATCATCTAATCTCTTCAACCACGAAAAGGTGCTCACCATGCCTGTCAAATGGGAAGACAAGTTGGACATCAAGTTCCTGTGCACGATTTTGAAATGTGCCAATGTTCAGGTCAGCCGCGAGATGTGGGCTACTGTCGCCAACACCATGGGTGAAGACTTTACTCTCGAGTCCTGCCGGTAAGTCTCTGCTTCTCCTCTCTTTCTCAAGTCACACTTTTACTGTATCTTGAAATTGCTATAGCTGGGAAGCAGTGTGGTATTTGCCCCCAGGTGGTCGATTTCACATCGATGACCGTTGTCTAGTGACGAGTACAAGGTTTCTTACATGCTAGAGTTGTTGCTTATTCCGATTTAGGCTACATTACGCAAAGGTCCAAAAGGAGGCCAGCTACGACAGTTTCGTTCCCGCTCTTACAGCTTCCAATGCGTCTGCACTCACCAATGGTACCAAAAAGACGACGCGCAAGCACAAGCAGACCAAGTGCAGCGACGATGAGGTCGTGCCGAAGCCAAAAAGAACTAAGAAAGGCACCGTGAAGGATGTGAAGGAAGATTCTCCTCTTCCCCCAGTCAAGGACGAAATTTCTGATTCCTCCAACGAATTCGACGACACTACTTAGTCGAGCAAATAGTGAGTAGCAACAACCGACCTACTCAACATGGATTGGGTATTTCTAGAGGTTTAGCTGACAGAACTGTAGCGAGTGACGACAATCGCCACGTACGTCCTACCATTGCCTTTCAAAGGTCTTCGTATCGACTGCATCCATTCGTCTTTGAGAACAGCAGGGAATATTTCTAGCGACCCTTCAGTGGAAGTTAATTGATGTTTTGGCAGGTGGTGTCTCGAGGGGAAAAGTAGTAGTGGGGTTTGGGTTCAGATCGTGTTATTTCCCCGAGTGTTTTCCAAAAGATCAAGAAGACTCTTCAGAGTAGCCATCTTAATACACCTCGAAAAGTTGATTGAACAAATCGTTCGACAATTTCTCTAGCATGATTATTCGTAATGTACAGGAAACCGAGGCCAAAGATGCATAGCCTCTTATTACGAGCATGGTGTTTTCTCGTGCGAGAACTGTAACCATCTTACCATGCCGCTACTCGCGTTGCGACTTTTCTCGCGAAGTGTCTGGGTTTAATGTATCAAGATAAAAGGCACATATGGCAATGACATGTAACAGCCCAGCAGCGCCATTCGTGAAGTGGCGCGAAGAGATACAGCCTGAGTTCTACTATAGCCCTAGACTTCGAGAGTCCGTGAGGAAATATGCGATATTATAATTGGTTCATTACTATATAGCCTGCAAGAAGATATCCTTGTACTAGTATCTTGCTTTGCCCCAGGCTACTCTCATCCGATTAAGTTAGGGCTACGGTTGGCATGTGACCCCTATTATTTTGAGGTGTATATTAGGTTTGCTACTTATTCCGTCCACGTTTCTCTTTCTCATTTAAGGCATATCTTGTACCTTGCTTTGAAGATACTAACTGATCAGGAGAGCAAAGACGGAAATAACAGAGACCATGAAACAAATGAAAGACTCATTAATTGCCATTAGCCATTCTTTGTACGGCGGCGAAGAAATGTTCACATTAGCGATTAGCTAGTAGATTGTACTAACCCTCTAAATATCGCGAAAGCAAGGGTATTATAACTATTATAAGCTTTCAATCATATATAAAGAGACTATTTTGCTTACAAGAAAATGGGTCCAAGATGCCTGAGGTTTTAGAAGGGATGTTGCGCTAATCCAAACCCTGGAAAGTCTTTGTCTACTTTTCTTTGCTAGCTGAAAGGCTGACAAATCTCCTTTATATGCATACAGAAACATTACCTTTATGATGTCCAGAGTTTTTTGGAGGCGTAAAGAATGACTTCATCAAGGAAAAGAGGTTACAAGACTGCGTCATAAGCCACAGTATTGCCCACTCAGTAATAGTTAGCTATCAATGACTGAAGGCATACAATTTACAAAGACGGTATAAAGCCTGATCACTTGAACGTTATTGTTTTAAGACAATATGGGGACTGCTGTTAAGCAGAAAGAAACGAATAGTTAAAGTAGATTAATTTCTGTCATGAAAATATTATCTTCTTAAGCTTTCTCTTAAAATTCAGCACTTTTCTAGCATATACTACGAACCTGAAGACTCTGTATTAGTTGATTCAAGTTCTTAACTGCCAGGCAAAGTGCACAGCGCCATCACTTTACACCCATGGCAACTCAACGACGCAGCAAGGCCCTGCCAACTGAAGGGCAAACACCCAAATTCCTCTACACCGTTCTCAAGCAGTTGGATCTCAAAACGGTATGTATTAATTTTTGACGGCTTCCATAAAATAAATCCACAGTGACTCACATAGTGTTCGTCAGATTGACTGGAGTCTCGTGGCAACAGAGCTCGACATCTCAAATGGCCATGCGGCTCGTATGCGGTATTCCCGGTTCAAGCAGCAGATGGAAGGTACCATCGCGACGACCACAAAAACAGTCAAGGCAAAAAAAGCCAGCAATAAATCCGACGGCAAAGCAGCGGCGGCGAAGACTTTGAAGGGCAAACAAGCATATGACAAAGGCAGCAAATGTTCAAACAATCTGAGCACCGGCAGCAAGAGCAAAGGTGACGGCAATCTAGACATGAATAGCAAGAAGCGATACGCTCCGGAAGACTTCACAAAGCAGGAGACGATGAGTAACGGCGTAATGCCATCAATTGAGAGAGAACAACAAATGAGCGACTTCAATCCGATGCTGGATCCAAACACAAATACGCTATGTTATTTGAATCCATCAAACGGAATTGCATTCGGCTCCGATGCCTTTTTCCCTTACTTGCCAATTCAACCAACATTGCAACAACAATTCTCTGATCCCTCTCCCAATTTCTTCCTTCCGCGCGAAGACACGATGTTCAATCAACCCTTCATCGCGGAAAATTATAATGCATTCAGCTGCGAGCCTCTTGTTGAACACCAGGTCGATCCTACGGATTGGAACCAGATGGACATCTGTTTCTCAGGATGTTGCCAACCTCCGCGTGCTCCAACCCCAATGCTCTATCAGTCTTATCCTTCCGAACATTCGGAAAGCCCGCTGTTTTGCCAATCCCAACCGTGGACACCGGAGCCTTTCTGTCAGCCCCAGCAGCCACAGAATCTTTGGGTTCCCATCAAGTCAGAGCCTGGCAGTGAAGAAAGTTCCGATGAAATTTTTGTCAAGATAGAGCCTGGCGTGTGAGAGTAGACGGGTGGCTATTTTGCTGGTTTTGTTGTTCTATAGTTGTTTTCCTTTCTTTTATACTTTCGTTGTTGGTTGCTTCGCTGTATTTCGAGCTCGGAAATAGTTGCGGTGTTCTTGTGCAACTATTTTTGGGTTTTTCTTGTCTGTTATTCTTTTGAGAATTAATTGACTCTCCTTGTACAAGTCTTTATTGAGTAGAAGCATGCGTTCAAATAAGGTTCATTCCGTGCCGATAACCTTAATTTTTTGAGCTTTACTGACAACCTTATTTCGACCTTTTCAGATGGTCGATCTTTACTCTTTAGCTGCGCTGTTTCAGGCTTAACGATTTTATCTCCATCTTGCCTTACAATTGAGAGATTAACTAAACTCTAGGTACTTCTTGAGTAGTTGCATATTTGAATGCCAGGACAGCCGAACGCATGCTACTCAGACTAAACATTTGTAGTTAACGTTTGAGGTCTTGCTTTCTATGTATTTTATTCCTCCTCTGCTTTATAATTTCTTTATATGGTAAACAGCCCAGTTCCGATATATATAGAGAACTAAAGAGATTCAGGTTGTCCGAGTACCATATTGAGCAGATAACTATACCACTGCTTATATTCTGATGATCCCCTCCGCGACATTCCCGATATCCAGTGTTTTCAATACCTCGTGAGTATTCTCTGGGTTAACCACCTCGAATTGCTCATCTTTCTGTGCCAGCTCCCCGTTTATTATGAACTTCAAGCCATCGAACGGGTCTTCTTGAGGCGCTGTAAGTTTAAAATTCACCGCCGTCGCTGTGCCGGGGCGAATGAGAATGGGAAGGGAGGAAAAGTCGTGTGTTTCAGTGTACCATTGACCTGGCTCGTACGTCTTCTTGTGATCGAACCAGGATACCCATTTTCCATGGCTGTCGTCTTCGCTGCTGCGCGGGACGTAGAAGGTAACGGTCCCTTCCTCGGTGAAAATTGGCGCTACCAAAAGGTTGCTGCCAAACATGTACTGTGTGTCGATAGTATAAGTGTTGGGGTCATCATGGAACTCGAGAAACATTGCCCTCATGAGTGGGACGCCCGTTCGGTGACCATTAAGTGCTTCCCGTAAGATGTAAGGTGTCAGAGATATCTTACGTTTGACGCACTCTCGAAGCACATCGCTGCAGTCTTCTCCATAGATCCAGGGAACACGATACGAGCTAGAGCCGTGCAGGCGAGAATGCGAAGACAAAAGGCCAAATTGGACCCAGCGTTTGTACAACGCCGGTGGCGGAGTTCCCTCAAATCCACCAATATCTGATGCCCAAAAGATGTAGCCCGACAGCATTAAGCTGAGGCCACCGCGTAGCGATTCTGCCATTGCTTCAAACGTGCTTTCGCAATCTCCACCCCAGTGAACTGGGTATGCTTGGCCACCAGGTGCTGTACTGCGAGCAAATAAAAGACTATTTGCCTTGCCCACACGATTGATCATGGCTTCGTAAACGGCTTTGTTGTAAAGCAAGGAGTAGTAGTTATGCATCCGCAATGGGTCAGAGCCGTCATAATATTTGACATTCTGGAAAGGAATGCGCTCCGCAAAGTCGGTTTTGAATGAATCAACCCCCATATCCATTAGACGCATCAGATGATTTGTATACCACTTTGAGGCTTCGGGGTTGGTGAAATCAACGACAGCCATACCAGCTTGCCACATGTCCCATTGCCAGACAGCACCGTCGAGACGCTGTATTTCATTATTAGAACCTATTATTTCACAAAGCTTTTGCTAGAAAGTAGTAATCACCTTGATAAAATATCCTTTCTCTTTGCCTTTTTTAAATAGTAGTGACGCCTGCCCTACATAGGGATTAAGCCACACGCTGATTCTTAGTCCGCGCTCTTTCAGACGTTTCAGATAAGCTGCTGCATTAGGAAACGAGTCCTCATCAAATTGCAAGTCACACCATTGGTAAGACTTCATCCAAAAACAATCGAAATGAAAGACTCCTAAAGGGATGTCGCGGTCACGAAAGCCGTCTAAAAACCCAGTGACTGTCTGCTCATCGTAATTTGTAGTAAAGCCTTAATGAAAGAATCAGTTTGATCCTGCCTTTTCAATGGTAAGAGGACATATAAACTCATACTTGTTGTAAGCCATAGGTTGTAACTCCACGAGGGTACCAAGCTCGCTTGACTTGTCAAAGCAGCATACCGTCTCAATACTTCTTTAGGTGTGCCTCCGTAAATGACAAAGTATTCCAATTCTTGGCCTGGCACCGATATATTGACTCTGGTCGTGCGTTCAGACTGAAGCTCGAAGCTCACTTTCCCGGCATGGCGCACAAAAACACCATATCCTTTCGAACTCAGATAAAATGGAATGTTTTTGTATGCCAACTCAGACGAAGTGCCACCATCTTCGTTCCAAATATCGACCGTTTGACCGTTCTTCACAAAAGGTCCGAACCTCTCGCCTAATCCATATAGCTTCTCATTAACCCCCAAATCAAGTTCGGCGAGCATGTACCCTGCATGTTCACTATAAAGCCCATCCGCCCAGCGGGACTTTTCCGTTGTGCGATCTCTAACATATCCAATAGAGCGGAAAGAATGGCCCGTTAATTTTTGGCCTGAAAGGCCACTCCAAACAAAGCTTAGGTCATTGGAGGATGTCTTGACTGCGAGGTTTGCAGGCCCGCTCGTGTAGTTGACCGCACCTTCTGTTTGTTCGATTTTGGAATGGCCTGTTGTCGATGCAATATGATAATGAGGTCCATTGTCGGTATCGCCTGCCCTGCAGATACGGGATGTCTTAGTAAGCCACTCATACACATTCAATGTCTCCCGCTTCACGAGATACCTACCAATGAACTAACTTGACCCCAATGATACCTTCAAGCGGGGAGGTGATTTCAGCTGAGATCGTTGCTGGTAGATAATTAGTTAAGCTATCGAAATAGAAAAAGTGGGAACACACGTGAGTTTAAGGTATCTCCTCTTCCTCGTTGATATTTATTCAGTAAGAGCCGAACAACACCTTGGTCAAGTGAAAATCGTTCCACATTACTCATCCAGTCAATTATGATCCCCTCCTACACAGTCTATGTTAATTTCCCTATTTGCCAAACGAAAACAGAATCCGTATCGGAAGAACTCACACGGAGGCACCACATTCCGTCGGTAAATTTCATCTTGATCTATTTGTTGGATATTTGTATAGCGGACTGCTTAGATGAAAGAACCCAACGGTCACATAAAATAAGACGACGTGTAAAGTGAAATATAGATAGATGGAAACGAAAATAGAGGAAAGGTGTCGCTCCATGTTGCTGACCAGGCAATTTAGCCTAATTGCCATAGACGACCTAGGACAATAGGGAGATATGCTTTGCGGGGTAGCTTAGCTGTCAACGTTCCATTTCCACGAATCCGGAGAAACAAACTATAAAGTAACAGACCCTGGGATCACATCACGAATTGGTTCAAATCTCTTTAGATAGTCACCCAGTTTTGCAGGTTCTTATTGCGTTATACCTAGATATAGGATGCATGCTTTTCATTTGAGTCGTTTGTAAACCACCGAATCCATCCTCTCTAAACGAGCACGTGTAGTGTTCATTTAATGAGAAGGGAAAAATACGGGACACGCAGCAAGAGAGTAAGACTCTTTGCTACTGCCCCCCATTGAAACAGGACTCTTCAGAAGGAATGTCTGATGCCGGCGTCCGTGAATCAAACCTTGGAACACAGCCGTTCTAGGCACATGTTACCCATAAAAAAGATCCGAAACTTGCAGTTATCCTGTCCCTGTGGTGTGAGCGTCAGCATTCCAAGAGAGTCAAAAAAATGCAGAAGAGAAGAAAAAAAGAAAGAATTTTTGAATAAATAAGCTGTATCGAATTCGTTGGCGTCCTGGGTTAAACTTGTAAAAAGGATGCTCGCCGCTGAGCCTGTCAAGGCTTTCTCGAAAAGATAAAGACATAGGGATATATGATAATCCTAACAAACATGCGCCATCTTTCCGCCTCGCCTGTGGGTATCTCATGCAGTAAAAAAAAAGAAGCCTCCAGTACAAACAGTAATAAAAAACCAATGTACTTAATAGTCAAAGTCAGCCAAATACACGCATACTGGGTAACGAATGCTGATAGCTAGGACAGCATTAAACAGTCTTTGGATGTTTCCTGTCTTCTGCATCAGGAAGCTTCCGAATTGCGTGGTATCGTGCTCTTCTCTGTTCAACGCAGAATAATCGAAAATCAAGCCTTCCTCTCAGCCTTCTTCTGCTTGCTCTTCTTGTTCCCTTTCTTCTTTTGCTTCTTCTGATTCTTAATAGCGCCTTTGTCGCCTTTGCCATTACTAGAACCAATACCCTTAGTCTTGGCTTCAGAATTCGTAGGTGGAGGGGGAGGCAAAGGTACATCCTCTGGGTCATATTCAGATTCCGATGGGCTATCTGGCGGTGGAGGCGGAGGCGTAAGCATTCTGAGATAAGGAGTGAAACGAGCTTCGTTCTCGAATATTGAGCGTAAGTGGGCGCGCTGATCCGCATATTCGTCATAACAAGCGGAAATTATGGTATCCAGGAAATAAATGTTTGTTTGATTCTGTGATGTTGCCAAAGATACCATTCTTGATTTCAAATCATTGTAGGCTTTGGAAAAGCAGCGGAATATGAGTGTAATCTCCTTTGTACCGACTGAAATGTCGTTTTCTGGCTTATTTGGATCCTCGATTGACAGGCGTACCTTCTTCTCGTGGTTGTAGACAACCTGGATTGCGTTAGTCAAGTAAAGCAACAAGAACAGATTTTGGCTTACCTTGTTGAAGTAACCTGGTGGCTCCATTCTGATACCAACAGATGAATAGTCAAACTTGTTGCCATAAAAATCAAAGAAGTCCATAAGGACGCTGCCGAGAGAAGGTCCGTGACCGTCTAAACGGTGGGGCATATGTTGTAATAAGCTGACAACCAAGCAAATGATAGAGAACCCTCCTAATCCGCCTGTGGGAACCTCGTTTAAGCTGCGCAAAAGCAAAAATTGCTTCACAACAGCAACAATGGCGGGCATCGCCGGGTAAGCTTCCTTCCACCTTTGAAATGTTTGGATTGCACGGACACCGCTGTCGTTATCAAAAGCCATATCGACCCTGAGGCCCGTTAAGCGATCTACCCATTTGAGAATGGGAACCCTGGCACCAGCAATGATTTCCATAGATCCTGAGGAAATAACTCCTGATCTCTCAAGGACTCTGGCAACCTCGTATATTGAAATTCTTCCACCCGAACTCCTTCTGTACGGTATGAAAGTTTCCCTTCCATATCGTATGAAATTAGGGGAAAGCAAGACCAAATCCATATCGGCTACAGGAAGATATAACCCAGACGCAAATGATCCAAATGACTTGACCTCCATACCGCGAAACTTTGGCTGGGAATCGAAAACGTATTGAATTCGGTCGATAAGATCTCTCCTAATCATATCCTCGTAGGGCCTAGGCTTGACCCAGTCATAAAATGCTAGGATCTCGTTATGAAGTCTATATGTGGGTTAGAATCTTCCATACAGTGCCTTCATAACCATGCAAATTCTCAGTATGCTCACCTAGTGCCAAGGTGCATTGTAGGCTCCACCAAGTCTAGCCATGGACTCGAGTTGTCCGAAGGCCTTGCTCTCCATACACTGATTATATCTCCATGCGGGTTGAAAGTAATTTTCCCAGACTTTGTGGTGAAAACTTTCACTTGGTCGTCGCGAGTTCGTTTTCTCCCTGCTCCAACGTCCTCACGCTGCTGCTTCGGGCCAGACGGGGCATTTTCTGGAGGAATGTTTTCATCTGCAAGATCACTAGTCTCCGCACCGAAAGATATGAAGTCTTCATTAGTAGTGACGGCGTCACCACTCTGTGGCCCTGTTGCTGCCGCAATGCGGGCCTTGCGAATGAGCTTAACAAAGTCAGGACGCTTTGTTTGAGTCTCATCGGGAGGGGGAAGGGCGGTATATGGATCAGGATTAGACCATTTGGGAGGCTCAACCGGAGTGGCCGCTGCTGGTTGAATAACACGCTTCTTTCGAGGTGGACCTGCGCCGCCGTCCTCATCCTCGGACGACTCTTCCATTTCCGCCTCGTCGCTGTCCGTTAATTCGTCGGGGTGGGCAAATTTTAACTGCGGCTTTTGACCCTCCTCGTAGCCGAGCAGCTCCGGCGTCGCCTCGCGTTTTCGTGATAATAGCGGGCGCTCGGCAGTTGGCTTTGGCGTAAAGCGAAACGTGAATTGGTGCTGCGGACGCCTGTCACGATCTCGGTCTCGGTCTCGACCTCGATCATGGCCGCCACTCCCTCGGAACTCAAAGGGGGCCATATCAGTTTGCGTCGGCTGATGAGATGGATTTGTGAGAGGCTCTCACACACCAGAAGACAGAAGATGACTGGCAAGCCTTGCTGGTAGCTGTCGCGGCAATAAAATTCGACGTCGACTCGAGAAAATTTTCTCCTTGAGGAAGGCGGTAAAGGCTTCTGACTCCCTGCACTCTCCACGTGATCTGCAACCGTGCAGAGATACGCTCTAATTGGCTACCCGGGCTGACATGGGCCCACTTTCCTGATCGAGTAACCTTTCTGGGCAAGTCGCAACAGTCTTCATGTTGTAACAATCGCCAGCTCTGATTATACCTCGAATTTGTGAAGCTGTCTTTGCCTACAACTTTATACGTTACAAGTGGGAAGAATATGATTTGAATACGATACTTTATTAATGACTGCTTCTGTTAAATACAGATCGTCCAGCGTCCCTTCGCGTCCCCAGTCCGCAACAATGGAGCAAACGCTACTTCAGTTCCTTAGTCTTCGCGTGTTGTCCTCCGCTCCACCTGTTACTCCGTATAACAATATGGATTTGTCGACATCCGTATCTCATGGCGTAGCGCAAGACACAGCGCCTAGGGCTAATGGACAAGCCCTGGTTTGATCATTGTCGAAGGGATTCGCTCGAATTTAGTGCTGAGGCATTAATTAGCAATCGTACTATCAATGACTTTGATGCTTTGTTTGACGCAAGGGTGATGACTTACGCTGCAGCTGCTGCACGAGCAGGAGCTGCATTCGCCTTTGCAGCAGTTGCAGGAGCAGGGAGACATGATGATTGATCGGGGGGTTGTTCAAGAAAGTTTTCTTGTAAGTGCTTTGGCAAAGAGCGGATTGGAGTGAGATTTAAGGTTTTCTTGTTTTGGTAGAGAGAAGAAGATTTTGCTACTCAATTCGAAGGGAGGACGGGTTTTTATATTAACCAGGGTGATTCGGCCGGTGTCGGAAAGCGAGAATAGCTACCTCGCCGCTAGAGTGAGTTCTGACTACAACCTACGTGTCTTGCATATCTTTCAGGGATTAATGGATCTCAATCAGATGATGCTTTAGCTTCATGCACGTATGAACTGGCCATGTGGCTATTTGTGTCGTGGTCCTGTGAGAACTTGTGGGAATAGTTCAGCCTTGGAAACGTCCAACTACAGCCACTTTCTGTCATTTGAATGGCTGGATGGCTACGACCATCTATGGAAGGGCAAATATATTTGCCGATTTTGTGAAAGAGTTTCCCAGATCGTCGTCATATGACTGTTCTTCGTTTGATCTGCTTCTTAGCTTTTCACGGATTGTGAGGTAATTACCGCGGTTCGCGCGGAAACAGCCAACTGGACGTTGGAATATCTTTGGTTGTGGCAATCTTCTTGCTCTTTACTATACCAAGCATGGATTGGTGCTCTGTCTGTCGAAGCTAACAAAGCAGACCTTTCCTTTATCCTCATAGTCAAATATGCCAAGCAGCTATGTCACCTATCTTCAAAAAGCAATATCGATATCGATTAACAAAAAAGTTGGTCTGCGTTGGCGGACTGAAATTTACCGCGAGAACTTGACAAAGGCACCGAGACAACCCGGCAAGCTGAAAAGGCTTTAGACCGCTGACCTTGCCGCATTGAATCTAGAATCACTTCCGAGGCAGTCCGATACTTCTACGAGACTCGCCGCCAAGGGAGACAAAGTGGTGGGTTACGTGGGATATTTGAATACGACTACATTAGCTCTAACTGTTTCTAACAAGAAGAACGAAGTCTCTTGTCAGCAGTCACATGTTATGTGCTGATAGCTTGCGCATGGGCCTTGTATCGTGCAGGAAAGCTTGAACAGTGTTTGGTCGACGAACGAGTAGCCCCGCAATGTGAGGTTGCACTTAGTTTTTTTTTCCAGCTGTGCCTTCTTCCTTTTAAAGAAAGTGATCTAAGCATCCAGTCCGTCGAGACAAGACCGCAGCCTGGTACAGATCTACATCCATGTATGTCAACAGTGGCCCGTTCAGGTGATATGGGTACTTGCTATATCGACCTCTAAGCAACAGCGTAAACAAGTACCGTAGATTCGATACGACGACACTTTGTGACTGAATCCAGTTAATACGAAAAAGACACTCGTTCCCACATATTAGCCGAATGACAGCCGGGATCATTGCATGCATTTCCATTGGAGAAAACGTGACAGGCCAATCGGGTGTTCATTCACACGAGAAATACCAAGACTCTCGCCCATGACAGTATTTTCTTTTTTCGTTCTCTGATGAAAAGAGGAGTTGCATGGTTTCATTGTGTTGACCGAAGTCTAAACAAACTACTCGCCGAAGTTCTCGTCAGCTACCCTGACGGAGGATATCTTCTTCCTTAAATACGTATGGACAAGTAAACCGATGCGTCCCCAAGCCAACAGCAACCATGTCTGAGTGCCCAACCAGCGTCGCTTCGATTTCCTGTTTATGCGAGAAAGTCTCTGTCCAGCAGATAGTCGTGGCGCCATTGGGCAGTCCACCACCCCCAAGGTCCCCAGGCGTGTCTCTTTGTCACTGCAGCGTCTGCCGCTCAACAAGTGGAGTGCTTTGCACGTCCTACTGCCGTCTGCTATTGATCCCCGACTCCAATGCCAGCAGTCTGATTTTCAACCCGAGTCTGAAAGAATATGTTCAGTCCCCTCAGCTCAGCCGCTGGTTTTGTGGGACTTGCGGTGCTCATGTGCTGGCGCATCTGAAGCACGGAAACAAGTATTTCGTTGCTGCGGGGCTTGTTTCCCCCGCCTCATCAGAATCATTTTCTGTGACTGTGCCTAATGAAACACAACTTGTCGCGGAACATTGGGGAGTAGGAGAGACTCGTGATGGCGGGATTAGTGTCTTCATACCGGGTACAAGAAACGACAGCACATCATGTCTTCTCGCATCCACTATTGAGAGAACAGGCCCCTCATCGTCGTCGTCGTCAGCATTATCAACATCAACATCGGCATTGGCGGTGACCGGTGTAATTCAGGAAGGTCGAGTGCGGGCCCAATGTCAGTGTGGAGGCGTGGTTTTTATCATTACACCCCCAAACAGTCGGTCAAGAGAAGCATCGTCTCCATGGTCCGATGTACTCGTTCCTTACCATTTAGCATCGTCTAGCAACCCAAGTGATGTCAAATGGTGGCTACGAGCTGACGACACCAAATATATGGCCGCTACTTGCGCCTGTAGATCATGTCGACTAGCTAGTGGATTCCCCATTCAATGCTGGGCTTTCATACCCAAGGTCAATCTCATCAATGAGACCAATCAAGCCGGTAATAATCCCGCAGCCCTGGCAGTGGATGAATTTAGCTACGATGTCGGCACCATGCAGCGCTTCGAGAGCAGTCCCGGGGTCTACAGGGAGTTTTGTAAAAGTTGTGGTGCTACTGTATTTTGGCATTGTGATGAAAGGCCCGGCGTAGTCGACGTTAGTGTTGGGTTACTAAAGTCCACTACTGGGGCCAGAGCTGAAGACTTGTTGGACTGGGAGACTGGAAGAGTGAGCTTTGCAGAGGATGCTGCTCAGCATCAGTCTCTGATTGCTCTTTTGGAAAGAGGTTTGCGCAATCCCGTGTATTGATATGCTCAAAGGAGCAAGATTAGTTCTTGTCATCGTTCAGGCGTCTCCAGCGAGCAGTATACTCCACGAAGCACCATCAAAGTATTTGCTCTTCGCTACTTGGTGCTCAATCTTGAAGTTACCATATATGATACTGTCTTCTAGGACGTAACAGATTCGTAAATGCGTGCGTGGGTAAGTAAATAATACATCTCTATTCATCTATGCTGTAAGTGAGGTCCAACAGCTCAAGTGCAAAGACAGCTCTACAAAGTACAAACTTGATCATAGCTCATCTTTTCCGGCTTTCTTTTCTGCCACTTTTGCTGGCTCACCACAAGCAGCAGGGGTAGTGACGAGCATGGAGTAAACGCATTTCTCATCCTCCATCACTTTCAGAATTTCATTATCCTCGCCACACTCAAGAATTACCATTGTTGACCGAGCTGGCCCGTTCCAACACTTTTGACCAGACTTGTACTCCAAAGCCAGCTTTTGAACTTGCTTTATCTCACCTGCGGTATTGGCTTCATCAACCGAGATGGACGTGATGGCGTGGAAATTTCCCATTGTTACACCAGCGCCACCCTTCTTGGGGATTTGCTTGGTGTGACCGAGGAAACAATGCTCGTAGGTATATTCCCCAGAGTCTTTCTGAATACAAACATTCTTCAATGGTCGGAAGATACCATCAGTGCCGTAATCTTTCTCCAGATCGGCAGTGTGGTCTTTGATGGTTTTGAGTGCTCTATCACGAACGGATATCTGGGCCTTGAGTGCTTCTCTGGCTTCTTTCACTGCTTTTGACTCGGTTCCGGTTTCGTCAGACCCCGGAATAATGTTGTTGTCAATTAAAAATCGCTTGACGTTATTGTATTTGTCCTCGAGGAATTCAACAAGCGCCGGAGGAAAGTATGCAAGTAATTTGTATACTTTGAAGAAGTCAGCAGCTATATCTCTACTCTATTATTTTGGGCTTCAACTTACCAATGTCGATCTCGCCGTCATCCTGACTCTCCCAATGAGCCCAATCAACTCCGCTAGTTTCACTATCTGGCTTGGCAATCTCATCCAAGTCACTGTCCCTTTCTGCGTCTTTTGAATCCTCGCCCGCGGTTCCTCTGGCTGCGTAGTCTTCCCAACTGCGGACTGCACGTTTCACGCCTTCGTCGTTAAAGTTGGGGTTATATTCGACTTTAAACTTGCTCAGAATCTCTTCAAGCTCTTTGACACGTGCACGACTGTCATCTCTTTGCTGACGAACTTCACTGAGAGCTCCACGAAGCTCGTCCACGCGTGTCTTCGCTAGTTCAGCCAGCATACCTACCTTGCCCTTGTTTGTACCTTTGACGACTTTTCCTCGATCCTCCTTTTCCAGTCTTTCCAACTCAGTTTCCATGGCTTTAATTTTAATCTCTTCTGCCTTGACCTCCACCTCGAGAATGGCGATGCTTTCTTGGATCTCTGTGATTAATCGACCAGCCTCGACCACCAGCTCTTTCTTCTTCTTCAAAGCCGTGTTCAGAGACTTTTGCCTTGCTTCTTCAGACTTGCGCCACGCTTTGCCGATCTCTTTGCATCGATCCTCGCATTTAGTGCTACCTACATGGGCCCATTCATCGCTACCATCACAGCATATTTCGTAATCACAGTGGCCATCGTTTACCCTCTGGAAGGGAATATATGCCGGGTTGTGTCCCTTGTTCTTGCAATAGAAACCAGGCAGCGCAGGTGTAAGGTCAATGTCATGGCTCGCAGGGTGGTCACCGGCTATGGATGGCGATTGACGAGAAAGGTGGGAGCATGCTGATGTGCCTGGCTCGTCACTGCCGTCTGGGCAGTCGCAATAATCGTCGTTTACCGCCGAAAAGGGTATTTTGATGGCCGGATGAGAAATGCAACTGAACGTAGTTGTATCCTTGTAGAATTTGGCGACTGTAAATAATCCATGATCAGCAATTCCTTGCCCTACCCTTGGTGTTAGTCGGTGGCCAGCAGCGGTACTAACATTCAGGTCCCACGCCGCGAGGACGGGAGGAAGCCTCATTTGAGGCAGCCAGAACAGTGGAGCATGTCGAGATGCCCAGAAGGACGACCAGATTCGCCGTGCTCTTCATGATAGCGGCATTGAGCACGGATTCAGCACACAATGACGGTGTTGACAGATGAACTTGACAGCTTGTACACTGCACCGAGTCCCTGCGGCGAGCACAGCAGTTGATTGGTCCAGGCTGCTAGCTTGGCTTATCAGCGGGTCCGCTGCTTAGTCATGTATCGGTCTACTGCTTTCTGCCTTCCGCCTCCGCCGAGAGACTGCGACAGCCTCCAGACATTAAAGGAAAAGAAGTGGCAAGAATCTCCATAATCTGCTAATCCCTGATATTATTTCGAATAACTCGCAGAATCATGGGTAACGATGGTGGAAGGTGAGATTTCTTTTGCTCTACGTTTTGTTTGGCAGGATTTATGAAACTAACATCGCATCTAGTATCCCTACTCGGCGAGAACTGGTCCGCGAAGCCGCAAAAGCGCCGTCGGCAACTCAGGTGAAAGAGGCTCAGCGCGAGCAACTCGAGCACTATTGGACTACTTGTCCCCTGTCGCATAAGCCCCTGCTTCGACCTGTTGTATCCGACTCCGTGGGGAATCTCTATAATAAAGACTCAATATTGAAATATTTAATCGGCGCCGAAGACGACGACATTAGCTCTAAAGCGGACTGTGATGAGATTCTGCAGGGCCGTGTGAAGGGGTTGAAGGATGTGGTTGAACTGAAGTTCGAGATTTCCACCGATGGTGATTCAGCGACGACCTCAGCTAAGGAGGGCGAACAATCCGGAGAAAAATGGGTTTGTCCGATTACCACCAAACCGCTCGGTCCCAGCGTGAAGTCAGTATATATAGTGCCTTGCGGGCATGTCTTTGCGGAAGAGGCGGTCCGAGAGATGAAAGGGGATCACTGTCTTCAAGTAAGCAAACTTGATTAACCATCCTTTTGACATGGCTAACATACAATATGTGTTTCTCTACAGTGCAACGAGCCTTATACAGAGGATAACGTCATTACCATTCTTCCCACAAAGGAAACAGATAAACAGCGATTAATGACACGGAGCCAAAGGCTGGCCGAACAAGGACTCACGCATTCTCTCAAAAAGCTTTCCGGATCGAAGAAGCGCAAGAAACATGGAAACGGCGAATCTTCAGCTTCTACAAGTGAGGAAGCGGCTGCTACAGCGGCGAAATCTCAGACAGAACCCTCTAAGAAGTCCAAAGTCACGCCATCTACGGGCATCAAGAATGCTTCAACTGCCATGTTAACAGCCAAGGTCCTCGAGGAAGAAGAGGAAAGGAAAAAGAAACTTAAACTTGCTCGAAGCGAGAACTTGCAGAGTTTGTTCCACAATGACAGTGATAAAAAGAGGATCAAAGACGGCGACTTTATGACGAGAGGATTCTCGATACCCGCCAATGCACGGAGATGAGTGTCATACATAAAGCTACATAACGCCTATCAATATCCGCAAGATCTGGGACACGGCTGTACGCGTCTTGCCCACTTTTGGCAAGTTGGTTGGTTTTTGTCAGACATGTATCACAACCTTCCGGTAGAAAAAGTCTTCCTATGAATGAAGGAAACCATTCAGCCCCAGAGCCTTCACGGGGATCGCTTGTTGTCAGCTTGGCTGGTTAAGAGGATATATTTTAAGCGTCTATGAATGAAGAATTATTTTATCATAGGCAAGAAGGCAGAGCGAGTAAGTGCAGCTCTGTTAAGTGACAGCTCATATACTAATTCCTTCTTAGCCCAAGGCGCGTGTTTTCCCATTCACTCTTCTAAAGGAGCTCTGCACGTATTAAGTACCGCTTTGAAAAGCGCATTCTTTAGACAGTGTATATATTCTGCAATGTAGTAGAACTATTAAGCCCCAAATTCATGGACATGACGCTTATCTGCCGTTCCTAGTACCTACAATTTGACAAATCCTCGAAATCAAGTTGAACATCTTCTAATATACACTAGCAAATATATAACACACTGGAAAAATTATTCCAAAAAGGAGTCCACTCCATGCCAAGATGGAAAGTACAAACAACAATATGAAGGTGTATAAACACCGATGCAAAGCTGCCATCACTTCATACAGGGGTTTTCCTAATTTCCCAAGCGGAACCGACTGTCCCTCTCCTTTCTTGAATGCAACAAGCCTCTTTCATGGAGAGCTTCCCGAATAATCTTGTCTCTACCAACTTCACGATCATGATCACTTTTGGTGTACGGCTTTTCCATGATCTGCACATTTGGAAGAGCTTGTTGGGATTTAAGGCGTTTCAGATCTTCAACCAATGTCTTTGGTCGACAAACCGTTTTTTCGAAATGTTCAACCACATCCTGCACGGTTTGCGCAGTATAGGCATTGCCGTCGTGGATGTGGTGGCCGGTTATTTGGGCGAAGCGTTTGAGGAACTATGATGAAAAGGGTCAGATTTGATATCAACTCGTACATTATGAAATAAGAGAAAAAAAAAATCAAAGATCAGGATGACTCACGGCAAATTTGACGGCGGGGTCGGTGAGGGGGAACTTGAGGTAGCCCTTATGTTTAGCTACCTTCTGAGATTCGGGCTCTTCGGTTGCCATTTCAATATTTTCCTGTGTTTCAGCCACGGTAGTCTCCTCTTTTTGAATCTCAGCGTTCTCCTCTGTTTGAGTTTCAGGATTCTCCCCCAGTTGCTTGAAGACGAAAAGGAGAGCCTCCTTTGTCTCTTCGTCAGGGAACTCCAGAAGACCATCAAGTGACGCGGAGTTCGTCGATTCAGAAATACAACATTTTCGAATCAAACTCGAAATAACCTTGAGATGGCCATGTACCTGGCATGCTACCGATAGCGGTTTCTTGAGCTCGTGCAAAATACACATTTCTACGGCGATAGATTGGGCCGCGCGGTGGAACTGGGCGCTCTTCGTTGCTGGCATGCGAGACACAAAGCTGTGAGAGAAGGATATTGTTAGTTTAATATTCTTTTGGTTGATATATCCAACACAATGCAATCGACTTTGTCCAAGAGAGTGGAGGAAGGCGAGAAACAGACGACTTACGTGCGATAGACATCATTCTCAGTAGGTGGGAAATCCTGCCAGACACCCAAATGACCCAGTCTCTTCAAATTATGAGCAGTCTTCGCAGGAACAAAGGGCTCAGAAAACTCATAATCCTCTTCAGGCCACGCATTGTCCTCGTTCTCAGATTGTTCCACGTCACTTTTCTTCTCTCCGAGGTACTGGGCTTTGCGTTTATTCCATTGTCTCGCAATTACACCTTCACCACCATACGGATCTTCCAAGCCAGGTGGATTGTCAGTGCCCCACAGCCTTCGTCGAAGCTTCTCTGTGAAAGTGGTATTCCCCGACCCGGCATAGCGACGAGATTGGTGCTGCTGGCTCACCGCGTGCGATAGCGGCACGTCGTATCGACAATTGGAGCAGACATATAGTGTCTTCGAGGCGCGGATGGTTGGCGTCTCCAACGGCTGCAATAGCCGCACTGGTGGCCGCATTGTGTCTTGATTCGTGATGGTTTTGTCCGAAGCTCAGCTTTTTTTGCGTCCGGCGTCTGACAGCGATGCCGCAAACCTCTAACCCGAAAAGGAGTACAATCACGTGACTATTTTTGTACCTGATACAATGGGCCAATCAGAGGCCTCTGCTACTTGCCTCCAGCTTTGGGCTTGTCCCATTTCTTTGGAATTCACATTGTTTTGCTTTTACCTGCAAAGGCTCATTCTGACATTTTACTACATAGAGATACCGTTAGTTGATCAAAACGAATATACTTGAGGAACGAGCAGCACCTTGTTTAAAGATCGACATGCGATTGATAATGTGCCAGACTCAAGATGATCGAGCACAATGCTTTGTTTAACATCATCAAATCATTTTCGTGTTCAACAACTTCCTGATTGTAATATGGTAGTCTAACTCCTGCCTTTTTGCCTAATATTCGACATGCTGATGGAAAAATGCCGAGGAGATGAGCTCGACCGTAAGCTTTAAATTAACTCGTTACGTTGTCTCTCGGCTTCTCATACTTTTATATGTCTTGAATTGGTTACTTATGGGATCCCTTTCTTCATCTAGGACAAAATTTTTGTTGACCATAACGCGTGCAATACTTTTGGTCATGACATTAGTATTTGTTCTCCCTGATAACTATTGCTACACCGCCTACTCACTTCAGTAATAATCAAACTGCAAACTGCGTAGATTCGACCGGCAAAGCCAATGGGCGGTGTGACTAGTGTACAACTGTGTTAAATACTAATGTCCTCCCCCCCATCGTCATCATCACAGTTACATACCAGATACCAGGCAATTAACACAAAATGCCTCGCGCCACTAAATCCAAAGAATTAGATCCCACAATGCGCGCGCGGCTATGTGAGCTATATTCAATTGGCTGGGGCTACAGGCGCATCCATGCCAAATACACTGAAATCCCCATCTCCACGATCCGCAACACGATCAAGATGGAACCCAAACGGGAGAATCAAAAGTCATTGCCTCGAAAGGGGACGCCCAAAAAGCTCTCCACAGAGCACCAGCAGATTCTGATAGACCGGTCAAACAGGAACCCGCAAATCACACTGCGTGAACTGCAGGATGAGATTTCACATGTTGTATCGAAAAGCACGATACGTCGGTTTTTGAAAGAAGTGCGTCAGAAGGGGTTCAGTAACAGCAATAACAGCAGCAATAACGACATCAATAACCCCAATGAAAAACCAGATGCCGTTTTGGGAACTATTGGACATATCGAAAATACCGAAAGTCAAAACGACATTGCGACGATGACGGCGTGAGATTGATACTTCAGCTATGACAACATGCACGATTTCAGATTCGATATATCGAACCACCCAAATATAGAGCTCTATCTCCTTATATGCCCAACAAGGCTGACTAAATTTACTAGCTTGATAGCCGAATCACCAGAACGGCTTGATTCAGCTACATTCATGGACATACGACGGACATGGTCCCCGACTTTATGGTACACCACATACTTTAATGTTACATGATATATTCATTTGAAAAACGTTTAAATTCTTAAAACATATCAACGGTGGAAGTCTAAAAGCCTGTTTATACATCTGAATCCAAAAATTCGTCATCCATCCATATACTCAATATACTCAATATCTTGGGTATTTATTCGCGCACAAACATGCCTGCCATGCCCATTCCAGTACCAATGCACATGCTTACCACACCAATATCCTGACCCGTCCTTGCCAACTCAGGCAGAAGAGTCGCAAGCTGTCGAGCACCAGTAGCACCCAACGGGTGACCAATAGCAATAGCACCACCTTTGGGGTTAACCTTGGCCTCATCAATGCCCAATTTGCGTACACAGTACAGCGCCTGCGACGCAAACGCCTCGTTCAACTCCCAGATTCCAACATCCGAAACATCCAACCCAACCTGGGCGAGAAGCTTGGGAATTGCCACCGCAGGTCCAACGCCCATCTCATCCGGCGCCACGCCGGCAACAGCACTGGCAATCCATCGGCCTTGGATAGACGACGTCAACCCCAATTCAGTAGCGGTTGACCGGCGCATAAGCAGCGTCGCCGCAGCACCGTCGCTAACCTGCGAGCTGTTGCCTGCCGTGCTGGTGCCGTCTGCCTTGAATGCGGGCTTCAAAGAGGCCATTTTCTCAGCCGAGATGGTAGGTCGGATACCGTCATCCTTGGTAACTGTGATATCCCGGGGTGGTGCTTCAGGGCTCTCGGCATCGAAGAATTTGGTTGTGACGGGAACGATTTCTTGATCGAACAAACCAGCAGCTTGCGCTGCAGCGGCCTTTTGGTGGGAAGCAGCAGCAAACGCATCCTGATCTGTTCGCGAGATCCCATATCGACTTGCGACATTCTCTGAAGTCAAGCCCATGGGCATAATGCAGTCTCTCGAATCCTGGGACGGCGACTCCTTCAACTCGGGCCACAACACAGTCGGGATTGCGCGCGAGCCGTAGTTCCGCGTCATAGACTCCATACCACCTCCGACACCGACATTAATCGCACCGGCGCGAATGCCGTTCGCAATTGTAGTGATCGCTGCTAGACCAGACGAGCACTGTCTGTTGATGGTGTGGAATGAAACCGAGTGGGGGAATCCGGCGTGGATTTGGGCCATGCGGCCAGCTTTGGCGCCTCCGAGTTCCTGCAAGACAGAGCCGATAGCTACGTCGTCGATCAGTGCGGGATCGAGGTTTGGGTTGGCTGCCAGTGTTGCTTTTAGGACATGCGCAAGCAACTCTTCGGGATATGCATCTTTGAAACCGCCCTTTTTGGCGCGAGTCACGGCCGTGCGCTTTGATGACAAGATGACAATATCTGAGGGCGATTTTTGTAGGACCTGCTTGAGGCCGCGGGGGATAGGTGAGCTCATGTTGGGGTTGATGTAGATTATGCTTTTATTCGTCGGGTTCGTGAGGGTCGTCGTCAATAGCCGTAATTGTCTGCTAGCTACTTATCGATGCGCTGCACTCCCTGCGCGTTGATGGATGATATGCGGACAGTGTGAAAGGACAAGAAAGAAACAAATTCAGAAACAAAAAAAATTATAAACATAAAAGTAGCCGGGCAGTTAAAGTAGCGAAAAAACGAACGTCGAACGACGACCCATCCATCGGCTAGAGTCCCCGTGCCGAGAGGAAATGCCGGGGTAGTAAACTGGTGGCGTGTGGAGAAGGCTAGAAGCAAGCTTGCTGTCCAGTAACAGTACGATGACTTGAGAGATTTGATGGCATTCGCTGCGGTGGTTTTGATTTACACCACCGAGAATCTTCAGCACAGATTATTTTTTGGCTGTCTGCCTCTGGGGCGACTCTATATTGCTTGTTTTGAAGCAAGACAGAAAGGTCGAGGCTCTACTAGACTGAGGTTCGCATCGGATGTGGGCCCGGGTAGTGTCGTGATATTTCGGGTAGCAGCACCATCTAAATGATATATGTGAGACGCCAAAAAGCGCTGCGTGCTGCCATTCATGCTAAGCCCGGCTGCTCATTTGCGCAACAGAAGTCGGTAAAGTTCGCAACTTGAATCGGCAGATGTAGATTGCATTTTGTAAAGGGGACATTGGCCGTATCTGGATGGATTCGTCGTCTTGTCACATAGAATCCGCTGGATGGGAACCTGACGATGTACTACTTTTGGCAGCGCTACGAAGGCGTTTAACGTTGTCCATGCATGGCTTCACTCTCTGTCTATAAACCTATTTTTGAAGCAACAGATAGTAAGGACGGATATGGGTTCTTACCTGGACGGATATTTTCTCTGAGAGATGGACTGTATGGGCTGAATAACCAATGTTTGTGAAATAGAGCGAGAAGTAGCCATACCGGGTAACGTGCTGAGGGATTGGATGACAGTGTTTTAAGCAATGCCATGCGGAATGTTCTCTTAAATAAGAAATTCATCTCAAGTAATCCATTCGAATGTTAGTTCTGTATAGAACTCGGGTGCTGACATCTGACTACGAAAGACGGCTCTCCCTCTGCTTCACTACTCAAGCAAGTGCCGTCACAAGCAAACGCAACCAAATCGCATTGCTTCGCAACTTACTTCATGCATTACTGGAGAGAAGCCGATTCTACTGTACCAACTTCGGGAAGGTGGGGGGCCCGGAACAACAACGAACTGATTCTATATGGATCCGGAATGATAAGTCATTCCAATCGACTATTGCGATGATCCATTATTCTTACTCCATTTTCTTGTCTTGTAGTTTGTAGCTAGGCTGTGCGTGGTGCCTTTCAATAAAAGGAAAAATAAGGACCAGACGAGAGGTAAACGGATGCATGCTTCGAGGCACCCTCCACAAGAGCAGCGCAATGAAAGGTCGTAGACAGTCAATAATTTATACATGCGGCTTCAATAAAAGACAGCAGCCAAAAGTATTCGACATTCTTTCAGCGAAAATTCCTCTTTTATGGCTGCAAGGTGCCTAACCGTGAGAAAAATGCAGGCTGTCACTACTTTTGGATAACAGGGGTGAAACAAGACATGGCTATGGATGTGTCGGTGTTGTTCTCCAGCCAGGCAATTACTGTCTTAGCTGCTTCGGCCGTCAGTATAGAACCATTTTGATCTGGCTAGTTTAATTGTACGTCGGCCTACAGTAGACCAAGATTGCAAGCAAATACATAAGCCGAAAAGCCTACTCAACGATTTCCATCTCGCAATGATGTGACTTGGGCGCTATGAGGAAATAATTTTCGATTTCCATAGATTCATCAGTCGCTGAATCGGCAAGCCTGATAGAAGCACACGTTTTGAGAAAAACGAATGTACCGAGCAAAAGCTCGCTCATCGCGAGATGGATTCCGAGACAAACTGTTTGATGTTATTTATTCCACTCATTGACAAAGTTAATTGCTTCATCTTAGCTTACCACGTGAGCCTGCCCCAAAGGGCATAAACGCGTGCTTCATGTCTTCTGTCGCCGATTCCCATCTCTCTGGGATAAAGCTGCTGAATGTCAGTGCCATAACTTTTACGTCTATTCTTGTCTATTACTCACCACTCTGGATTCTCAAAGATGGCCGCATCCCGATGAAGGGTGTAGGCCTGCGTGCTCACTATCGTCCCACCTGGCATGAAATAGTTTCCTAGCTTGGCGCCTTCAGGGGGGCATACTCGCGGAAGGCTTCCTGGAGCTGCACCGTATAATCTCAATGACTCGTCCACCACCATACGGAGATACCTCAAATTAGATACGTCTGCGAGAGACGCATCCGCAGGAAGAGAATCCACCTCAGCCAGCAGCTTATCCTTGATGTATTTGTGTTGTGGCCGATGGAGCGTCCACACTAAATATGTGAGCGATACTGCCGTTGTATCGCTGCCCGCCACTATCAAATTAGAGGCTTCCGCTGATATCTGGGGGATCGACAATTCGTTGTTTTTTGATGAGTCTAAAAACTTGGAGAAGAGACTGAATGATGCTTTGCCTTTGGAGGAGTTGAGATATTCTCTGTGGTTTTCAATAGCCGCTCGTCCATAAGCATCGAGCCGTTCGCTGAGCTTGAGCGCATTTTGTATGGTAGGGATTGGCAAATATTGTGCCAACTTGACAAAGGTCGATAATTCTGTACGTATGCCGGAGATCATCATGGTTGTTTCCAGGTCCCGCATGTATTGTGTTTTCTGTCCAGACAGTTACAATTATATATGTAAACGGGAAAGAACTCAATTTCACAAACCTCTTCTTGCTTCAACATATCAAACGATACGCCAAAACTTAGCTCCCCAATGACATCCGTCGCCATGAATGTGAACCACTGTAGGATGTCTGCCCTGCTTGCCAAGGCATCTCGCTTTATCTTGGAAATGGCAGTATCCACCTTTGCTCGAATTTGCGGTTCGAACCGTGAAAGAGATGAGTTCGAAAAGCTTTGCGCAAATAAGCGCCGTCGAATTGCATGTTTCTTCTGATCTATCAATGAAAATATCCCCGGATGGGCACTGTCATTGAAACTTGTATACCAATCACTCTTCCTGAAATTGGACCCGACGCGGTGGATTTGCTTCACGCTAGATATATCGGCAATGGCTATTTCATTAGGCGAGATGCGAACGTACGGACCTTTTTGTGAAGCATAAATTCGTTACACTACACTGTCCAAAGTTCTCCTACGTCTGCGGAGGATGTGAAACTCACCATAAGCTCTATGCAGAGAGTGAATATATTGTGACCTGTTCCCGCCCAGAACATGATATTTCAAAACAAGATTCGTCCAAGAGGCATAAAGAGGTCCTGGGATTTTCCGTAGCGGCGTAAACAAGGCATTCTTGATTGTCTTTTGAGCTGTCAGCGTTGCTTTAACTACACATGTCCGTTGCTACTCACTATGGCTAGCTGAGCGAGTAGCCACAGCAGTGCAAATAGCAGGAGCAGCCCTGCTGCCGTTAAATTTTGGGGAAACATTTTGTAGACAGAGGCTAGCTTTTTGTCTGTGCCTCAACTTTATGTCCTTATGCCAGCCGTAGCTTTTATACGGGGCAAAAGACCGAAAGTAGGCGCTATATATGATATATTACTAGCTAACGGAATTCATAGCGCGCCAAACGCTATTACGACCACTTTGATGGCCATGTCCCGAGGTGGAGATGCGGGGGAACCGCCCGAGATGGAGGAGTGTTGACTGGGGCATACTTTCAGAGGGCATGCATGTTCATATCTACGAAGGGAAGTTGTAACTGGTCCGTACGTGGCGGCAAAGTCCTAAACCGGAGCCGAATTCAAGGAGCGTAGCCAGGCACCACGAGCATGTCGTATCTCCTGTTCTGTAAGCAAACCCTTAAACCCCCAATCCATTGCGGTCTGTTCTTTAACTTTCGAGTAAATCCATTTAGCGATGAGACAGTTATTTTCAACGATAGCAATATGCTCAATCAGCATATGAAAGCACTTTGCGGTAGTTTTTCAGCGATATCTAGTTTCTCTGAGCAATAACACCCAACATATTCGAATATCTTTTACCTCAGCGTGTTGTCTCTGCGGAGGAACGTGGAGGATCTACGATGCAAATTCCCCGCATTCAGTCGAGGGCCCCACATCGGCATACATACCTTTAGCACTGGAAAAGCTGGAGTAACTTGGGGGTAACAACAGCTTTATTCTCAAAAACAATCCGCTGACTGCTCGGCGTTGCACCGAGAACGTAAGCCATGCCTCTTTTGTAAAGACATGATTGAGTCGTTCCTCAAATAGAATCGCTCATAAGCCTTTATATTCAGGTTTTCCATCTGCTGGCGTTAATCGAATCAACTGAATGTTTTTCTAGGACTGATCTGACACCATTTCTAGTTTGTTCGGCGGCTATACTCATCCACCAAGGAGAGAAGCCACTTGAGCTAATTTTTATTTTGTATAGTGGCACTTTGATGGCTATGAAGAATGACACGAAGAAATGAAGGCTGACAAGTAATTGTGAACAACCCACTCGTGACAGCGGATCCCATCAGATAAATGAACATTGAGAGCCTCATAATGTAATAGTTTCATTTTAGCTTAGTGACGCTATAGGAAACCTCGGACCAAATATACTAATGATTTGAGTAATAAGTGAGCAACATGATAGGTAGTAATAACTAGTGAAAGACTGAGTATCTGTGGGGGCTAACTCTCAGCACTAATCAGTAGGTGGGTATTCAGTGCTCAGTGAGTACTCAGTGATCTCTAGTATTAATCAATGAGCATGTCTGTAGTATTTAGTGAGTAGTCGGTGAATGCTCAGCATAGATCATTGACCAAAGGATGATGAATCTTGGGTCATTGCGTAAAAGTGGTGATGAGTATTGCGGGAAGCTCAGCGGAGGCTGCACATATAATCTACATATATTGGGCCAATGTATCTCTGCTACTTCAGGTCAACATTGCTATGGTATTACAGATTTGTCTGGTATTTTTACGTATAGTTCTTAGCTTATGGGAGGAAAAAACGGCACTGGTCATTATCATGTCATAACTGAGAACTAATATTAATAAAATCTTGTAAACAAATCTTGTAAACGCCCCAACACGCCGGAAGAGAATAATCGGGTATAATCACATCAGAAGATCTCTGGTACCATGGGTTAAACATGCTGCGTTTTAATAGCAGAGTCGATACATAGTATCTTCCTGCTCTACTAAGATCGGACAATGTGGCTGTAATGGCCAGGGACTCTCATTTGGCATTTTTCGCAGTCCGCACGGTACCCCATTGAAAAGCTGATTTTCTGTCTTCTCCGCACTGCCAGTGTTTCAGGATCAGGTGCTACTGTCCTTGCGCGCTCTGTGGCAAGGAGATTAGGTTCGGATTTTGCGGATTTGGGCAGATAAGCGGCGGTTTCCTCGATCTTCCGCTCTGGAACTTGTAGGAGTGTGTTTGACAGTATATCACCATCAACGTCCATGGAAGAAGGAGAATCGGGATAATCCATCCTTTCGTTGCCATCTGTTATCTCCTCTCCCTCTCCCCCCCCCATAGTAAGTAATGTCTCAACACCCCCAGCTTCACTGATGGGACTCGGAAGTCGTCTTCGCCGCCACCAGCTAGACTCATCCTCGGGTTTCAAGTTGTGGGTAGATTGAGACGGACTGGCCATCATTTCGGGATGCATGTTCAGCGTGAAGTGGCTGTGGATGGGCGTAGATGTGCGGCCTCCGCTGATGGTGAGAGACTGGCTAAGTAAGTGATGCGGTATCGGCGACGGTTGGAGGTGGTTCGAAGCTTTGCTCTTTACACCTACGGGCCAAGGCGACAAGTTGTCACCGTTCGGGAGAGGTGAAGGCTGAGCCACGTCAACGTCCATGGCCGTGTCAAGAGTTAGGGTTGGTGGTGGTCGGCGGTTCAGAAGAGATACACTGTTCTTCCTCTCTTCGCGCCACTGGCGAAATGGTTCTGGTACTGTCTCTTCAGATAGCACCGCATCAGTGGTGTTCTCTGCGACGGGTTCGGTAGGTCGAAATGGGGGCGAGAGTGGGAATTGCACAGGTAGAGACGGATTAAAAGAGAATGACGAGCTCCGGTCGAAACACGATCTCTGGATGTGAACGAAACAATAGTCAGTCTCCAGAAGACTAAGAATTATTGTTTACTGAAGAAACTTACCTTGAGTGCAGGGTCACCAAATCCTCCAAAACCATCCTCCTCTCTTGGCCTTTTCGCCAGGATGAAAGACATTGTATGTACGATCAGACGCGTCTGTCTTTATTATCCTTCCGTTTGGAGATGCTCCAAGGTTGAAACAGACGTGTATGCCCGCTTTGTTAAGCCCACTGTCGACGGGAAGAGCTGGGTATTGAGGGGCACATGAATGAAGCGAAGAGGAAGAATGGGGAAAGACAGATGCGAGGTCAGAGATGAGACCGCCAGGTACGGCCCGGAGTTTCAGCGATTAATATTGAGTGAGCTTGTGTGGAGGGGTCGGCCATTCTTCAGGCCGTCTCGGTCCGCGGCGTAGGTTTCAGATTGCAGGATGATATCGCCTTACATTAGTTGAAGCAGGTGGATGGGCTGTGCGGGCCGCGATTGGCGGGCGGCTGCTTCAGTAGCGCCCGGGCTAGCCACTAGTGGCGGCAGGCTGCTTTAACCCAGGCGGGTTAGCGTATTTCTTATTCTTTGTTGACTAACCCTAACCCTGTGCGAGGTGGTCTTGCTCATACAGATAACCACAGATACAGAAATTCTAGCCATGGGATGGAAAAGACAGCCGTAAAGTGAATGCTAGGAGTAGCTTCGGGAGGTTGTCCAGACGACAAGATATCTGACTCTCATCCCTTACGCGTCTTTTTGGAGAGATGCGATGCACGATTTGATTGCACATTCTTGTAATACAGCCATTATCAACAAGACTAGATTTCTTCGGATGTTCCTAAGTGGAAAAGACACAGAGACAAGAAGATCGTTAGGCCTTAGCATAGAGAGGCCCTTTTGAACATCCTCAAAATAATTTAGTACGGCGATTTCCGATAACTGACATACATATCTGTATTCTGCGGGGAAGCCTGCTGATAAACACCGACGAAAAGCAGGTCGAAGAACATCCCAGACAAGTACATGGTAGGTCCTAGAAACAGGAGAGCTTGTTGCAGTTCGTGCAATGCATATGAGCAGTGTAGACTCCATACAGTGTATATCATTCTTGAGCGCGTACTCCTCAGTAGGCGGACTGCAGAAAATATTCACCGGCGAGCATGACGTCCCACGACAGATGGCTTATGTAAGACCCTTCTTACGCAGGCAGGAAAAGGCTCACGCTGATTGGCTGCCAGCCGGTGAGTCACGGCAGTTACTGCCCACTGAGGCTCACCGCCCGCCCAGCCGGGGAAGTGTGGTCGCCAACAGCGCCGCTCATTGGCCAATTGCGGCGGCCATCATGTGAAGTTTCCACGGAGGCGGGGCCAAAAGAATATTTGTCTCGACTCTTGCTGCAGTCTTTGTGAGCAACGACATCGTGGCAAGAAACCAGAGTGCTTGCATAGACAGACCACGGCGAGACAGATATACACGTGCTTGCTCGTGACGCGAGGGTTTGATTGTCTCAATTTTGACGCTTGACCAGCCAGGTTAGTGATGCCCGCAGTCCGACTCTGGTGGCTCTGACTCAGAGGGGGCTACGACAATGCAATGCTACATTTTAGAGGACTAGGATGTCTAGAATATCGCCTGATGCGATCACCTTGCGACCTTAGCTAACACAGTCAGCAGGAACAGAAGTCAATATAGTTACTTGCTTGGTTGCTTCTTCTTCTCGCCCATCCAGTTGTTTGCCATACATCGCACAAGATGCCTCTCGTAAAGCCCCGGTCAGAAGTGAACGAGGACACTCGCGGTATGCCAACCTGTCAAAAGCCCACAGGAATATCCGCCAGACAACTAACGACAGGACAGTCCTGGGCTATGACCCTCTTCTTTCCCCCCACTACATTCAGACTGAGATCCCATCTGTACGTCTCACTCTTGCACCATCCCACACACATTATACTCGACTAACAAACCATCATCAAGCCCGCCACATCAGTCGAGACCGTGAAATCCGGGAGGAATCAAGCAATTGAGATCATCGAGCAACGCGATGACCGTCTCATAGTTGTCGTGGGACCATGCTCTATCCACGACCCCGAGACCGCAGTGGAATATGCCCACCGGCTCAAAGCTCTATCTGAGAAACTCTCCGGAGAACTATGCATCATCATGCGTGCCTACCTGGAAAAGCCCCGCACGACAGTCGGGTGGAAAGGTCTAGTCAACGACCCGGACATCAACGAATCCTTCAACATCAACAAGGGACTTCGCGTTTCACGCAAGCTCTACGCCGACTTGACTAGCCTAGGCATGCCAATCGCCAGTGAAATGCTTGATACCATTTCACCGCAGTACCTGGCCGATCTGATCTCCGTAGGCGCCATTGGCGCGCGAACCACCGAGTCCCAACTCCATCGCGAGCTCGCCTCCGGTCTCAGTTTCCCGATTGGATACAAAAACGGCACAGACGGCAACTTGGGCGTTGCTATCGACGCAATTGGTGCCGCGTCGCACCCGCACCACTTCCTTGGCGTCACCAAGGAAGGTCTGGCAGCTATCACCAAGACTTCGGGCAACGAGCACGGCTTCGTCATCATGCGCGGCGGCACCAAGGGCACCAACTACGACCGCGAGAGCATCAAAGCGGCGCGCGAAGCCCTTGCAGCCCGCAAGCAGCGCCAGATCTTGATGGTGGATTGCTCACATGGCAACTCGCGCAAGGACCACCGCAACCAACCCTTGGTCGCCAAGGAGGTGGCTGACCAGCTGCGGGAAGGCGAAGATGCTATCATCGGCGTCATGATTGAGTCGAATATCAACGAAGGGAACCAGAAAGTGCCACCCGAGGGTCCGCAGGGCCTCAAGAAGGGCGTTAGTATTACCGACGCCTGCATTAACTGGGAATCCACGGTGGAGGTTTTGGAGAACCTGGCTGATGCGGTTCGTGCTCGCCGTGCCGTCAAGGCGAGTGCCTAGATGTGTTATGGCATTGCATAGATTGTTTTTGGCTTATTAAAAGAAAGCTTCATTTATCGAAAAAAGTGCTTTACTTAGCTGTCCTACCTAGTTGCATGATCGTGAAGAATATGATTCTGTCCATGACCGATACTGTACTTGCACATTGTATGCATCGATGAAATGACCAAAAGTATATCGAAAGAAATAAGATTGAGAATCCAGATGATACATATACATAGATACAAAAAGGGAAAGTGAAGAGACACGAACAAATGCAATGCAAGAACGCCGATTGTGTGTTTCTTTTGACATGGAAGGGATACTAATCAATACAAGTTGGGAAGGCCAGCCATTATCGTCCCCAAATCCAGCTCGACCAGCCCTTAGCTGACTGTTTGGCCGTCGATTCCGCATTTGCCGCCAGCACATCCAACGACCCTGGCTGTTGTGTCGCTGCTGCTGCTGCTTCGGCGTTCTTCGTATGCAACGCTTCCAAGATCAAGCTCTTATCCCCGTTATTATTATTATACTTATTATCGTCATGCCCGGCCTCGTTATAGCTTATACTCGCCGCCGCGGCATCCTCCGTCTTCAGCCCATCAAATAAGAACCGCTTAGCTCGATTCCACAGCCGCTGCTCCTTGGCTTCTTCCCGCTTTTGCTTCTCAATTTCGCCGATTTTCTCATTCCGCAGAATCTCTAGCTGTTCTGTAGTAGCGGTCCCCTTCACATACGCTTCGCGCGCGGCTTGGAGTTCGCGCAGTTGCTTGTCGAGCCAGATTTCGCGCTGTCGTCGGTTCCACGATGTGAGCGAGACGACGGAGTAGAGGGTGACGGCACCGCAGACGCCTGTTATGTTTGTCAGTGTCTTTCGTTCTCTTGATCCAGAGCTTTAAATGCAAGGGAAGGGACAAACCTGATGCCGCAATGAGTGTATAAATCATCGCCTTGTGCGCTCCATTGGCCACCCGGCGCCCTCGCTCGACAATCCGGTCGAACGTAGTGGTGCTATTGGCAAGTCGTGCGGCGCGTGCTTGAGCACGGAGGCGCTCTACTTTCTGTCGTGGGGTTTCGCCGGTTGGTGCTGTTGATGATGCTGATGTTGCCGCGGAAGCAGATGACGGCGACTGCGACGGCTTCGAGGGTTGTTTTGGTTTGGCTGCTTTGAGGTTTGGCGGGAGTTGATACGGAGCTTTGGAATTGACGTAGGGCCCAGTGGCCGTGAAGCGGGTGGCGTCTGCTGCTGAGCGAGACATTCTTGATTCGTCTCTCTCCTTTGCTGGGTCCTGTGGTTCGGAGGACGGCGGACGAGTCGCGTACAGAGAGGAGAGGGAGTAGGTTGAATGGGCAAGGATCAGGGAAGGGGCATTGGGTTGTAGACCGGATGCAGGTCGGAGGAATGGGGAGGAGACAGAATATCGATTGACTCTGGTGGACTGGAAGCTGTTGCTGTTTTGTATAGACGTCGGGTTGGAGGTCAGCCCATGGAAATTTTTAGTGCTGCCAGTCGGCCCGGCGGTCAGCCAATCGCGCGGCCACGATGCTCCACTATCGACACCACGCCTTGACTTGTCTGTATGACTATGATATATGATGAGCTTGATAGAGTATACACTTGCTAAAAATGTCGTCCAACCCAGACCTCTCCTCCGTCCTCAGGACACTGTCTGCATTCGCAAATCCATCGTCAAACCCGTCATCAGGAATAGCAGATCATAAGACCATATCACATCAGCAACAGCAGCAACATCAGCAGCATAAACCCCACGACAGACCCCAACACACACCTTCAAGCTCAGCATCAAATGCTGCAAACATAACAACCTGGCCCTCCGCTCTCAAACATATCATGCACCTAGTCTCCGCCAACCAGGCATTCAGCACACAGATCCAGCGCCTCATCAAATCGCAGCACGACCACGAGCGCCAATGGTGGTCTGGCCGCGAGGCGCTGCTTGCCAAGCAGCGGACGAGAGAGGAGAAGAAAAGGAGGCTCGAAGAGGTTTTGTACGTTCCATCCTTCTCATTCCGATAGCTAAAGGGTTGGGAGGAGCAAGGCCTAACGTGGTGTAGAAAATCAGTCGGTGCGCCGGCTCCATCGAGCGCTGTGCATGGCGGTAGTGGGAAAGAAGCAACATCTGTACGTATACGTGTGCATGCATGTTTCCACTTTTCAGGACCTTGTATTAATAGACCAGCAGGCGCAAGAAAATGCGTCGGAACTGCTCGCCTACGACTCCAAGGTCTACCAAGCATCGCTCGACATGGCGCGCGCCATGGAGACAGAACTACGCAGAATGGGGGTTCCGTTTTTCTGTCTGAGTCCTGCGGTAGCAGGATCTGCAATATCTACAAGCACAGCTGCAGCTACGCCGGCCCCCAGCAAAGAGAATAGTAGTGGCAGTGGTCATACATTATCAAAGGACGAGCTGGATGCATTGAAGAAGCGGGTTTTGGATCTTTTGGTTGACCTGTGTACGTAGCACTCGTTTCCCTACCTGACATATTCGTCGGTCTTGGCTCGAACGGCGTCTGTTAAAAATAATTATAATGATATTGATAATGATAATGATTGATTTGATTGTTTGATTGTTTGTAGCGACTGAATGCTAGAAACATTTTTATTCTCCAACTCCATCTATGCAGACAGACAGCAACCCGCTCGTGCTTATTCAGTAGTCATATCTGGAAAATAAACAAAGGCTTGCTTGTATTAAAGAAGAGTGAAAAAGAAGGAAAAGAATAATATGTGCAAGAATAGGAAGAAACTCATTCCTACGGAGTCAATTCAGCTCAACCACCACGAAGAAGAGATAAAACGCCATTTCCAACACCACCCTATGCAAACAAAATATGATAATGATAACCATCACCTACTGGTCACTGTAGTAGGTACGATGCATGCCGTTTTCTAGAATGCATAAGTCATGCTGCGGGAAGATGTCTAGTACAGATGTAATAATATAGATGCCATAAGACATCACGAAAATAGTAAAAGGTAGGAAGAGAGATTTGGTCGCTAAGATATTAAACAGCGACAGGGGCAGCCTCTCGTTCCGCAACGGAAATGGCCACTGCCACTGCAGCCCCGAAGATAGCGCTCTCATGTGCAAGCTCCAGCGTGATTGATGGTTTGTCCTTTGCCGAAGACGGGCTGCCTTCTCGAGTAATAATGTCAAGGTAGGTTTGGCATCGGTCCCGGAAACCAGGATACTTGTTAATCACACTCCCGTCACAGGCAATGCTTAATGTCTTGGAGGGTTCCTCAATCTCGGTCACGGTGACTTCCTGTGGCTCCAGCAATTTTTTGACTGGTTCCTTGGTCGACTGCATTGGGAACTCGGCCTCGTTGCGCAGGCACCACATGCTGTAGATCGCCGTCGACAAGTACCCAGCCGACCGATTCGACACGCATTTGCACACCTGCCGGATAAAGGTGAGATCTTCCACTGACGGGGTAGCGTGGAAAGTGTGATTCTTTTGTAAAAGGGCCGCTGACGGGGCTAGGGAGGGTGACGTGTCGCCTTCAATAAAGGCCACTATCGCGGTGTCCAGCGAATATGGCTCCTTCATGGAATGAGGAAGCTCGCCGCCAAACAAGCCGGCCGTCTCAACCGCCTCAACCACGATCAAACGCACAATCTCTCCTAGATAACGACCAGTGATCATATATTCTAGAGGCTGGAAATCCGGGCGCAGGTGAGTCCGGTTCAGAAACTCGTCCCATCGTGTCATGGGGAGCACATTGCCACCAAACATACTCAACTCGCTGTTGACAATCACATGTTTCGCACGATCGAACCAACCCGGCGGTCGGGTGCCAAACTTGGTAAGCCCAATCTCATGGACGGGAAAGTGCACCGCCGCATTCATGCCAGTTCCGAGGATGAGCGACATCCGGGTTTTTGGGTCAACGTACGCGCGCGTCAACAGGGTTGCCGAGCTGTCGTTTACGATGGCATCCATGCAGACATTCAACGAGCACTTCTGGCAGGAAGACACAATCAAGCCGCCCAATTCTTGCCCCAGCACCGATTCCGCGCAACGGAAACCTTTACCCATGCCTAGGAGGTTGCCAGTGCTAATGGAGGTCTGGTCAACAGGAAAAGACCACGACAGTCCCATTGGCAACGGAGCCTCCTCTCGACCATATTTCTCGTCCACTCCAAACAAAAACTTGTCAATGCGCTCCGCCATCCAGTCGAAAAAATCTGTCCCATGCAATGCTTTCACCTGCTCGTCGATAACCATCGATGACGAACTCACTATCTTCATGCCATGCTCTCTGCCAGCCAACTCAATCAGCGCGACGCGGAAAGTTGAGCCGCCAACGTCCAAAGCGAGGAAGGTGCCGGTCTCCTTGCCGGTGGGCAAGGCGTGGTTGTACGACGGCAGCATGCAGGCCGGGTTTGACTTCAGGCATGCTTTGAGCTGCTCTTTGATCTTGGCCGACATGGACAGCATATCCTGCACGCCGAGGTGTGCGTTGAATAAGCGATCAATCTCTTTGGCCAAATCATCGAGCGAACGACGTCGCTTCCGACCTGCACCCCCATATACTGAACGTTTCTTGCGCGGCGATTCTCCAAACAGAGCAGCTTCGAGCACAGCGATCAGATTGTGAAAGAGCTCCTGCATGCGATGCAGCGCTTTAACGAGCGACGACGTCATGTTGACGGGAAACAAAGAAAAAAGAAGTCAGGCACGCGACGTCTTATAGTAATTCGTTCGTCCACCGACGAACCCCTTTCCCCCGAGCAAGCTGTTTAGGCTGCCCCAAAGAAAAAGGGGGGGGGGAATAAATAATAACTGTAGTTATCGCCGTTTTGGTATCCAGCGAGTGTCCAGGCGGTTGATTGATCGTTGTGCTTTATGGTTGGAGGGGAGGGGGGGGATCGCTATGGACGGAACAAGGGAACAAGGGAGGAACAATTAATTGACATCCACTGTTTGTTTTCCTTTCTTCTTTGTCCCTCTATTTCCCCCTTAGTCTCAGTGTCCGAATGTATATTGCTTTTGTTGTTGTTGTTATTTTTTTTTTTTTCTATTTGCTCCGGGAACCCGCGAAGTATGGAATGTGACAATCCGGGGATTGGAGGAATATGTCCGGTACGGCAGGTTACGGTACGGGAGGGAGCAGGATTCGGCGGAGGGAGGGCCTCTTTTTATTATGAGCAGCGGTCACGAGTCGAGGGAGGAGGGGGTGGTGAGACAGGCGATAGGACAGCGAGCAAGAGGAGAACAGAAGAAGAAATAGAGGAATAAGGAAGAAAGAAAACAGCAAGGAGTGGCAGTCTAAGAGAAAAGTACGGTAGTAACATTATGTATGACGGGCTGAGGTAGCAGTGGCAGTTGGCCGTGGCACTGATCTGCCTGAATCGCCGCTAGCCGCTTTGGGCGTATTCTATTACGATTTCCTACATAGTACATGTCCATTGTTTACTCTCGACGACCGTTGTACGGCCACCGCCACAGCTACGGCTACAGCTATAGGTACAGCTACAGCTACGGGTGAACAGACAGACTGTAGTAGAGCTATCTACACTCTACCCCAAGCAACGCTGCAGTGCTCGCAGCAGGCCGACGCTTGCACTGGTCGATGTCACGGGACAGGAACCCGGAGACCTATCAGATTGCTGTATCTACGTACAGCTCGCGGTGTGTGCAAATTAGGTTGCAGACGCTGTATGACCGGGACAGGTCTGCTGCATCCAGGCATGAGACGGTCACGATCGGTGGATGGTCGAGTGTTGCCAAGCAAGCAAGCAGCACAGCACAGCTCAGCACAGCGCGCAATTCCGAACGGGTCCCGGATCAAGTCCCAGTGCAATGTACGCCGGATGATGCCATTGCAGTGAGCAAAACAAGGATACACAGTCGCACTCATGAGTCTCAGTAGTAAGTACTCCGAAACTACTCAGTACGTAGTAAATACTCAGCAGTAAGAGCATTACCGCGCTAGGCGAGACCAGGGCTAGCGGGAGGACCGGCGGGGGAGCGGCCGCTGCCATTGGCGCAATTCTTTGCGATGGCAGAGTGTAACACCAAGAGATTCGCTATGCTCTGCATGGCATCGTTGCAGCATCGCCTGTTAAGCATTAATTTGGGGCTGGAAGAAGCCGCTATCGAATAGTGTACTGCACTCCATACTCCGGACCGACTATCGAGTATCACTATCGACTCGTACCGGGGATTTCCTGTCCCGACACGTACGTAGTATTCCTGTGGACGATGTCCGGTGGATACAGGTATGACCGGGCAGAGGAAGATGGGTATAAAATGGATAGGTGCCATCTGCCTTCCTTGCTGCATGCTATTGCATCATGGAGCGCAGTGCCATTCGTTTTGTGCTGTTGTCCACAGTCACGATTGTTCTCGTTTCTCGTAGAGATCTGACAGTATAGTCGTAGGCAGATGGTCAGGGCTAGCCCTAAGCCTGCAATCAAAATCAGCGTCACATTCTGCACAGGATATCTGCGTCTCCGGAGTAGAGCGCTTGCTCCCACGACTCTTATCACCACGATTGTCACAGATGATAGAAACGACGCGCTCGGCGAGAGCCGGAGCCCACCTGACATGGCGCACAGTATTCCACATAGGTGTAACTAGCAGCTCGCGAGACCCAAAGACTAGACACTTTTGAGACAGTTACATCTTGAGCCAAGTCCAAGCAGGGCCCTGGTTACGTGATGAAGTGTAACTAAGTTAACTTAGCGACCAGCTAGGGGTGTTACGTGGTAGGTTACGCGATGGGCGATGGGATCAAGACCGCCAAGCTTACCGCGTGGTCGCCCGGTTAGGCAATGCCGCACTGCTCCAGCTTGCCCGTTTGGGTCGCCGTGCCGCGCGGCCATTGGGTGGATTTGCTGCTGCTTCGGAGAGAGTTACATTTTATTATTTCCTTTCTGCTAAATGATCTTTTAAACTTCGGGTGGGCAGTGGGCTTCTGCGACTGCACGTTCACGCTGGTCCTGATCAGGGCTAGCCCGGCGTTAAACCCACCAAACCCTGGATTTTGAAACATGAAACAAGCCTAACTGCATATCACCCACACAGCACGGTCCGGTCGCGATGTTATTGCGCTGATCCCATTCCTGCCTGGACGCAAGGGGATCTGCCTGGATTGGTTTTTCGCAGCAGCGTCAACAGAGAACACGGTGTACTCTTAACTGCGTACATACCAGCGATCAGCGAGCAGATCGGCCAGCGCGTATTTTTCGGTATTTACATGTAATGTAGTACCGGGGTGGGCCGCGGCATGTAACAGTTGCAACGATGAAGTCTGCGGGCCCGCCAATCAGCGCCGCCAGAGATTAGCTGCTTATCGCCCATCTGGAGATCGATAAGCAGTGCTGACTCAGCGCTATGTGTGAAAGCCACTGCTAACTTAACTTATCAGGCTGAACTGAGCATTGCGAGATAGCTTACAGTATCCTGTGTAATAATGCCAACTGCCCACACGGCCAGAGCGATGGCAACACAGCCCTAGGATATATGTCACTCCGCCAGTCGTAGCGCAGACAGGCGGGCTCAATGTGAAACACTGACTGTTTGCAACCGATCCATCCACTGTTCAATGTACACCCATAGTTTACCCATACTATGCCCATTTCTCTTCCGCTAGACTCTATAGGAAGCGTACGGAGTAGTGCCGTGGGATATTTGAGACCAACCACGTGCGCCGACTGCTCATAACAGTATGACTGCCATCTATCTCTGCAACTACATACATGCTACGGTTAGACCCTGGTATGCCAATCGTGCTACCGTCAGGCACCTCGGTGTCTGACGATCATGCAGATCTGTCTTTCTCCGGTGTCACTCGGTGCTACTGGATGAACATTTTCCTGGTGTACGGGTTTGGTGCTGGTCTGCGTAACGCCATCGTACTGCGGCGGCAGACGGCGAGCCCTAGCCCTAGCCCTAATCATACGTGAGATCGTGATGCGATTGATATCAATATCAATCTTCATAGAAATTTACACTTTGTGCTCCGCTTGGTGCTGTAGATATTTCTTTCCCATATAGTTAATACAAATGTCTAATAGTTTGAACCTCGAGCTCTCTGACGTCATGCTCACGTGCACTACCCCTATGACAGCTGCTTTATAGCGGCGCCTCGTATGTAGACTTTTTGTATTTCGTATTCCAGGACAATAACTGACAATGTCCCTTCTCTCTCTAACAGCCAGGCCACTGCTTCACCGTCACTTTTGGTCCTGCATTCTCATATCGCACACAATGACTACCAACGCTGCTACTAATACTGCTGCTACATCAGCACCACCACCCATTTCGCACGTCCTCGAAACATGTCTTTATGTCCGTAACCTCGACGCCTCAGCTGACTTCTACAAATCAATACTGAATATGGAGCCATTTCTCAAATCTGTACGCTACTCCAAGATGTTTTGTGGTTAGACTCTTTTCCATTATATGTATAGTTTATCAGTCGAGTTTACTGCTATTCTGCGTGTCTTTGGTGCATAATAAATGAATATGGATAGTTGTGGTTGATACGCAATTAGCCACGAATGGCCGGCTTCAGCCTCGGCGCCACGACCCTTCTCCTCTTCCAGCTGGGCTTGACCCGAGACGATGTCAGCGTGTCCTCTGAGAAGGCGCATGGAATCATCCCGGGGCATGGCCCATCATTCTCCATCTCCAACACCTCCGACAAAACCCAGCAGGACGGTGGTGGTAGCGACTTCCGTCTAAACCAGCACTTTTGCCTCGCAGTCCAGTCACCGCAAGATGTGGAACAGTGGGACAGGCATTTCCAGAACCGCGGCGTACGCATCTTGGGCCGTATGGACTGGCAATTGGGAGGCAAGAGTGTCTATTTCGAGGATCCGGATGGCCATGTAGGCGAGATTGGGTCGAGAGGGATTTGGAAGCATTATTAAATTTTATGCGTAAGAGATGATTTGACGTCGCAAACAACAAGAATTTGGTTGAATATATATTTATATGACTCAGCAAGGAGCTTACTCTATCTCCATCCAAGATGTATTTATACGTGTGTATATAATATACAGGTTTTATGTATGAGACAATCACATCAAGCTTGTTCTCCCACCAACCTCTCGCGCCCCCTCGCCATTGGGCATCTCTCCATTGCGCCCAACCACAAATTCGCGATAGATGGCTTCGAGACGCCCGCGCTCTCGCTCGCTTAGAGAACAGCGCGTCGACGCCAGAGACCGCTCAATGTGAGGCCAATTGATAACGACTTCGTCGCGGGCTTCGTCTGTAGCTCCGTTGGATTGGAGGTGCTGCTCTTGGCTTTCGGTGCCGTGCTCAGCCTGTCGTTGGCGGCGACGAGCCTGTTTCAGTGCGCCCAGTTTGGCAGCCACCACAGCCGGTGGATCGAGTTTACCGTTGGCAGTGCCGGTGGGTCCGTTGCCTTCTTGTTCAGAATACAGGAATTGTATGAAAGATTTACTTGATGCATCCACCGAGCCGTTGGCTTGTGTGCCGTTGTTATTTGCTGTCGTCTTTTTTGAGGTTGGCCCTGCCGTCGAGCGATCACCCAGCAGATCGTGGATTGCTTCGAGATGTGCATTGTAGACGACTGCCTGGATATCTGCGCCTGAATATCCCCCGGTCCGCGAAGCGATTTCATCTACTCGCGACTCGACCTCGGCGCTCAGCTTCAGTTTCTTGCTTACGGCTCGAATGATATCAACTCGATCGTCGTGAGACGGCATATCGCACAAAAGACTCTTGTCGAGACGTCCCGGGCGGAGCAGAGCTGGGTCAATCAAGTCCGGTCTTGACGTTGCTGCCAGCACGTACACTCCAGAAAGACCCTCTGCACCATCCATCTGTGTTAACAGCTGGTTGACAACACGGTCTGTGACGCCGGTCGAGTCGTGCCCACGCTTCGGCGCGATGCTGTCAAACTCGTCAAAGAATAAAATACATGGCCGTGCGGCTTCGGCACGCTCGAAGAGGTCACGAACGCTCTTCTCACTTGCACCAATATACTTGTTCAGGATTTCAGGTCCTTTAACACTAATAAAGTTCAGTCCGCATTCACCCGCCACAGCACTAGCAAGCATTGTCTTGCCGCAGCCGGGAAACCCATACAACAGCAATCCGGATCGTAGACGAAGAGGACACTGTGCAAATATAGGCGCGTATTTTGTGGGGTATTCCAATGTCTCAAGAAGAGTCTGGCGAGTGCTATGAAGACCGCCAATGGACGAAAATGTGGTCGACGACGACGTTAATGTTACGTTTCGGAGTGACGCTGGTGTGAACCCTTTCAACGCGCGGTCAAAGTCATCCAATGTCAACGAAATTTTTGTGGTGTTCGCACTCGTATCTTGCACTGATCGAATCAAAGCTTCGTTCCTCGCACGAGATACTAAGAGAACAAGATCTCCAGGCATGTAGCCGTCTGTTTTTCCAGCTAGATCTAGCAGATCCAGGTCCCGCGCGAGAACAAAGCCGTCTGCTCCAGAAGAGCCAGGACGGCTCCCGGGGTTTGAGGGATCCAGCCATGAGTCCTCCGTTGAGCCGCTTTCATTACGCTGATGGCCCTTCAGTGTTTTATCATCTTTGTCTTGACTGGTGAGCTTCTCCAACACCTTCCGCCGGCCTTCCTTATCCGGTGCCTTTAAGCTCAAAATCTCGCGCACGACATGACCGCCAACGATAATATTGTTCAAAGATTCCTTTGATTGAGCTGTGGCAAGGAACACCACAGAAGACGTACTTGAACAATGCTGACGGACAATTGAGCATATGATTTCGCTTACCTGCCGACTGCGTCCGTTCTCTCCCCCCACTTGAAGCTCTGTCTCTACTGGGCAAAGTTTGTCTAAGTCATCCAAGATCACCAGAGCTCGTCCACCCAGGCGAGCCGACCATGCTGCAGACATAAACTGGCGGTTCAAGGTCTCCTTGATCGTTGAAACGCGAGTCTCATCTGTAACCAATTTCCTACAGGGGAAATAAGTCACATTACAGAGATACTCTTCTCGTAGCCGATTCGCTAACAAATGACATAGCGACGTTTTGCCAGACCCAAGACCGCCGGTTAAAAGGATCGATGACGCTCTTGATAGATTTGTTATGCTCTGGTCGATAAGTGAATCAATCCCAACCATGTCTGGTGGTGAGGTTGGTATGCGTTCATCTGAAGGGATTTCAGACATGGTAGGGTCTATCGGTCTCGGTATATCAGCCTGGACGTCAATATTAAGCTTGCTTTCCGACCCTAATATCCATCCAGACAAAGTTGTGGATTCCGTGGTCTTTAATGGCGGGTCAAAACGTATAATGCCACCGTCAAAGGCCCCGGGAGAGAAATTGTTGTTAGCCGCTGGAAGTAGCATTCCGTCTGTGAGAGGGCCTGACAGGATACCAGTGTCTGATCCGGGGCTACCATGTGTAAACTTGATCCGTTCAGCCAAGGCGGTTCGAGATGCAGTTGTCTCTCCACCAAATTTCAGGCCATCTTTCTTCCTCGTCAGGTCTGATATGAAAGGATATATTTTAATCCCCTTGACGGTGGGAACGCTCAGTTGAGCGGGAGCAGCCTCAACACGCACGATGCCACCCACGATTCCCGAACAATTCAGTGCATGACAGAGCGACGATGATAGACTCACGTGCTTCGTATCAGGCGCATCATCCCATGCGAAAACCCTAGCCACGATTTTCGTGGCTGGACGACCAGCCTCACTGGATTCTTGCTCCTTTTGCTGCAACTGTTGCTGCGGATCGACAGGAGCTTGTAGGCCTGCTGGCTGCACCACCGAAACGGCCACCCACTCATTCCCTCGAAGCTCGTGAGCCGAGAGGACGCCTCGATCTACCCATACTTTCAGGCCATCATTCGCGTGGTCAGCAATTTCCTCGTCAAACCAATCTTCGGCATATCGTCTGTCCAAGCCTCTAAGATATATGCCTGGTTCAGCAGTCTCCGAGCCTCGACTCTTGGGCCGCACTGTGCTACTGCTACTCCTCCCACCCACGCTCTTACTCGTCGTGCTTCGGTTCTCGCCCCTATTAGCTTTGCCCGATTTAGGGCGGACTTTCGGAGCCACAATGACTTCGGCATCGGGCGCAATTTTCGCAAAGGGCGATGTAGATGGAGGCGCAGGAGTGAGTGAGGTAACAAGTATATTTGCTGTGGAAGTCGGGGAAAGGTGTAGTGTAAGGGGGTGCAAATGGCTTGAAGGTGCCGAGCCCGAGCTTGTATAGGCAGGGTTCGGTAAAGCTCGAATCTGATGCAACAGGTTTAATTCGAGGAATGATGCGTGCAGTTCGATGACTGGTGATATTATGTTAGGACAGTTTTCTAATAGGAAGCCACAAAGTATTACATACTTTCCCAATCGGCCGGTGTGAGCGGTTCGATATTCACGGTTTGTGCTATCGGGTTGTCAAGGTGAAGAAATAGGCCAACCTACGCTATGAGGTCAGTAAGAATGCTTAATACGTCAAAGTAACCACTCGCACCTTTTGACCCTCACCCAATCCTAGGACCCTTGCGAAAGTGGTGTCTATTTCCAACACGGGAACCTCTTGCTCTCTGGCAGACGCATTTGAACTGATACCGTCTCTGCTGACCACGGGCGCCAACTTCCGCTTGCTAGGCATTCCCGTCCATCCCAAATATGCTGACCGCTGGCCGGCCGATTGCGCATTCGACGGGCGGTATTGAAGTTCCACGATGACATTTTGAGCAGCCTAATAGTGATATATTAGCCATATTCTTGTCCTTCTCCACAAAGATCTTACCGCATTAGCGCTTGCCAGCAACGAAACTACTGGAGCTGGCAAGTTCACCAAACACGACTTGAGGGGTACCAGAGCAACGTCGGCGGTGGTGGCAGTCTTTCTGCTGCTGGGGGCCATTGCGCGGAACGACAATGGCCGTGGAGCGAGCGGGTCGGAGAATGAAGAAGTGAAAAATGCAAACGGATTGGATGGAGTCTAATGGGAGATGGGCATCATCGTTCATTCCGCATTGTTCATGTCATGCTGCTTGATTGACTGACTGTATTCATTCCGCCGGCAATAATGCGCGCCGCGGAAGTCGCTCGTCGGCATCTCCACCGCGCAGACAAGGCCGAACCGAGGGTTATTCCGCGCCGGTGCACGTGATGCCCCGCTAGACAGCTTCGGGAATAGCGCGCAGCTGAGGAATGCTGGACGCGTCCCGCGTGTCGCGACGCGACTTTCGCTTTGGCAGCTTTGGGTTAGCGCCGATGCCCGACTTTGGCATCCACCAACCTCCAATTTCTGCGCCGACACACCTGTGACAGCCAATTCCCTTGTATGCAGGCCATATAAGACTACGCGCCTCTAACACACCCCTCAAAGGCCTCGGACTTGGTCGCAAACAGACGGGCTTTCCATTTCTCGTCTATACCGCGCCCAAGATGGCTCTCCTCCAGTACCCTGCACCGGTCGACTACGCCGCTCAACAGGAGGTTTTCAAGGACTTCTTGAAACATTTCAAGACTTTTGAATCAGCATCTGAAGCCGCCGCGACGGAAGCCATCCAGGGGTTGCGCATCGATGGCGACCGTACCGACGATGAATACGACTTCATGGATGATGTTGACACCAACAGCAGGCGCCGCGACCCGAAAACCAAGTATATGCAGGTTCTTCAGGACATTGCCAACAGAGATCGCAATCACATTTTGATTGAGCTGGACGATTTGGAAACGGTAAGTTTGAATGTTTATGTGCGCTTCATTATGAATGAATGGGTGTTAACAGGTTATTTCTGCAGTTCGAGAAGTCCCTTCCTCAAGATACGGACCTCAGATTGGTGGAATCCATCCAAGCGAACGCCAAGCGTTACATAGATGTTTTCTCAGAAGCAGTAGATGCTGTAATGCCAAGGGAAACGAAAGAGATTTCGTGAGCTTTTCGCAAAATCTGTCGGTGTTGGTTGCTATGTACTAATCAAGAACAGCTTCAAAGATGATGTGCTCGACGTGATTATGTCGCAGCGCGAAAAACGCAACGAGACAGTGCAAATGGCTGCAGAGGCTGAGATGGATGCTGGTCCCCCGCAGGCCATGTTTCCTCCCGAGTTGACACGCCGATACACGCTAAACTTCAAGCCTCTGACTCAGTCTGAATCGAGCGCCAGCAAGAGCTCGAAGGCGCTTGCTGTTCGTCACGTACGAGGAGAGCACCTCGGAACCTTGATCACAGTCAGGGGTATTGTAACCCGGGTGTCTGATGTTAAGCCGGCTGTGAGGATAAATGCATACACCTGTGATCGATGTGGCAGCGAAGTGTTCCAGCCAATCACAACCAAGTCATTTCTGCCTATGACCGAATGTCCCTCGGACGAGTGCGTTGCCAACAATTCCAAAGGGCAGTTATTTTTGTCCACCCGGGCCTCGAAGTTTATTCCTTTCCAGGAGGTCAAAATCCAAGAAATGGCGGATCAGGTTCCGGTCGGCCACATTCCCAGGACCCTTACAGTCAACTGCAATGGAAGCCTCACACGGCAACTCAATCCGGGAGACGTGGTCGATATTGCTGGGATCTTCCTACCTACACCATATACCGGGTTCAGAGCAATCCGTGCTGGTCTGCTTACCGATACGTACCTGGAAGCGCAGCATATCACTCAACACAAGAAGTCTTATGATACCATGGTCATGGATATCAGGACAGTGCGAAGAATGGAGCAGTACAAGAACTCAGGTCATTTGTACGAATATCTTGCTCGTTCTATCGCCCCTGAAATTTATGGTCATCTCGATGTTAAGAAAGCTCTATTGCTGCTTCTAATTGGTGGTGTGAACAAGGATATGGCTGATGGTATGCATATCCGTGGAGACATCAACATCTGCCTCATGGGTGACCCTGGTGTTGCCAAATCTCAGTTGCTCCGGTACATCTGCAAGGTTGCTCCTCGCGGAATCTACACTACTGGACGAGGCAGCAGTGGTGTTGGTCTTACTGCGGCTGTTATGCGAGATCCAGTCACCGATGAGATGGTTCTGGAGGGTGGTGCGCTCGTACTTGCTGACAATGGTATTTGCTGTATTGATGAGTTCGATAAAATGGACGACTCGGACCGGACTGCGATCCACGAAGTCATGGAACAACAGACCATTTCCATTTCCAAGGCCGGCATCACTACAACACTCAATGCTAGGACATCCATTCTAGCTGCGGCTAATCCTCTGTATGGTCGCTATAATCCTCGCATCTCTCCTGTTGAAAACATCAACCTTCCCGCCGCGCTTCTTTCCCGTTTCGATGTAATGTTCCTGATGCTTGATACGCCAGCCCGCGATACCGACGAGGAGTTGGCAAAGCATGTCACATACGTTCACATGCACAATAAACATCCAGAAAGCGAAGACGCTTCTGTCGTTTTCAGCCCTAACGAGGTTCGCCAATTCGTTGCTCGCGCTCGTACTTACCGACCCATTGTTCCCAAAGAAGTATCCAACTACATGGTCGGTGCATACGTGCGTATGCGCAAACAACAAAAGAAGGACGAAGGAAGCAAGCGGCAATTTTCGCACGTCTCACCTCGTACTCTTCTTGGCGTGGTCCGTCTCTCACAAGCCCTGGCGCGTCTACGTTTCAGCAACGAAGTCGTCCCAGACGACGTTGACGAAGCGCTTCGACTGGTTGAAGTCAGCAAGGCGTCTCTTTCCAACGAAACCAGCACTGAAGGAGATCATACCCCGACTAGTAAAATCTACAACCTCATCCGTGGCATGCGCGAAAGTGGTGCCGCCTCAGCGGGTGAAGGATACGAGGGCCAGCTCAACCTTCAAAGGGTTCGCCAGCGAGTCATTGCGAAGGGATTTACTACGGAGCAGTTCACGCAAGCAATTCAAGAATACTCAGAACACAATGTAAGTTTCCTTATTCCTTTGTATTTTGCCTACATTTAGCTAACAAGTAAACTCAGGTCTGGCAAATCACCGGCTCCGGCACTCGTCTTATTTTCGTGGAGTCTGATGATTTTGACGATGACATGGAGATATAGAGATAGCCATTTTTCACACTGCATGTGTTGCAAAGCGTAAAAACCCGAGGGATTTATATTGGATTCAAGTTCTCTTGTTTTGTATCTGGAGAGGGTCAAGCGATGTCATTGTGTTTGTCTTTTTTGTCTTTGTTCTTTGGAGAATATGGTGGCGCAAGGTAACTTTATACTAAGGATCAGATACAGATTAATGATACAATCAATCAAATCGATACGATGTTTTCGGCGATGTTTGTTGACCCCGCGCAGTGATCATTAGAGTATTTGGCGGCTGCATGCGCTGGTTGAATCGCTACTTGGATAACAGAGCGCATAAAATAGCGTTTTCAACGAAGGCGCAGAAAAAAGATTACCTGTATTATAGGCTTACTATAAGAAAATAATAATATTACGAAAGAAACAGAAGTAAGCACTACATACTCATAGTCTCATATATACATATAATATGCATAATTGCGTGCGGCCAACATGTTGGTAGCTCTGATTTGGAAATACCGACGGAAGCGCATCGGCATATTATTACTGGAAGCATGCAGATGCACACGAGGCATGCGCCCTTATGTACTACTACGGAGTATGTACGGGGTTTAACATTACTATGCCCGCCTTGCTACATAGTAGGTAGCCGGATTGCCGAGGCCCAACAGTCAGCGGCTTATCGCCGCCAATCATTTGCGGCACCCCCGGATTTGGGTGGGTCTTGCAGTGCTCCTCATGGCGGGCGTTAAATACCCTGCTCCTCACCACCACGACTGCTTTCCATTAACACTCACCTCCTGCACACCGTAATATAACTTAAAAGGGCACAGCTACTCTTCTCATACTATTGTGTCCTTTATCATCCTCCTTACATCATGCCCGTCAAATCCACGTTCCCCGATATTGAAATTCCCAATGTCGATGTTTGGTCGTTCCTGTTTGAGCGCAAAGACAGGGAATATCCGGATGACAGGGGTAAGTATTTCAGCGACGTCACGTATACACCATGGAAATCTGACTTTCCGTATAGAACTTTTCATCGATGCCGACACACGTCGCTCGTACACCTACTCACAGCTACGGGATGCCGCATTGAGCTTCGGACTTGGCCTCAGGGCGACATGGAACTGGAAGAAAGGCGATGTCCTGGCAATATATTCACCCAACTGCGTGGATACCCCCGCACTTATGTACGGGGTAGCCTGGGCTGGCGGTGTCGTCTCCCCCGCAAATCCTACGTATACAGTCGACGAACTGGCCTTCCAGCTAAGTAACTCCGAGTCAAAAGCGTTGGCCACGCAGCGGGCATTGCTCCCAATGGCGCGGGCAGCTGCGAAGAAGGCGGGCCTGCCGGAAGACCGGATCATTCTGATTGGCGACGAAAAAGATCCGAACGGAGTCTTCAAACATTTCACGTCGATAAGAAACATATCAGGGACAACAAGGTATCGTCGGACGCGAGTTGATCCCAAGAGCGACGTTGCGTATCTGGTTTACTCGTCGGGTACTACTGGTTTGCCGAAGGGGGTGATGCTTTCCCACAGAAACGTTGTTTCCAACGTTTTGCAGGGCCACGCCACTGAAGGCAGGTATCTCAAAGGTGACCGAATTATAGCCTTTCTGCCATTTTTCCATATATATGGTAAGTCAGTACAATCACTACTAAGATCATAAGCGTTATTCTAAAACACATCCCAGGCTTAACATGTCTTATCCACAGTGGCGTGCACAGCGGACATGTTACCGTTGTCATGCCCAAATTTGACATTGAAAAGTTTTGCGCCCATGTACAAAACTACAAAATCACTTTTGCATTTGTCGCTCCTCCCGTTGTCCTTTTACTGGGGAAACATCCCATTGTCGACAAATACGACCTTTCGTCTCTGAGGATGATCAACTCTGGCGCCGCGCCGCTTACCCGAGAGTTAGTTGAGGCAACTTCCGCACGGATTAAAGTCGGCGTCAAGCAAGGCTACGGGCTGAGCGAGACCAGTCCGACTACGCACACACAAGCCTGGGAGGACTGGAACACGCATATAGGCTCTGTAGGAAAGCTACACCCCAATATGGAAGCAAAATACATGACATCCCCAGAAGACGGCAGCTCTGAGCCGAAAGAGGTGGCCGTTGGCGACGTGGGCGAGCTCTGGGTGCGTGGCCCCAATGTGTTCTTGGGATATCACAAAAACAAGAAAGCGACAGAGGGCTGTCTGACTGCCGATGGCTGGTTCCAAACTGGAGATGTTGGATACCAGGATAAGGACGGCATGTTCTATATCACGGACCGCGTCAAGGAGCTTATTAAATACAAAGGCTTTCAAGTGGCGCCGGCTGAGCTTGAAGGCATCCTACTTGATAATGACCTGATCGATGATGTCGCGGTGATCGGCGTATACAGTGAGGAGCACGGCTCCGAAGTGCCGCGGGCGTATGTGGTTCGAAGTGCAAAGAGCAATTCTTCTGGTGTCAGCGAGGCAGATGAGGCGACCAAGATAATTAATTGGATACATAACAAAGTCGCCCAGCATAAGAGACTGCGGGGTGGCGTACGTTTTGTTGATGCCATACCGAAGAGTGTCAGCGGGAAGATATTGCGGCGTGTGCTCAAAGACGAAGCTAAGAAAGAGCAAGAGAAGTTGAAGGCCAAATTGTAAAAAATTGTCCTGCCTGTGTATGTGTGCGGCACTATTTTTAGATTTAGATGTAGATATAATATATCGTATTCTGTCTTTTCAAAGTTATATATTAAGGTATCGAATCTGCTCGACTAAATTTCCATGACATGTACGTGATAAAAACTTCGTCTTCAGACTAAAAGCAGATCCCAGTCCATATCCTCCAACAAATCCAACCAATGCCTCTGTCTCCCAGAAGACCTCAAAATCCAGTAACTCTCTATCAGCTCTTGGGCGCGCTTAGTATTGTGGACCCCAAAGTTGAGTTCCAGGGTCTTTAGCGCACCCAATATTAAAGACAGCTGATCGCTGCCGCTACCACCCTCGCATTCACAACCGGCAATGAAGAGCGGGAAAGTCAACGCAGAGAATTCAGGATGATCATCTGGAGGGTGGGAATAGAGTAAAGATACCAAACTTTCCAAAGCCGAAGTTTTGGAGAATGAAATGAGTGAATGGAGTGTTTCCCACATTGCTGCCATTGATGTCGGATAATAGGTGATTGGTATCTCTACTGGAGTTGATGTTGTCGCTACTGTCAGATCATGACCTGACCATGCCATTTGCTCGAGAGTAGAGTGAAGGAAGATGAATGCAGCATAGCGGAAGCAATTTGCTACCATCTCTAATCGTTGCATGGTGGCTTCTGTTATGCCTTCGGGAACAATGAATGACTGGTCTTTGCAAGACCAGTTGGTGAGATATTCATTTCTTGACATGGTGTCAATGAAAAGATTCAATGTTATTATCAGGGAGAATGGTATACTCACATCTCCAGAATTTCCTGACTTAACAAAGTGAGATCACTCACCCTCCGGAGGTCTGCGATTCGAGAACAGGTTTTTATTACCTGTTCGCTGCACCCCAGATAAACATCAATTTTGGGCGACTTATAAATGCTTTCGCAGAGAGGCAACCGTGGTTTGAGACTGGGATTCACAAGATCGGCCATGTACTGCCAGTATGTCAACCTATCGATGGGACGTGGTCAGCAAGAAAAATCCACCTGAAATCAATGACAAGGCTAGTTGGTCATTCTCACAGTCCAGAAAGCCAGTCAGCAATACCACGGTCTAGATTCACTAGCCCGCCACAGGAAGCAATAAGTCTTTGTAGTGCTTCCATATGTCCTCTCCAAGATCTAACTGATCCTCGCACGGACTCGTATTTACAAATGGAGGCAATCGTGGCAATCAGTTCTTCAAGAGAGTAGATATATGTAGAACTCATAACACTCTTTTGGGGCAAAGCTTCCAATGCCCTTCGGACGCCCGAAAGTGTTTTACCATAGTATGTCATTTCCGCTTTTCTCAGCATATCTTGGTTACAACTTGCCCTGTTCGACATATGACTGGCCGACAAAGCGCAGAGAGCGTTGAGGAGAAGCGGTGACGACAGCGCACGCGGTATCAGCACTTCCTTCAGGGGGTTGCGTTGGGTCTCCAGGTTTGATAGAAGCTTAAACCCTCGTTCAGCATGATACTGTATGTAGAAGAGCTCGGCGGGTTTGCAGGTCGACGGAGAACGGGAGATTGTATATCGTGGAGAATGTATATTGTCAGAAGCGACAATGATACCCCTAGAGTTGTCTTCCCCATAGTAATCATCCCCGCTCCCGACCATGCCAATAGGTTCTGGAGTGGATTGGCGATTTGTGACGGGGAAAACATTTTCATCCAAGCTACTTGATTGATCTGGCCATGATATCCTCCTGCGCTTGGATCTTGTAAACCCCTGCTGGAATGACGCTGTCGATGTACCCAAGGGGGTGGTCCATATATTCGCATAGCCCTCACAATCGCGTCCCAGTCTGGTGCAATTGCCACATCTACTCTTTACATTAGCCACGAGTGGAGGCACTCATTCAGATATCGTTGCTGCACAAGAAGAGGCTATGGGATACAAACTTTGGCTTTTGTTCATCACATTTCTTCCGTCTCTTTTTGCATGTCACGCATCCGGAGCGACTCCAACGTCCTCTATCCTGTGGGAGCAATTCTTCTTGATAGGGCGAATGTACTATCCAAGAAGAACCCGACAGGTTAGGTGAGTATGCCATGCAGGCAGATAGAGATAGAGACAACCCCTCAACCTTAGGCCGATTAGTTAGTTTTCACTGCGTCATGAAGGTAGATAACGAGATAACATAGTATCCCGACCGGATTTGGCAAGAGTCGCGCTGGAGCTCATGAAGTCTGGCGAGACTCCGACATTCTCCAATTAATATCGAGATATATGATCCAAAAAGTTTTTTTTTGCCGGGGTGATATATTTCTTTGAACTCTTCTAGACTTGGCGTCGTCCATTGGAACACTGATAACGATCACAGCTTCGCTATGCCTTTTGCGGGAAGGCGGCGCAACTTTTCCCCAAAGCAGAAGGTATAAGCGCCGCTCTGGCGGCCTCAGGCACCGACCGTGCCTTCCATTTATCAGCTATCATCGCATCAGTTGCTTCTTGTTCCCCTCCTCTTCTTCATACCTCAGCCATAGACCCGTTGCTGCTTTGTATTCCTTAAGCTTGCTTCTAAACCCACGACAATGTCGCTCAGCTCTGAGGTGGCGACTCTGCCAGAATTGGCCCAGCTGCACCCGTTTGATCCCCTCACTCCCTCGGAGATTCAGCTGGCCGTCAAGATTTTGGAAGCAGCTTTCCCCGGGGTGACTCTACGATACAAGCGGATTGATGTGCAAGAGCCGCTGAAGAATGATGTTATCCCATATATCGAAGCAGAAAGGCAAGGCCACGAATTGCCGCCTCGACCGGCCCGTGTCCTACAATCTCTCTTCCACCGCATGGATACCGGTGCTTTCTATAAAGCCCTGCTTAACGCCGATACCAAGTCGGTGATCTATGCGAAGGAACTACCCAAGCATGTTCAGGTACTTATACATTGTTGTGACCTTGTGGCGTTTTGGTTTCTCTAATCTATATGTGAACAATTTAGGGCCCTGTAGACGTGGATGAGATGTTAGCCATCGAACAGCTTTGTCTACAGCACCCAGAAGTCCAAAAAGAAATAGAGAAACTGCAACTTCCTCCCGGGGTTACCGTATGTAACGATCCATGGATTTATGGAACGGACGACGCAAATGAAAGCCGACGGCTGTTCCAATGTTATATGTATATTGTGGCGGTCGACCACCCACAAAACAACCATTACTCAACACCTTGCAAATTTTCTCCTGTATTTGACGGAATCACGCATGAATTTGTCCGCATGGATTATCTTCCAACAGGCACTGATCACTCCGTGGCTGCCACTGCGCCTTGGAAGCCAGTCCAAACTGTTCAGTATGCCCACGAATTGCTTGACGAACCTCTGAGAACAGATTTGAAGCCATATATCGTGCAACAGCCGGAAGGAGCTTCCTTTAGTTTGGATGGTAACCTAGTGTCCTGGCAAAAGTGGCGGTTTAGAGTTGGCTTTAATACCCGTGACGGCCTTGTTATCAACAACGTTACCTACGATGGCCGAAACTTGTTTTACAGGTTGTCGCTTTGTGAGATGACAGTCCCATACGGAGGTATGTTCCATAACCGGTTGCATGTCGTTTCTAACTTTCAAAAACAATAAAAATATACTGAAATTGCTGTGGCAGATCCTCGCCAACCATTCCACAGGAAGCAGGCCTTTGATGTTGGTGATGTCGGTTTCGGCGTGACAGCAAATCAGCTATCTCTAGGATGTGATTGCTTGGGACACATCAAATACTTTGACGGATGGCGGACTGACTCTAAAGGAGAACCAGTTCAGTTAGAGAACGTGATTTGTCTCCACGAGCAAGATAACGGACTGCAGCACAAGCACACCAACTACCGCACAGGTTCGGCTACAGCAGTACGCAACCGCCAATTAGTCGTACAGATGATTTGCACCGTGGCAAACTACGAGTATATATTTGCATACATATTTGATCAAGCGGCTGGCATCGAGCTTGAGGTCCGCGCTACTGGAATCCTCTCAACTAGTCCAATGGATAACCAGAATGGAGAAACCGTGCCATGGGCAACCAACGTTGCCCCCGGCGTGATAGCAGCGTTCCATCAACACATGTTCTCTTTCCGCATCGATCCCGCTATAGATGGCTTCAAGAATACCATCTACTACGAAGACAGCGTGCCCATGCCGGAGAGCGAAGAAAACCCATATAACTGTGGATATATAACCGAGGAGACAATCATTAAGAAATCGGGAACAGCAAACACATCAGTCGATCGACACCGCGTGTTCAAAATTCGAAATGACAGTGTGATCAACCCCATTACGTACAAGCCAGTGGCGTATAAACTGCAGACGTCGCCTGCCCAAATGCTTCTCATGGGTCCAAAGTCATTCAACTTCCGTCGCGCAGAATTCTCAACAAAGCCCATTTGGGTGACCAAATTCCACGAAGACGAGTTGTACGCTGCCGGAGAGTTTACCAATCAAAGCCGAAACTCGGAGGGTGTCGAGAAGTGGGTTTCTAGAAACGATGCTGTGGAAAATGAGGACGTTGTCCTCTGGCATAGTAAGTTTCCTATTCATCGCCGTTTTACGCAATTTTCATATAGCTAATTAATTCATCTCACCAGCTTTCGGCCTCACACACAACCCCCGTATCGAAGACTTCCCAGTGATGCCCATCGAGAAAGTGAGCGTCATGCTCAAACCGGATGGTTTTTTTACTAAGAACCCCGCTCTCGACGTCCCTGCTTCCGCACAGTCCTTCAATCAGTCTACGTTGCACCAGGAAATACCGACGGCGGCAGCGGCCGCCTGCTGCACTCACCAGAATGGCGGTGGCACCCGTGCCGATAAGGCGAGGCTATTTAAACGCATTGACTGAGTACCTGACCAGCAGTCAGACTATTAAATATCTTTATTTGTTTGATGACTATTTTAATGAGAGTACGTCTCTGGACATGAATCAAGAAGCTTGACCGACTGCCAAGCATCCTCCTCTTAACATCCAAATAACTTCGATAATTGCAGTAGAAATAGTAATTTATTCTTTTCATTACGAAAACAACGGGTACCTCTCTATATAGAATTAAAAGACAAACAGGAAAAAGAAAAGGAAACATTCTTAATTAAATAGCAAATAGCCGTCATTTCACCGAGGGAATTGAAAAAAATCAAGAAAATATTTCTCATAATCCTCATACTTTCGTTTTAATGATATGTCAACAAGGCAAACTACCACTCTCTTGATAAGAAAACCAATTGCAGTGGCTCATTTCCTTGCAGAATGGGTTGATTGAGTGATTTGTGAAAGAGTTAAAGAGTCGACTCACATGAAGGCGGCATTAGGACAGTAGACAGAGTTGTTTTTAAAAACAAAAGTGTAATAGATGTTAAATGAAAACGTTAAGGTCTAGAATCTGTGGATTGTGAGGAGTGAAATGCGCGCGTGAGTGCAAGTTTGATTGTCGAGTCGAGCAACTTTACTCCTTGGTTGGAATGTGAGCGCTGGGCACTTTACCAAGACCGGCGCGGTCGATGGCAGCCTTACGGGCTCCTGAGAGGCCGTATTGGGAGTTGATGCCCTCGACACGGTGGGTGGAATTGATGTTCTTGACTAGAGTAAGTTGCCAGCAGGTAGCACCACCTTGGCGTGAGGTGATGGTAGAGGAGGCGAGGAAGTATTCCCAGATCTAGGGAGGGTAGGGTCAGTAAATAATTCTTGTTTTTAGGACAAACGAGTACCCGCTTGATGAGACAGGTATGCAACTTACCCTGAACCATCTCTTGCCATATTTGGCCTCAACCTTCTCTCGGTTGCCCATCCAGTTGCGGTACCAGCGCCACAATGTAGCAGAGTAGTGAACGCCAATTGTGTCGACGCTCTTGATCTCAAAGCCGGCGCTTTCAAGGGAGTTCACAACGAAGCCAAGAGGAGTAGAAGCATCGGCGCCAGGGAAGATATACTTGTTCATGAACAGACCCCAAATGAGATCCTCGTATTGCCAAGACTTGCGAAGACCAGCGATCTGGAGGAAGAAGACACCATCATCATCGAGCATATCATAGACTTGAGCGAGGAAAGTGCTGAAGTGGCGGACACCGACGTGTTCAGCCATCTCCAAACAAGTGATTGCCTTGTATCCACCAGGAATTGAAGGAGCATCGCGGTAGTCTGAGCACAGAATCTTGCTTTGAACATCGTCAATGCCGGCCTTGCGCAGGCCGTTGTTTCCCCATTTGGTCTGATTGCGGCCAAGAGTAATCCCAGTAACATGAGCACCATAGTGAACAGAAGCGTATTTGGCCAAGGTACCCCAGCCACAGCCCAGATCGAGGACAGTGTCACCGGGCTTCAGATTGATTTTCTCGCAGACAACGGCTAGCTTGTTGTCCTGAAGTTCCTCAAGTGTTTCTTCCTTGTTGACGTCGCTGATGATACCAGAGGTGTAGATCATGCGGGGACCCAAGAACCAGGCGTAGAAGTCGTCACCGCGGTCATAGTGATCACGAACTTGTTCCTCATCTGGTACAGAAAAGTCAGTCAGCATCGAACAGGGATCCGTCGTTTGGCACAGGGCACCACTTACCCTGGGAGCGGGTGTGCATGAGCATCTCCGGGAGGAACCTGGTCAAGAAAAACTTGTACAGTTCCCACGTGAAACGGAAGCTTGCCCAGTCATGTCTGTATTCAAGAACGTCAAGAGCATCACCCTTGAATTCAACTTCTCCATCAAAGTACTTCTCGTAGAAGGTCGAGATTGGGATTTTGCTCTTGCCATGGTATTTGGCGCGGTCATGTTCGCTTTTGAAGTCCAAGTAGTATTCGACAGGGCGGCCAGGATACTTGGCCTTTTCGTTCTTGCGGGGAGAAGCTGATGATGCAACAGTCCAGAATACCATCAAGATTGGGATTGTGGTAAACATGGCAAAAAAAATGGTGGTGTAGAAGCCACCGCGGAATTGGCGGGCAATGTAGGCCGGCACACCGATCAAGAGAATGGCTAGAAGCACATTGGAGAAGCTGTCATTGCCTGCAGCATCTGCTGGAAGAGGGGCATTTTTGATGGCGGGATACTGATGTCAAAAAGACAAGCATTGTTAGCTGGTGCAATGGGAGTAAATAAGCCACGTTCAAGCTTTCCAGAGTGCGTACCGAAGTTGTCCTGACTCCACAGTCTTCAGGGGCAGGAGTGGCAGCGGGCGCAGCGGGAGTTTCGATGAACTCAAAGTCCTCGGAGGACTCTGAATGGGTTCTCGCCATGATTTGACCGCCAATTGGCCTGTTGATCCTGCAGGGAGGAGAATTGGAGAGGCAGAGATGGTGTTTTGGGCAAAAAGGTGCGGGATCATCTCATGGAGGGAAGAGCACATCGGCTAGGGGGATCTGGCCTGGCGCTTGGACGCCCGCGCCAAGCTAGGCACCGGTTTATTTATTATGGGGCCCTACGTACGTGGTGTCTCGTTTCACCGCATTTTTATTATTAACACGTTCTCGAAAGTAATTGTACAATCCTACAAGGAGCTGAGAAACGACACCGGGATCAGGTATAATGAATAAGAGCTTGACCGGACCAATCCATTCTTCCCGGGAATGATAAGAGAAAAGAGTCAACCACCAAAGCTTAAAAAATAATAGACGCCATTCCCCGCTTGAAACCCAAAGCCCGCCACTATGTCATGTGTTATGTTTACAACGTCAGTTGAAAGTTCCGTGTCTCTTCATCCTCCTCAAAAAGAGAAGAAGCAGCACCATCGTCGTCGTAACTGTGCGCCTCCAATTCAGGCAGACACCCAGCATCTCTGCACCGCACCCACATCTCGCTGTCAATTGGCGGGACTCCGTAAAGCTGTACGTATGTTTCCGGGGTAAGAATAGTCTTCTGTTGCGACACCTTGGTGTGCCTGTTCTGAAGGGAGGACGACACGCTCCGGCCTTTAGAGTAGCCGACTGTGGTACGGGAACTGGCCGCAGCGGCGGCATGGCGAGCAGTTGACACGTTAGCTTGCGGAGTGGGCGTCTTTCTTCTTGCCGGTAAGATTGATGATAGATTTTTGGCTTTGGTTGCAGTGGAAGAGGCTTTGACCGTGTCTCTGTGAACTGCTGTCGAGGATCCTGGTCGAGACAGAGCTGCAGCAGCATTTCGTGCCTTCAGCGTAGTCGCTCTGTCTGGTAAGGCAGCCCTTTTGCTGGGGACAGAGTCTTTTTTGCGTGTAAGTGCAACTTCAGCAGGCTTTGCAGGTTGGAGAAACACATCCGGCTCCTCAGGCGAGAGCAAGTCGTCCAGATTGATATCGTCCAGTTGCTTGTGAATTGCCTCGTCGACCATTTTATCATAGGCAATAGAAACTTGCTCGAATTCTCGCTGGCGAGGCGTGAGGCCGTCCTCTCCGATCTCGCCGTGATAGTATATCTTCTCCCAGCCTCGAGTAAAATTGCGTCCTTTAAACTGGGGAAACGTGGTGTCGTACGTAATTTCTTCTGGATTATCGGGCAACTCTGTTGGATAAGTATCAATATCATCTATAGACAAATCAAAAAAAAAGGAAGAAGCTTAAATTTACCTTTCGGTTTGGGGGGTGCATATTCCACATCCGGGACGTCGTCTACTTCCAAGGCACCGAATACCTCAGGCAGAGCTTGATGAACTTCAATGTCTGCTTTCTTGGCTTTCTTTGTGCTGGAGCCTCGACGTTTGGTCTTTTGCGTCTTGAGCGTGTCTGGTTGCAATCCCGGCGTCTTGAAAGCTGTCGCCTTCGCGTTCGTGGTTTTCGCTCCTAGAGGAGCACGAGTGCGAGGGCCTTTCCCAGGCATTAGTTGTTTCCCCAACCTATCTCACCATATCGCAGCACAGCACACTCACCCAAAGGCGTGACAAAGGCATCTTTAGAGGCACCGGCGCCTCCCCCAATACCCTTGACGGTGTTTTTCCCAAACGCCACCGGCTCGTTCTCGTCGCGTAGAGGGACCTTGAAAGGCGTTTTGGGGGCTCTCGTTCCGGGGGTCTTTGGTTGCAGGGCTCGCACACCGTGGTTCAAAGGCTTCGTTGCGGCGGTGACCTGGTGCGAGTGCACCAGGTTCTCCTGGTCTCGTCTCGCAAGCATGCTAGGTCATCGGTCAGGCAGTCAGTCAGTGATGGAGCAGCGACAGAGCGCGGTGGCAGGCGGATTTGGGCATTGGCGTTCTTTTGTTGATTCGGGGCGGTTGCCCGTGGAGACGCCGCCCCACCGCCCGGCCAGCCCCTTAAGACAGGGAAGGCGGTGCCACGGGATGCAAACACACGGAACGAGTTAGCCTGGCCGACTCGAACTCGCATAGTCAGGTTTCTCTACTGCCTCACCACCAGACCACCTGCTTGCTCTCTTGACCCCCGACCTGACTGTATCGACTTTCGCTGAGCGAAACATCTTGCTACCCAAACATCACCCCGCTTTGCATTTCAAACCGAACCACTCTCCAAAATGGACAAGATTAGAGAGGTGCGTCAACAAATAACTCCCCACCACTCAACGCTACCCCCCTGATGGCGGGGTAGCTTGGATGATGTCTCGCAACAGCACCAGCAACAGGATGGTGTTCTCTGCTGCGGACTGTACGATTGATGCGGAACTAATGCTAACGATGCTTGTGATAGAAAATGAACGCTCTCCGCATCGAGGCGGACGAGGCTCAATCGCAGGTCGAGGAGCTGAAGGCCAAGATCAAGGCCTTGGAGCAGGAGAACTTGGCCAAAGAACAAGAGATCACCTCGCTGACGCACCGCAACCAACTGCTTGAGGCAGAGGTTGAGAAATTCGAAGGCAATATCAAAGAGTACAAAGACAAGGCCGATGTCAGCGCCCAGCATGACACTCAGAATGAAGCCCTGCAGCGACGTCTCCAGCTGCTTGAAGAGGAGGCCGAAGAAGCAGATAAGAATCTCCGCGAAACCAACGAGAAGTATGCCTTCCTGTGTCTCTCGTCTTTTTGAACTACGTGCAAATTATTGTTCGGAAGAGAAACGCCGCTAACTAGTTGAATAACAGGCTCCGCCAGACCGACGTCAAGGCCGGTCACTACGAGCGCAAAGTGCAAGCTCTGGAATCCTCCAACAGCCAGTGGGAGACCAAGTACGAAGAAATGGCTAAGAAATATGCCGATCTGCAGAAGGAATTGCATGAGTTGGAGGTTTCAATCAGCAATGTTTAATTAACGACCTATAATCATCCTAAATATCCCCAGTGTTTCCAACTGTCGCCAGTTTCAGATTGTTGACGAGCTGTTACCCCGACGCTGCGACGATTCTCTTTTATCGCAGAATTGCAATGAGATCTTCGTCGAAAAAACAGTGCTCCACTGTCTTGAAGGGATCTTCTCATTTCAAAGCGTGTTGATTGTCACTGGAATTTCCCGTTTCTTTCCAGCTCCGTTTTCCTCCGTGTGTCATCCTTCCACGGTGTTTTGTGGTAAATAAAGGATATTTTAATGAAGGTTCTCTCTATACATTTTCAAAGTACGCCTGTAGGATGAAGGATCTGCTGTAGAATAGAGAGGCGATGCAAGAGAACTGATTGTCTGAAACTTGGAAGGAGCTCAACGTTCTCGTCGAGCACTTGCTTTCTTTCGACTGCTCGATTTTTGCTTCTTCTGTGTGGCCTTGCGCTCCTCTTTCGATTCGTAGCGAAATTTCTTCTTCCTCTTTTTAAGGCTGTTTTGTTTCCGGCCGGCTTTTACTTTGGTTTCGTCTTTCTTATCACTATCCTTTTCGTTGGATGCCCCTTCTTCGTCCCCAGAAGCTGCATTGTCCTTCTCTTCCAATCCGTGCAGCGCATCCCTCGAGAGACCCATTTCCTCCACCGTCACGCTAGTATATTTGTCTTCGTCAATATACTCTTCCTCGTAGTCGACAGGCTCCGGTTCCTCAAATCCGGCCCATTCTTTGGTGTCGGACCCGCTTTCTGACGAATCACTATCGCGAGTCTGCTCTAATATCTTGCGGGATTCACTGAGAGCTTGCTCTAATTCTGCTGCGCGTTGCTCGCGAATCTGTAGATAACAAGACACTAATGAATATGAGGTTTTGATATGACTGGGAAGAAGTGCATACCTTCTTTCGTTCCTCAATCCTCTCTTCACGAGCCCTCTTCTCGGCAAGTTCCTGCGCCTGTTTGATGCGTTGGACCTTGCGCTTATGGAAGCCTGTGAGGTAATCATGTCTGGCGGTGGGATCAAAGCTGATTTCTTCAACGGCGCTGGTGGTGATTTTTCGTCGTTTAGCTTGTGGCCCCATGGCTGACTGGAATTATGTAGTGTCTAAAAGTAAATAACTCTTTCGGTGAAATCTGTAGGCGTCGAGTGTAGTGAAAATATATGCTCGCAAATGGTGTATGCTATGACTGCTCCGTTATAAAAAAAATATTCATCGGAAAATCAAAATGCTATGCGGGAGCTCATGATGCCAAGCCTCAGTTGGCAGCTCAATCCGCCCGCTAAACCCAGCAACGTCAGAACCGTAACCTGGACGCAACACCATCCGGGGACGCCACAGCAACAACAACAACAACATAATAGTAATAGCATCATGAATCCAAGACAGCTACTGCTGCTGGCTCTTGGAGCTGGTATCGGTGAGGCGTTCAAGGACACGTCCCCATTCGTCCTTCTTTCCACCTCAGAGTAAGTTGCCTGCCAATTGAAACGACTTCCTTCGTTGGCTCATGATTAACGCACACACTATGAATAGTTTTCCCTCCTCTTCGTCGCATATTCAGTCCGCAACATCGCTTCTCAATGATGTCTGGTCCAGGTTAAAGACCTGCCCCTCAGACTACTATATCATCGCGTCGCAGCCAGGCGTCCACGCAGCCGATTACTCCAATCAGAGGACCACACCTCGTCTTCGGGAGAAGGTGCTAGGAACCGACAAGGCAATACGCTCCAACATAACGGTCACGGAGGTGACCAGCCCCGTCGATCTGACGTTTATTCGGAATGGGTTGCAAGGCGAGTGTGGAGCGCAGATAACCCTGGTAGATGGAGGAGCGACTTGTGAGTTATTAAGACAAACAGCAGATGCTAGCTTGGAGTTTTTGTGGTGATCGCTAACCAGTTCAAATATTTGCAGCTGGTCTATCCCAAGAATTTGAGCATGGACCGAGAATTATAGATATAACGTTCCCTGTTTTGTCTCTGAATGAACAGCGCACGCAAGAGCTCTCCACCAACGGTATATATTTCTTCTCCTGCCGATCATAATTGATTTGGAAAACGTTGTTGACGTTCAACTATTATAGATGCCTTCCTCGCAAGCGTTATTGATCACATCCCATCCTCCAAGTATACGCTCATTTACGCTACCTCTCCTCGCGAATATGAAGAGCAAGAAATCCACATCCACGACGAGCTGCGAGCTCAAGAGCCATTCCACCAGGACTTGAGACGCGACTACGCAGAGTCTGCTCGACAGGAAGATACGGATGATAATAGATCGCTCTTCCAGAAATATCAATTCCTCAGCCCAGGTATGTTTTGGGGACTTCACCCCTTTTTGGATCGATCATATTTGCCGCTAACAAAATGGCTCTTACAGGTATTTTTATGGGCTTCTTTACTGCATTCGTTCTTCTCGCGATCTTGTACGTCGGTATTTCCGGGCTTTTGAGCCTAGAGGTTCCGTATGCCGCTTTTGAAAAAGATACTTCGCCTGGCTCGCAGAAGAAGCAGCAATGATCACAGCAGCATGACGGCTTGGTCCCCTGATGCTATGCCGTAGATTATTTCTTTCGTTTCGTTATATACCGATCTGTATGTTGGTTTAAAGCTCAAGCTGATCTGTGTTGATTGCTTCGCTGGCGTGATGAGATTAATACCATTGTGTAAACTACAGTTAATTATTGCCATCATCTTTGGAAGATAGAGGTGGCTTTTTGAGTAGGAATGCTTGACCCATCACACCGAAACATTATTTAAGACATGTAGAGCAGCTAGTGAGCGCTATTTTAAGGGCTCATTCACGTGATCCTGCTTTCGGGGGGGTTCTTGGCGGCTTGAGTCCCTGATCGGTTCAACCAACTTCACCACCGTCTGCACAATGCAGATTCAAGCCTAAAATCACTTACTCTTGATTATTTTCGCTCGTTTACCTCCTCCGACACTCTTTCTGTGAGATTCCCTCGTTTTCCCCGCTTGCCGCCCACCGTCCTACACTAGGATTGTTTGTTGGCGTAGAAAGCGGCCCTGAACGTTGCACGTTCTACCACCGTTACAATCCTGACCATCAGTCACCGGGTGGTTCGTGCCTGCCTGCTGTACATTGTGCAGCGTGCTGTATACCTCTCTTTAAAAGGAAAAGGAACAAAGATATGACGACATTCTGAATACTCTCGAAACGCGATATCTCAACCAACTCGCATTCCATTCCTGGAACATTCCAACGCGCTTCTAGCCCTCTACGCCCCGTCAAGATGAATCTTTTCCGTGGACGAGGGGCATTCCAGCCCTCTCCTCTTCTTTACATATTACTTGCGACACTTCTATTATTTGTCCACGTCAATGGAGACTCAACCACATCCTCATCCACCGATACCGACCTCCCCAGTCTCAGCACAGTGACCGACACTACTTCCTCTGCCACAAGTACCAGCAGTACAACAACATCAACATCCACAACTTCTGGTACAGACACAACTACGACTACAAGTGCAACTACTTCACTCCCATCTTTGACTAGCAGCAGTTCTTCCACTACCTACCCCACTGCAACTGTGCCTCCCACCGCTGATGCCCCGTTTATGAAACAGTCTAGTCTGCCAGAGGGCACTGTATTCATCGTTGTCGGAGCAATACTGGGATTCATTGGTTTGGCTTTATTGGCATGGCGCGGTATGGTGGCATGGTCTATCAATCGCTCTGTCCGCCGCGCAGCCTACGAACAAGCGAAACTGGAAAATGAGGCTCTATTGCGGAGACCTAGTAAGAGAAAATCCCAGCGCCGCTCTTCTCGCCGCCGTTCTCGCCGCGGATCTCGTGGCACGACAATGACGCTGGAGAAATTGTCTCGATCTGATCGACAGAGTCACGTATCGACCAAGACACCAGCCACGCAGAGCAGCCTGTTCTTCTCACCGACTGCCGCGCCGGGAAGTCACCAATCCCTGAATAGACAGTCTACCTTCCTGCCAGCAGGATACTACTCTGCCGGAAATGCAGCGTTGGGTAGCCAGAGCCAGGTCAATCTCGGCCGCAGCCCGCCTGGCACACCAACCTCGCCTGCTCCAAGTCGGGGGTTCGATGTGCCGCTCAATCGCTCATCTCACCATCTCGGGGCATCTACCAGTTCGCTCAACCTGAATGCGCCACCACAGGGCCGAGTACCTAGTGCCTATCTTGAAGATCTATTCGATAGCCGACCTCCTGCTCGACCCACTGACCGTGATCAGGCTTCATGAAAATGTTATTTACTTTTTGTTGTTTCTCGAAGAATTGCATGCATCTAATATTACTCCTTATTACTGATTGTCTGTCTGGATATCATAGAGAAGTTCCCTCTATATACGAATGAGTTGGCAATTCTCCTTTCGTCCTATCCTGCATGCCCTCGTTCATTTCCTTTTCTACCTTTTCTTGATGAAATATCATGTCATTTGGGGTATGTATTTCAGGAAAAACGGCGCCTTCATACATATTCATATTCATATTCATGTATCGTTCTCGAATGTGCGCTTTGTTTTGGTCTCTACAAAATTCTATGAAACATACATATGCGTATATAGTTATACATAGTCCCGGGAATGTAATATCTGCAGATACTATACTTTTAACCTTTAGCTCTTTTCTCCATATAAGGTGTGCGTAAACAAGTATTAGATTCGTCAATAGACCGTAAATGCTAATGGGGTATATGATAAATAGTCTACAAAATGCTCAACATGAAACGGTAAGTCTACGACAACATGCAATGCGCATCCTCCCTCTAATCATCATCGAACTTGCCATTAAAATCGGTTAGTAATATGTCATCCAGTGCGGGACCGCGGTTACTTCGAACTAGACAATACACATCGCTATTAGTCCTTTTTCTTTTTGGTTCTATTTGTCCATGGCAACAGAGAAATAGAGAAAGACCACTTACCCCATTCAGTCTCCACACGGAAAAAGATCCACATCCATCGTCGCGCAATTTCCAGGAACATTAGCAGGAAAATACCGCTTTCAAAATCGTTCACTTTGTCCAAGTGAGGCGAGAGACGAGATAGCCAGGTGAATCGCAACACTAAATCGATAGCGATGACACCATAGTACATTTCATCGCGAGGAAAGATGCGGCGTGGACGGAGACCAAATGGAAATTCCTGGTGCCAGACGCGTTTGTTCGGGGTAAGGGTGAGTAAGGTGAGGTCCCAATCTTTGGTGACGTCCCAGTAGAAGGAGTATGCGGAGTTTATGAAACAGAAGAGGGCCCTGGAGGTGGATAGTCAACATAAGTCACAACAAGAGAACAGCTTAGTGGATGGGTCGGTCTGCTCACCATAAACGTGAGACGGAGATTTCACTTAGTCCATGAGACGTCTCCATGTCATAGTTGCGCTCGAGGTTGCCGAATATGATCACAGGAAATGCAGTGGAGTATTTAAGAGCATTTGCCAGATGCTGGCCACCCCATCCGTCACTCCTGTGTCCCGCGCGTCGGACTCGGAAGAATTCTATGAGGCACTGCCTGAACCGTATGGCATAGGGAACCGCAATGAGCAACGGGACTACTAGCCTTCCTCCACACATACGATCCGGCTTCCCCGTGCTAGATCTATTCGAGGAGATGAACATGCAGTAGTTGATGTAGATTTCCGCCAGGACCTTGGAATAGCTCGTCAAGGCGTCTGCCAGGAGTACATCTCCAAACTTCCCATCTTGTGCCTCTGCCAGTCCCCCCAGGCTTATTCGTCGAAGGGAGCTGAAAAATCTCGAGCGTCCGTTTCGTGAAAGGCGGTGGAAAGGGAACAGTAAAATGACTAGAAATAAAACGATGTAGCTCTGCGGAATGATCTCCCATGCAACTACCCTTTCTGAAGAACCACGCGTGATACTCCAGAACAACAGCAGAAATACTGCCAAAGGGATTGTAAGAAGAGTTGCAAGGTGGTAAGTTGACTGGTGATGCGTGACTTGGTGGGGTGACTGTCGAGAAGGATATCGGATCAAAGCAGGGACATCCTGTACGTCATCATTATTAGGGAGGAGGCTCAAAAGCGAAGAGTGAATAGTTTCAATTGAGCAACTCACGATTTTCGCGGATGACAGGTAATGCAAATTAATGCCCCATCCCCAAAAACCTGCCACCGTGTAACAAACACCCCTTTTCAGCCGACTGTTCTTTTTCTTTCTCATTTTCAAGGCTCGTGCTTACCTGCCACAAGAAGAATGGCTACACGAAAAGGCAAAGGAAAGAAATTGCTAAAGCGATCTAGCTCTTCCGGCGGCTGAACGCCGCTATCTGCCATGTTATATCGGAACAACGCGCGCTTCCCCTGCTGAACACAAGTCGAGGGCTTAGTTGGACAATGCGACGCTTGTTGAGCGAGAATTGGAGAATAGAAGGGATAAAAGGAGCGACTTCAGGGAGAGCAATCAATCATGATACAGGCTTTCCGCTAACAATAAAGTATCTCAGAAAAACAAGCAATAGCATGCGTCAGAACATGTCTATTTGAGACCCTGTGAAACAGAGGTTGCGCTGTGCGAAAGTTGTTCTTGTCGTATCCTCATTGGTGTTGATCGGCAGAAGTCACATGACAAGTCGATGTGATGATGAGTAAGCAGGTAGTATCGCTGTGTCAACTATAAAGTTACTCGATTCAGGCAATTCAACCTCGCAAAACCTAGTGGTTCAAAGATTCATTTGTATTTATACCGCAAAACTTGGATAGAAATGCGTGGCATGTTCTATAAACCAAGCCTATGATGTCTACCAGCAGTCCTCAATTGTCAGCGGAAGAAGATGCGTCGCTTGAATCCAGCTGACTGCAACGATTAATTAACCTCCCAGCAGTTGGCGACACCTCTGTCCAACATCTTTTAAATAGTTTTCACGGGACCACGTGAAAGAAGCAAATATACAATATAACGATTGCAGGTGCCAGGTCGAGGAAGATGAAGTGTGTTGGCAAGTCATGCAAGTGGGCAGTTATAGACTGTTCAATTGGATTTTAACCAAAGTCCCGTCATTTTCACTGAACCAGAACTCATAGCTAGAGTCTAGCTCTTCGTGGATAGCATTCCATTCTCTATAAGTGCCTCCACAAAAGATGTAATCGCTTGCGTGGCAGTAGCCACAATATGGTTATTTTCGTCGTATTTGGGATCAAACGATGCAATAGTCAAGGACAATGGATTGACCTTTACAGGCAATCTCTTCAAGCATCCGATGAGATCCTCTTTTGATAGACCGCCCGGCGTTGGCTCGTATCGATTGACTTGGCCAACTGAACCAGAAAGACAGTCGAGGTCGACGTGGATCATGGCGGTATCAATGAAATGACTTTCCAATACACTGACTAGCTCTTCATCATAGCTGATTTGTCTTCCTAAAGTGCCCCATAGAACGGGATATCCTGCGGCCGTTACTCTAGCTAATTCCAGGTCATTATAATCACGCAAGCCGCAGTGAACCAAATGTTTTAAGTTGAGCGGCTTGTATCCTGGTATAGTCTTCACGAGCGCTTTCCAGCACTCACCAGCCATAATAGCAATAGGCATACTATCAAAATAGCCACTGAGCATCGTATCGGGTACCTCATAATCGTCGTGGGCATCAAACCATATACAACCGATCTCGCAATCTTTTAACTTCTGCGAACCTGTCAAGCCGGCCAGTACTCCCACACTGGCACTGCAGTTGCCGGAAATGACGATTGGAAATGAGCCTCCATTGCGGGCGACTGTGACCAGCTCCGCGGTACGACGGAAAAGTTCAAAGCTCTTGCCTATATCGCCTTGGAAATCGTCGACTGGTTGAATCTCAACCTCGTGCGTAGTGACACCAAGTGCTCGCAGTGCGGAGACTAGCCCCCAGTCTCTAATGTGGCAGGGACCGGCGCCTACTTCGAGTTCACGAAGCCCGTTGTGGTACGGGGAGTAAATGACTGTCACAGATCGTGAATTGAACGCCGCGGCCATCGCAAGAGAATCTATCTGATTCGATAGGTAGTTTCACAGCTTGGTAATGGACTTCTTATGCTGCTTTCATTCTAAATCGAGCAGCAAGTAGGCCCACAGGCATATTTTGACTGGTGCATGCCTATTTAGAGGTAGTTGTGGAATCCTGGATTTCCTGCTGATGTGGCTACGTCAGATATATGTAGAAGAATAGATTAAGTGGCCGCTCAAAAACAATTAGCAAGCAACAATGCCGATGACTTTTCGATAGTTTCTGTGCTAGTTTTCCTCGCTAACGAGCAAATAATATGGACAGCAAGTCTAATTCAACAGAGATATTTCTCTGGCGCGGCCGATTTGTCCAGAGAAGATGTACGGAGGATGCAGCGGGGTAATGGGGCCCTTTGCTGAGGAGGCTGGACAAGGCTGGACAAGGCTGACGGGCATCAACTAACAATTAGCCGGCAGTATTCCGGCTTACCACATATATGACTCCTTTCTTTGTCGAAGTGAGCGAAAGCCAATTTTTGTCAAGGTGTATACTAAGAAAGCTGCTTTCCAAGCCGATATGACCGACGTATCCGTCTCAGTATGGCGGAATGCGCTGGCAGCATATGAGAAAATATCAGGACGATCCATTGCGGACACGAACAAATACAGTTCGGGCATAAGCACTGTGGAAGATCTCCGGGATGTGATGCAACAAGCTGATAGCAATTTTTCAGCCTTTCGAAATCGACATGCCATCTGGGGTCACTTGAAGACGGCGCTGAAACCATTGCAATTTCTGGGCGACCTAGGGAAGTCGGCAATTGAAGTTTCACCGATTGCACCGGCAGCTACTGTTCTCAGTGCTGTATTGTATTTGATGAAGGCTGCGGATGGAGTAAGCGCGACTTATGACGCTATCGAAGCTCTGTTCGGAGACATGGGAGATATCACCAAGCGAATTCAGGTCCATTCCCAGGATATCATTGACCAAAATCTCGAAGAGCTGCTTACGAAGATTATCTGTGTTATGCTGGAAATTTTGGCCCACGCCGAGAGGCTTATAAAGAAGCGCCGGATTGTTGAGTTTGTGTCAAGAGCTTTTTTGGGGAAAGATGACAAGGTCATGGCCCTGATGGCTGAATTGAAAAGATTGACAGACAGTGAGATCCAAATGGCTATAGCCTTGATAAACCAAACCACTCGAAGGATTGAAATGACTGGTGAATCAATCTCACAAGCTACAGGGAGGATTGAGCTCGGTGTTCAGGACAATCTTGACACAATGCTTAGGATCGAGGGAAAGTTGAATCAAAGCCAAAATAAAGTCAGAGAACAGGAGGAAAAGGAGATGCTTTTGAATCTCCTTGGAGACAGTAAAATTCTTGAAAAAAATTTGGACTTATTTGAAAGCGTCAATGCATTGCGGATGCCCAAAAGTGGTGACTGGTTACTTGAAGATCCTTTATTCCGGAAATGGATGAACCAAGACATGCCGTTGCTTTGGATTTTTGGTCAACCAGGCAGAGGAAAGACGTTTCTGTCATCGAAGATAATTGATTACCTCCAGAACACAGGGAGTACTCAAAATTTATCAGTTGGCTATTTTTTCATCAAGGAAGACAATCAAGAGTCAACGTCTGTTGACAACATCGTCAAAAGTATTGCACTACAACTTGCTGAAAACAACCCTTCATTTCGACAGTTCTTGCTTGACACGGGAAGAAATTCTCCTCTCAGTATCAAGAATACAACCAAACTATGGAAAAATGTTCTCTTACAATATTTCGCTTCTCCAAAATACAGCACGCCAACTTTCATCGTAATAGACGGTTTAGACGAAGCTCCTAGAGTGGAACGTGATGCTCTAATAAGCCTATTATACGACCTCGAACAGCCTCAGAATTATGAGCAAAAGCCGCGGATACAATTGACTGTGGTCGGCCGTCCTGAATTGCAGTCGGACATAATGAGATGTGCGGACTGGGAACAATTTGTTGACCATATTGATGTGTCCAGTCACCGAAATTCACATGACATTCAGCGGTACATCAATCAAGAGGTGGATAAAGTGCACATTTTGAGGAGCAGACGACTCAGTCAGAAGGATAAGAGGGATCTTAAACAGCTAATCGTGCAAGCTTTGGACAAAGGGGCAAATGGGATGTTTCAGTGGGTAAAGCTGGTCCTGACAGAAATCCTGTTCAAAAAAACCAAGTCAGATATCATCCATGCCATACACACCGCTCCCAATGACCTACTAGAGATGGTTGGGCATACAATGGATCGGATCCTTCAAGACCCCGATATTCCTCGAGAGTATTTCCAGGAAGTGCTGTGCTGGATCGCCTGTGCAAAACGTCCTCTCACTTTAGGAGAGCTTCAAGTAGCGATGAGCACCATGCCTAGATCTGACATAGAGGATGGCCATTCGGATGATGAAAAAGGTTCAAGAAATGAAAGTCGCGCCAGTTCTGAGGCTGGTCAGAGTGACTGGAATGACTGGCCAGACTTTGAGACTGATCTACGTACGGCGTTTGGATCACTAATGACCCTGACTAGGGCCGATGGCAAGACAACCGAGACTTTGCAAATCGAGTTCAACCAGAAGAAAGTGGGAGAAAACGAAGAAGATGAGAATGAAGCATTTATTGACGTTGATGAGCCTTCAGACAACAGCGAAGTGCTGATGGCCGTGGATCTCCCAGAGTTTCGGTCCGATAAATCTTCGACTACTGTTCAGTTTAGTCACGCCAGTATTCGCGACTTCCTCTTCCGCAATGAACAAAAACTGCCCAAATACTACAAGATCGACAAAGACGCAGCTCATGCAAAAATAATTACAAGGCTACTGGCCTACACTTTGGGTGACATTAGTATTGATGACAAGCTTCATCCGTATTATTTTAAGAGTGATCTTGTCATATATCACTTGAGATATATAATGAATACGACGAGCCTTCCGGCTGAAGAGCGAACACAGATTATCCGCTTGCTCTACCGTACTTTTCACGTATGTCAACAGGCTTCGGAAGCACTGTACTGGGCAGCCTATCAATACATAGCGAACAATTTTGATCAGTTCAGTGAGACCTTGCATTATATACTTAGAGAATGGGTTGGGGAAGATGTCGCGAACGCACTGACAGAAGATGAAAGATGCTGGGTTATTCGGGCCAGTACTTCAAGCTCCAGCCTTTTTGAAAATATATTGCGATACCTTGGTACAACGTGGCTCATGTCGTGGGAGTTGAATCATGTCTTTGTCAGAAATTCACTTGAGTTTATTCACAATTGCAGAGTTGTGAGTATTTTTGACCTACTACTTAAGCTTCATGCCTGCCGCTGTAACCATTGCTTATGGAGAAGAGCTTGACTGACGCGGTAGCAACAGGAAGAGAGTATCCCGCGAGCATCAGTTGATGGAAATTCTAGACATGAACGGCTGGAATTATCGCCACAAGCCATTGTAAAGATTGCACGGTGGTTCAAATTTGATGAGGATTCAAGATGGCATGCACGTCTCGGATTGGCTTTTTGTGGATATGACCATTATGAGGCTGCTTGTGATGAATACAGTCACGCCTTGGAGCTTGACCCTGAAAGCCCTCGAGCTCGCTTATATCTTGCTGAAGCTCACGCTCGACAAGATAAGCTTGCATTAGCTATCGAAACAGGTCTAGTGGCTTTGCAAACTGCCTGCTGCGGTGATAAGGAAGATGAGGATGATGATTATACTCTTCTCCTGTGGCAGAATATCCGAGACTGGAGACTAACACTTGGCGATATTTCTGGAACAACAGAGGCTGTGAAAAAGGCATCAGAACTCGAAACATCATGGTTCAATATATTGATCAACATCCAAATCCTTTACTCACTAGGGGAATACCAATTGGCCCTGGATATGACCAAGGAACTGAATGAGAGACCTGTCAAAGAAGGTATAAATCAGCTAGACCGTGCTCTTAGTTTTGATCACACAGAACGCCACATACGCGTTCTTGGTTCTATTGCTGAGCACGTTGGGCAGCTCGGGTGGCTAGAAGAAGCAATCCAGAGGGTGATTTCACAGTGCCGCCGTGACGGCGATATAGTGCGCGAGAGGGAAATGCGCTTTAAGCAAGCGTTCTTCCTGTCTACCAACTGCAAACAATGGAGCAAAGCGATCGATTTACTCAAAAAGCTCGCTACTGAGTATTTGAACTTTCCAATGGATGTCGCTGCATTCTTCGAAGAGGATGCGAAGGAACATGAAGAGAGCAGCAGGCAGGCATGTTATGAATTGCTGCTTCGACTATACATCCAAGAAGAGCTTCAGTGTCTCAGCACCTACTCAAAGGGCGCACCAAAGAGCACCACGGAAGAACTAATAAGATTTATAGGAAGATTAAAGACACACTCCGTCGAGGCAGGCGTTTGTCAACATGCTTCCAAGGTGATGGCAATATGGTACAAAATCCATGGCCAGCCTGATCAAGCAAAAGAATCGATCCGTGAAATTGTCCTTGGATGCATTGATCACTTCCATAATCTAGAGCTAGATCCCTTTTACACATTGGCATTGGCACTCCTATGGGGTGGAGACAAGACAAATGCAGTCATTGCATTTGCAGCCTCGTGGGCTATGTATGCGACACCCGAATCAAGGAAACATCTTCGAGACCGCCAATCACAGTCTTCTCCTCCTCTGTTGGCCTCAGCCCCCATCAAAATAGATCCACTCTCCTTACCATATACCTGTAGTATCAGCAACTGCCGCAGAGACAAACAATCCTGGAAGGCTTATTTCGTCTGCGAATATTGTTGCCTCTTTCGCAAGTGGTATAGTGGTTTCTTTTCTGCAATGTCGGGCTTTTGCGACGAATGTGCACCGCTGGTCAAAGATTCCAAGTTGCACGCTGATTTATGTGACAATAAGCATTCATTCTTACAAATATACCCTTTTGATGCCGATCTTGTGCTAAAGGGAGCGTATCTGGCTCATGACGGAAATACTCAACCTCGACCGGAGTGGCTGGAGTCTTTGTGGCAAGAATGGGCGTGAAAAAAGGCTGCCTAGACAGATTTCTAAAGTTATATACAGTTAAGCAGTTGACCGAGAATCTCAAGATGGCCTGGTCAGTCTTCGAATACATCAAAATCGGGATTATCTGAAGTGAAAAGTTGGATGAAGCGCGTATACATGTCAGCGCATGAGAGTGTTAACACGGGGATAGTTTGGCTGCTAATAAAAGTCCTAGCAAGGAGATTCTTGCATTTCTAGTTTTGTATCCATCTTCTGATGGTAACACCAAGCAGAGACAGCATTGATGCTCCAGCTTTCTTGTGCGGTGGTTAGGGCTTTTGTCGACTTCTTGCCTAAGGCATCATTTTCGCGATTCTTGCCGAGAAGGGAAATAAGCTGGTGCATCATCACGTGAACACAGCCGAGGACGGACCTCGGCCAAACTGCCGGCGGAGTGAAATGGGTGTGCTGGTCCATGAACGACAACCAAGAACGTCGCTGGCCGAACGAAGGACATCTAACTTCTGTCGATGCTGTTGTCATGAATGCCATTTGAACAATTCTACTCTCATGTTATTCACACAGCACAAACTACCAACAACGCGATAAACCATGGCCGATAAGACGCCAGACCATAGCTCCGACACGCCCTCGCCGATTAGCAGCAGCGGCGGTAGCAGTATAACGAATTCTGCGCCAACATCTCGTTTCTACCCATTCGCTACATCCCCCGATATCATACGATCCCACGAGAAAGACGCTTTTATAGTTTCTACATTAACAAGCCAGTCCCAATCCATAATTCGATCGATCAAAGGCGCGCGGTATGCCCACAGCAATGCGGATACGATCAAGAACTTGACGGAGATCCTCTACTTTTCTTTGACAACGCTACTTGGTAATCGTACCCTTGGAGAAGAATACTGCGATGTCGTACAGCTCGAGGTGGATACATTACAGCTGCCCGCCATGGTGCGGCGGTTTGGATATATCGTTAGTAGCATCATAATACCCTGGGTTCTGGGTCGGTCCTTGCCATCAATACGGCAAAGGCTTCGCGCAAGACTCGAGCGGAGTATCGCTAGGCAAAGGGCGAGAGCTGCGTTGAAGAGCAGTCTATTTCAAAATGAAAAAAAGGGTAGCAATACTGGTACGAAGGAGAATAGGAATTCGCTCTTTAGCAGACTACGGATCCAGGAATACATCCTCGAACATCTGGACAACTTGACTTCGCCGTCCCATTTTTATGCCCTCAGTCTGGCCACATTCTACTTCTCAGGCGCATACTATCACCTATCAAAACGCCTTTGGGGTCTGCGGTATGTTTTCACCAAGCAGATCGGCGAAAGCGAGCAGCGCGTTGGCTACGAAGTACTAGGCGTGCTACTCGTTCTGCAAATGACGATTCAGGGTATAGTCCATGTGCGGGATACATTGGGATCTAGTGCAGACAAGGAGGAACAACGGACCTCCGCCTCCAAGGACAAAGACACGCCATCTTTGTTACCCTCGGTGCAGAACCCGGCGTCAATTCCAACGTTGACAGCGGCAATGGCCCGGTATGATCTCTCGGAAGATCCCATGGCGATTTCGTGGATACCAGAGGGTCAGCATCGGAAGTGCACATTGTGTCTCGAGCCATTCAAAGACCCGAGTGTGACGACGTGCGGCCACGTTTTTTGCTGGACGTGTGTCCGCGACTGGGTTCGCGAGAAGCCTGAATGTCCACTGTGTCGGCAAGAGGTTCTCCCATCTAAGATTTTGCCTGTTCGGGGCTAAGCTGGGTGTCTGACTCCCCGACTAATGATGTATCTATTATTCAATTCTCTGTAAATACCTTATATATAATTTTGACTTCTATCTTCTGTAAGATTACTGATAACGGAACTCTTTATGTACCAGACATGGTTGCTTGTTCCGGCTATAAAAAAACAGCGCATATCGACACAACAAGTACGTATATACACTAAACAAATGATGCAGATGCAATGATATCAAACGCTGGAGAGATATAGAAGAGGAGCGAGAAGGCAAAATAAAATAAAAAGCTAGATCTTCGGTGCGATATATGTAACCCTGTCAAAGGACTCAGAGCTCAGTACGGAGTTGTCGTAATATGGTAAAGAGCGGCCGGCATGTGAACGCGGGAGAGACCGTTAGTTTTGTTCGGACATACATACCCACTGAATCTCAAGTAAATCAGTGCAGATGTGATTTAGACCAGACTATGTTGACCTCGGGTTGATTGCCCTGGTCTTTATTTCTGCCGATAATTGTGTCTCTTCCTTGCCTGCCACGGTCTTTTTCGAGTATCTTCTGGTGGGAATTTCTTTAGGCGCGGGTGAATCTGCTGTGTCGGTAATGGTGTCACTTTTCTCTTCTTCGACAAGAAGGATAGGCATATTGAGCTCCGCAAAGGCCGGCATAGGAGGGACAGGTGTCAATGATTTGCGCTTCGCCTCTAATATACGATGAAGACATACGCATGCATAGGCGTCGGAAGCAGCGTCTGCGGGAGATTAACGTAAGAATACCACGGCGGAAAAAATAAGGAAAAAAGAAGGAAAATCTCACACTGAACCTGCGTATAATCCAGAGGCCTGGTCCAATCACTGCGGCGCACGTCATTGTCCTTCTTCAACGGCAAGCCTAACAATTCTTCAACTTGCTGGCTCAGATTCACAGTTCGTCGGTCAACCATCTTCGGCTGGCTTTGTGAGAACTTGACTAGCTTGTACAGATGGCTAAGTTCCAACTGGCTGCGTATTTCGATGCCCAAATGGCGGCGAATGCGGGAAGAGTCGGCCTTGATGGAAACGCCTACTTTTATGGTATTAACGGACTCGAGCAATTCTTTCAATGACGGAGGAATCAACTCGTGCACTTCGTTCCCTGGTCGAAAGACCGCGAGATGAAACAGTGCTATGCGTTCTGCATTGGCAATCTGAATCAACGACACATTGCTCTTTATCCCGGACGCGGACGTAGCCTGAGCCTTCCACTCGATGTCAAATCCGATAATCTCGCTGCCAGAAAATAGACGGGCAACTCGCTCAGCGCTGTCAAGTGCTTTGCAGTAATGAACAACGATGTTGCCTCCACCTGGCCCTTTGTGCTGGTTGTAACTCCAGTACTGAGGCTGGGTGCCCTCGAATCCTGGATTTGGGGATTCATCGAGTCCGTCCGCAGATATTTGAGATGATATTACCTCGGAGACATGCGTAGCGGAAACTGTTGTGATAATGGTGTCTTCTTCATTTCCTGAATCTATAGATTGTGGCGAGCCTGTCAAATCTTGGTGGTCATCAGACGGCGTAATGTCTGTCTTGCCTGGCCCGCATGGGTGTTGGTCGTTCAAAACGGCCCTGGAGTCGGTGGAGTACCTTCGCCTGATGGCGAAGGACAAGCGACTTCTCGTTCTCAACCCTTTTGATCCCGCTCGTAGTCCTTCATTCTTGAGCGGATAGTATATTTTGTGCCCAACAGTACGAGATTTTATGCCAAGTTTGACTCGATAAGGAGATACTGACGAGGGAGAAATATTTGTATTCTTCTTATCGGCGCCTGCGGACTGAATTGAAATAGGCGCACTATCAGTTGAAGGACCTGCTGGCTCAGGAATTGAAGAGACGGGCAACTTTTTGGGTCTCTTCCTTCGATTTTTTATAGCTTTCTGTCGGGCCTTAATTGGTGGTGGTATCTTTTCCCGCGATCGTATGAACAATTTCGGTGAATATGCCGGTTGATTGTCACGTTCCTTCCTCGCAATGCTGGATCTCATCACTGCGATTCTCTCGTCGCGTATGGTATCGACATAGGAGAAGAACCGGTGTGGGTTAGAACTTAGAGGCTCCAGAGGTTGGAATAAACCTCTTGCTATGGTATCAGGAACAATACCAAGGCTCCAAGCCTTTGTTTCTGTGTTCAATCTAAGCCACGTAATGTATTTTAAATTGGTTATATCATTCATTAGATCCGCAGCCATCAGTAGATCCGTGTGGTACCAGTCCCTGAGGCCTTGGGTCGGTTTGTGAAGACTTCTTCTCTTGAAAAGCTTCACAACGTCTCTAACGTCGTTTCTGAGACCACGGGCTTTCACGTGCAATAAGTCGAATAGGTACGTAGCGTTCAGATGTCTCCAAGAAATGCTGTGATAAACACTGTTTGGAGGATGCTCGTCCCATCGTTGAAGATGCCAATGACACAGGAAAAATGGGATATGAAGACAGCCACGATTATCCCTCATGCTTGACAGGCGCAATCTGACACTGTCTTCCATTATGCGCCTACCAACGGGACTGACAGCATTCGAGACTACATTGAACACTTGAGATTCGCCCAGAGGAGAATACCACAACTGTCTCAACCGTCTTATCGATCGATACTCATGTGAAATCACATGAATGGCTTCCCGAAGGCGTGTAAGCTTTTTGAGCCATTTTTTGTAAATTATCTTGTTACTTATCTCATACAAGTCTTTGAGATCATCGGTCATCCTGTAGGAGGTATGTGATATATTGACGTTGGCATCTTGCATTTTTGCATAGCGGCTTTCAAAACGAGGCCAGGGATCCAAGAATGAGTCCATATTTTTCTTCGCCTGAGCTTGAGGCGTTACAACACCAGCGAGCCCACTTATCAGTGAGCTTACGAGTGCAGAAATTTGGGCAAACTGCGTCTCAAGCTCGATCCTCCGGGAAGCCAAGGCAATCTGCCTGAAAGAACGACGGAGATTCGACAGCCTAGCTTTAACGTGTTTGAGCACCGCACGGGTCTTGTCAAGGTATGCAGCAATTTTAGCAGCCTCGGGATTTTTAAGGGGATAGAATTCTTCGAATAACTGCGCATCAATATCATGGGAAGAAGCGGCGCGGGTCACTACCTCCTCGTAGCGTCTCAGCCACTCTTCGTGGGCTTGTTTTCGCTTTTCACGGGCCAGCCTTTGCTCTTCCTCAAATTGCTGTATCTCTTGTGATACTTTTGCCATTGCCGCCTTTACATTCTCTGCCTGAGCGAGGAGTTCCTGTCTGCGTCTGCTCAACACTTTTGCTTCTTTCTTTTCACGAGCACGTTTTTCCGCCTCTTTTTCTCTTTTCCGAATCATCGAGCCGATATTTACGGCCTTTGTAAAAGCGAAATCATCCTCGTCGTCGAATCCACTCCCTCTAAGCGGCAGGAAAGCAGAGAATTGCCGTCTCGCCGATGCTCCGGCGAGCACTTGGCGGTGTCTAGCAAGAGACGTAGTCCGAGGGGACGGTTCGGGGTCGTTGCGGCCGACATGGTGGTTTTCTGATTGTGGCAGGGTATGACGGGGATGGTCAAGACTTGACAATCGTCGATTGTATGAGCGGGTGGACAATGCAATGCTACCGGGGCGGTTGCAATATCTCCCTGGGAACACAGCAGGCCAGCTTGCTGGTGCGGGCTTGACACGTTTGCGCATTGGGAAGAAACATCCTTGTCAATCAGCAAAGAGAGGGAGACGACTGGTTCGATTTGAAGCCAATATTCACAAGAATGTCGTAGGCATGTTGGTAAGGACAGGAAAGCGGCGGTCTGCCAGAAGGTTACCACGAGAGCTGGGGAGTCCACCATGGCCGAGGGAGCGAGCTCCTTAGTGGAATCCAAGAAGTTGGGGTTGGGGTGTGCGCTAGTCCTGGGGCGGTTAGTCCGTGCGAACACCAAAGCTAGTCCGCGCGGATCGGATCATATCGATTCATCATTTGATTAGAGGCCCTTGATCCCACCCTCTACGACCACAAACATATAATTAAGGAGACTCTTTTTGTGAAGAGCCTGAACCTCGTTGCTGATTCACTCTTTTTAACTTCCTACCTCGCGTGCTTGTTGTCGCCACACACCTCTATCTTTGAACATCGAAAATTCTCTGCAAAGCCATGGCTTCGCAACTGTTGCCCCTCGGTGAGACACAAGCTTCGTGCATTGGGAGATTTTCTATTCCGGGATACGCTTGTAACTAACGGGAGAAACAAGAGTTGATTGACAAATGTGTTGGTTCTAAAATCTGGGTTGTGATGAAAGGCGACAAGGGTATGCATACCCGTCCTAGTGTCTTCTCTCGCCTTGCGCGCATTTGAGAGGAGCCAACGAGTCATGCTCACACGTCGACAAACAACACAGAATTCTCGGGTACTCTACTCGGATTTGACGATTACGTCAGTACGTAAATGCATCATCTGTCCATTCTGCTAGATTCATTGATGTACATGAGACTGACGTGCTATGACAGATATGGTCTTAGAAGACGTTACGGAGTTGTACGTGTTTTCCAAAAGGATTGGCCTATCCGGTCTCCTGGAATGAGTCTAACATATACCGACCGCAGTGACTATGCCGGAAACCAAGAGAAGCTGCCCAAGATTTTACTAAACGGTAACAATGTTTGCATGGTAAGGGTCCTCTTTTGTCTCGCATTAGCGAGAATCTCGTTCCACTCTCTTTTCGAACGGAAATGCTGATAATATTTTGTAAAGTTGATCCCAGGTGGCGAAGGCCCAGTTACCAGCTCTTGAAGGAAGAGTCTTATGAATGATAGATGACTCACTGAATATGCCATGTTAAGCTAGCTCTGCTTATTAATGAACAACCCAAAAAATGATTAAATTGGCAATTAAATCATTCTCAGTAACTATGGGACCTGCCAGTGTAACCGCCAACTAGGCTGCTTCTGAATATGCTGTGTTGATACATTCGGCCGAGTAGCCCAAGCAGTATTCGGGATTGGACTATTTGTTTTCATTGATTCACAAGCCCTTCCGAGGCACATCCAATCTGTTGACCTGACTTGGTCCCTAAATAGCGCGTCTTAATAGATTAAGATGACATTGTGGTTGCTGCAGTAACTTTGACCATGGTCGGCCTCTTGGTTCCATACAATGACCCTCCCTTCTCTTACAAATGCGGTTCATATGATTGCAGATTTGTCTGCCATCAACTTTTCCGTCTACGAATTGTCTCGTACTTTGCCGCTCTCACTGAAGAGGGAAAGGCACCAAGATTCCTCGCTTACATTGATCGCAAAGGACGTCCAATCTTCTCTACCGCCGTGGCTTCTGCTCTGGGCTTGTTGGCTTTTTCTCCAGCCTCTTCGAGGAGCACCAAGCTTTTGAATGGATGGCTGCTCTCTCTGGTCTGTCTTCGATCTTTACCTGGGGATCTATTTGCTTGTATCACACCCAATTCCGCAAAGCTGTGTCGTTTCCGGCTTTTGCTCTTTGCAACTAGTATACAATACAGATCCTACAATTAGTCCAAGCATCTCCCACTCATGTGCTGAAGCTGTTCTGCTTCTGCTTCTGCTTCTTCTTCGTCTTTGCTCTGTGACATGTTACATCAAGATGACACATTGCCGATAAAGTCGTTAGCTAACACTGATTCGACGAGCAAAGGGCGTGGTTGCCCAGGATAATGGAAGCCTCCTGCATTCCTGGCTAAGAAAGTAAGAAGGATGTATTTATAGACGTCGCCCATTTAAAATTAGCACGTGGATCTGCACCCACACCAGCCAATCAGGCCTCGCTTATGTCATCCCGCCAGGTGAGCCCGACCGTTGACGTAGCACCAATCACCGCTGGCCGCAGAAGTCCCCAGCTGCTCAGCCTTCGTAACGTGTAAGCTTGCGCAAGAACTGCTGCAAATCTGCAAAATAAACACCACATCTTCGGCGCCTCCTGAGCGCAACGCCATTCTCTTCGTCATTCTTTTTTGTCCCCTGCGCTTGCTCTTTTCCAGCCCTGTTCGGGAAGCAATACACCACCATCCACACTAGCGCTGGGCGTTTCTTGCTGCTTGCTTTTCAGTGTTACATCAACGCAATTGTCTGATCATTCTGAGTCGACTTGACAACCTAACCGACCCTATCTTTCGATCTATCGTCACCGCCATTCAGAATGCCAGGCTTTGCCGATTCGTTCTGGACGCCCGACTATGCCTCGGGCTTGGGTATTCTCTACTCCAAGCTGCAGCAAGGCATTGCGGAGAACCGGCAGATCCTCACCATCGCCAGTCTGCGAGCTGACGCCGAGGAGGCCTATAGCTCACGACTCGGGGACATTGCCCCCGCCGTGGACCGGATAAGTACTGGCTTCTCCAAAGATGAGGGCGCCAGCGTGAGAAAGGCAAGTTTGAGACTGGCAATGTGGGTTACGCAATTGTGAACTAACAGCCATCTTTTGGTCTCCAGGCTTACGATGGCATCCGCGGCGAAATGATTGAGGCGTCCAAGAACCACCAGAAGATTTCATCCAATATTCGCGAACTGGTGGTCAGTCCATTCGGTCGCTGGTGCGATCAGCATGCGGCACGAGTCCAGAACTCGCACGACGACCTACAAACCCGTATTAAGGATCACATGAAGCAGACAGAGCTGGTGAAGAAGCTTCGCAGTCAATACTTTAACAAATGTCGTCTTGTCGAGGATTTGGAGGAGGAGAACAAACTCGCTTTCCAGAGCCCGGAAGCTACGAGTCCCAAGGCAATGCCAGCGCCGAAAATCGTGCTAACGGACCCTCCTCAAGAGCCTGAGGAACCGGAGTTTTTCGATCTGGGTGATAAATCTTACAATCTGGATCAAATTAAGGTGGTTCTGTCTGACATGCTCAATACTATCAAGATTGGAGAAGTCAAGGTGCCAATTCTGGGCACCTACCAGAACACCTCGTCAGGCGCCGATATAGTCGAATATTTGCAGAAGAAAATGGATGCGACAAGTATCAGCTATGCCGAGCGGATTGGCCAAGACATGGTTGATCTTGGGTTCTTACGTTTGATCGGTAATATGGGCAACACGTTTGCCAACAGCAGCCGTATGAACTACCAGTGGCGGTCCAAGGTGTTCCAGCTCACCGGAATCCCCGAAAATAAGAAACCTCTGCTCCGTATGACTTCTCTCATGTCCAACGACGAAGCCGCTGGATCGCCCACCATCAATAGTGTTTCGGAAATGTTGTCAGGTTGGAATCCTTTGAACAATCCTCATCCAGACGAGACTCCCTCTGAGAAGCTTCACCGTGAAGCCCGTGAGGCTGACGACCGTTACAAAGCCGCTGTGATCAAGCTGGATCAGATTCGTTGTATTCTCGAGGAAGAAATTATTGACCACTTGCGCTTTATGGAACGCTGCGAGCTTGACCGTCTCAAGGCGATCAAGGCCGTGGTGCTTGATTTCTCTGGTGCTGTTAGTAACGTCATTCCTGGCTTGCAAAGCACTGTCGACCATATGATGTTGTACCAAGAAACAATTCAACCCTTGGGAGATCTTAGGTATTTGCTTGAGAACTACCGTACTGGCGGATTTGCTCCAAAAGTGCAGCCTTACGAGAATTATTATGGTTCTGTAGGAGGTTAGTTTGCTATTCACCGTGGCCGCTTGAATTATCCTAATTCTGTCCATAGATCAAGTATTCGGGGTCGATCTTGAAGCCAGGGCTAGAGCTGATCGAAAGCGAGTTCCGGTAGTTGTGACAAATATTCTTACATTCTTGGACAATCGTGAGTCTTTCTTCCCTTGTAACAAGAATCCGCTAACTTTCTTCAAACAGATTACCCAGACCTTGAAGGCGACGAGGCGCGTCGAGCTATCTGGTTGCATGACGTTCCTCTCGCAGCTACGCACCACCTCCGACAGGCATTGAATAACAGCGCAGGAGAACATCGTGCAATTTTAGAAAAATATGAGATACCCATTGTTGCTAGCGTTCTAAAGTTATACCTCCTTGAACTTCCGGGTATGATACTTCGAATCCTTTCTTACTACCCACTCCTAATTTATGAGAACAGATTCCCTCGTTTCGTCACAAGTCTATGAAATTATCAAAACCATCTACTCAACTACAGCCAATGAGACTTCCGAAGAAGGCCGAATTAAAGTGCTACAGAGCACACTCGGCCAGCTACGACTCAACAATATCGCCACGCTTGACGCTCTTATGACCCACTTCACCCGTTTAATCGACCTGACTTCTGCCGACGAAGCCTACGTGGCCTCCCTGGCTCAAGTGCTAGCGCCATGTGTCCTGCGACCTCGTCTTGAGAACACCTTGACTCTCAATGAACGTCATAGTTATCGGTTAATTCGCGATCTGTTTGACCATAAGGACGCCATCTTTGGCGAACTCAAACGCCAATCCAGCGCCAACGCCTTAGGTGCTGGATCCGGCGCTGCACGTCCTCGCGCAATCAGCACAGATGAAAGCAACCGCCGGGCTGCCGTGGAAGCCCGGAATCGTGCTATTGCCAGCCGCAGTCGAGCCACCAGCCCAGCCCCCGGTGCTCGACACCGCCGTGACCGGTCCACGGACGGCTCGGGAGGTGGATCAGGATCAGCAGGCCGATTCCCGATCAATGTCGGCAGTCCTCATGGCTCTGAACGGAGACATACGCACACCAGACAAAGTCTAGATGTGCCAACTGCAAGTGATCTGCACGCCGCTATAGACTCTGGCAAGGGAGCTGGAGAAGACTTGTCGGAAATTCCTACCGCATCACCTGCGGAGAATAATGACAAAACTGCTGCTGCTACGGTAGTGGACGTATCGGCCAGTGATGCATCAGGAGCAGATCAGACAAACAGTTCAGAGGGTTCACCTACACCTACCGCGAGAGTGGCGGCTGTTGAAAAGCGTGATTCTCTTACGCGCGGACGCCATGTTCGACGCGCAGGCGGCAGCCATCCTCCAAGTGATATCATTAACGCCAACCACAACCACAGCAACAGTCTCTCTGTTGACGGTGAGCTGAAGGGGGTTACGCTGGAAGATAAACCGATGGATGATTGAGCCGGTTTCTCAGACAGAAGCAGGTTATGTGGAGAGGAGTAGTAGCCAAGATAGTTTTGAAACTTGAGGAAGTGAGTAAATCATGCAAGTTCTTCGAACATGAGATTGATTTATCAGTCATTTGTATACATACCTTCTCTTTATTTCTTTTTATGTATCTGTGACTTCATTTCATTTTTTTGCCTATTTTGTTTGTGTTGATAACTTTTATGTTTCAGTCGGCGGAATGAAGCTATGTATCTATGTCCATATGTCCATATGAAATCATATTTTTGGAGCAAATTTTCTCATCTTTTGAAAGGAACTGTCACATACAAAGATATTTCCTGGTAATTTGTAGCATGGGTAGTTTTCCTCGGATCAAAGACTAGCTAAGGTTGAATTTGGGTAAATCTTATCAGTAACCCTAGCTACCAAGTTAGGTAGGTACATATACATCTTGATGGAATCACATATTATCCAACTGGTTCTCCATTCTTTATATAATTCTAAGAGTTCAAACGTAGCTTGTATCAAGAATGGATTGTTCTTAAGACCGGACATAGCTAGGTGGCGTGCATACCAACTTTGGAAGCAAACACGCTGGCTGAGCTGGAGCATGAATCCATGTGGGGTGTTTACTTGCGTGATATCTGCGTGTTGTCTGCAGGCACTGTTGTTTCTCTTTAGGCATCTATCGACCCCTCTCCTTCGATTTTTCTGCTCCTCTCTCTTTGTTTCTCTTCTTTCCTCTTTTATGGTTTTTTCAGCGCAACTTTTCCCACCTACTTCCTCCTTCTTTCTACTCCACCATCGATCGTTGAAGCTCTAAAGACTCTTTTGACAGCCTTTTCTCGCAAAATCTCTCGCCTTGATAATATTCATCCTAATATTACGAGCAACTTGCTCTTGAGAAAGCCCCCGTGAGAATGGCAATTTCTCACACCGTGACCCAAGTCGACCCGCACAAGCTGCTAAACTGGTACGCAATATTGCCCTCCTTACCCGTATACATGCAAGATCCTCTATATTTACTGGTCAAACAGGTACAAGCGACTCTGGTCTCGCACAGTAGATCTTGTTGGCGACTTTCTAGGGAGTGAGCTCTTCATAATCGACGGAGATTCGCTTCTGCTAGAATGCTTCTCCAATGAGAAACTCGATTTTTATCCCGGTTTCCAGTTACTGCATGCTGTCTATTTGGTTGAAAAATTCCTGCAGAAGCTGCAGCAGCGCAAATGTATCTTTGAAGTTGTGTTTTTTGATACTAATGCTCAATTCTGTATCCCCGCGAGGAGTTTTGGCCTTGATGGCAATCGTGATTGTCGATACCTTTTTGCGCGTGAAGTGATTATCCAGCACCTCCTTACGATGTCGAAGGAAGGAAGACAGAAGTTTGACGTGCATGTGTTTGAGAGATTTTATTCTGATGCCTTTGAAGAGCACTTGCTGAATTCAGGGGCATACGTGTTCATGTGCCACGAAGGGACTATGAGTGAGCAAAAAGAAATTGACGGAGTGGATGCCGATGACGACGAGGATATCTTGGACGATGACCTTCAAGATGAAAACAACAACAATGATATTACTACCAAGAACACGTCTGGGGTTATTTATTCTCGTGGATGTCGCTCGGTGGTTGGTCTCAGACTCATGATTCGTTGGTTTCTTATGCACGGATGCAACATTGCGTTGATCAACAACCTTGAGTTTCGGGACACAAAGGTATGTGCCTGCTTTACTTGAATTCATGGACAAAATGGACAAAACGTGCTTACTGTAAACAGGTCATGGCCACGGTAATTCAGGGTCCGGCCACAGCGCACGATGCCTCCACATCTGTGCGTGAGGTTCCTGCGGCGGATGTTTCGGATAATTATCAATCCACAATGTCAGATGGACTGGGAAGGATGGCGATATCCGACCTTGTTGACATAGCAATCCGCAAAAACCCAGATTTGACGCAGAGCCAATGCCTTTTGGTCGTAACCCTGGCCATCATGTTGAAAGCCGACCCATTCGACGAAATATTAACTGGAACAACGTCAGCCATATTACACCTCGTCATTTTGCAACATGTGAAGCTTGAAGATCGAGTCATGCCGGCCCCCGAAGCCGTGGATGCTGCATTCTTTGACGATTTATTGAGAACTTCCAAGGACATACTTGCCTCAGCAGGGTGGAAGATTGCGATGGAACAATACAGATTGCATTGCGATCTATGTGATTTTGCAGATGGGCGACTGTTTTTCCAAGTTCAAGCAAAGATGAAAATAATTATCATGGATCGAAAAGTCTCTGACACGATACTGTTATCGTTTTACAACCTGGTTTCTCTGGTGAATGATCTCTGTGGTAAGCCAATAATCGGAGATCCAGAGGATTATGCCAAGTTCTTCTTATCTACAGAAACGTTAATTGATTGCAAACAAAGCAACGGCCTTACCTCAGAGGATGATTGCAAGTACTCAAGCTTCGTCGAGGTTCTTCCATTCAAGAACGCTGTTTTTGACGAGCATCTCAAACCTGTCCATCTCACAATTGATGCATCTATTGGTGAAGAAAGAAACAAGACTTCTAAGGAGTTTCGGGAGCTAAATCATTGGCATAACTCAAAACCTCTAGATCAAAAAAAGGCTGCTTTAACAACCCGCAATTGGCGACAGCAAAGGAGAGATCAACTGTACATGGCTGAGATGCAGCACTACGCAGAAAGTCTCTTGGGATCAGTGGGCATGTCTCAAACAGAAATTATTGTTGTTGACCGCTCCCGTAGCTTGCACAAAAAGCCTCCAGTCATGAAGGAGAAGCAAGTTCCTTCGCGCAAAATGAAATCCGCAGGTTCTGCAAAAAGACCAACGGTGAGAGAGCAAGCGGCTGCAAAAGTCCAGCAAAAAGCAGCCGAGAGAGAGCAGAAAAAAATGAGTCAATGGATATTTAGCATTCAAGAGTTCTCTGATATCGATGATGCATTGCTCCGATTCACGAGGGTTGAAGACTACCTGTCTGGGTTGTCCAATGATAATAGGCGCGTTATGGAACCTGAGATTCTCACTTATCTTCTCGACACATTGATCCAGGTAGCCAGTGAAGGGAAGAAAAGTAACCAAATAAAACCAGCAGTTTTGGCAACACATATGTGGAGCGTTCTTGCACGTCTTATGAAAGTCAAGCAAGGAATAAGTGCCGATATATCGAAGTATGTCGGCAAAGTCTGTCAACGAATCGCCTTACCATTGGTGCAACTCGAAACCCAGGTCAAACAGCCATTGTCGTTTGAGCTTTCGAAAGCAATGTCAAAGGCGCCCGAGATTATGGCTGGAATTGACCCAGTGGAGTTTCAGCTGCTCCATGGAGGTCCCTTTATGGATCGAAGCATGGATTCCTCCCCAGACCCACGAACTCCCGACTTCATTCCTGATCGCTGGCAGCGAGATGTGTTAGATCAGATTGATAAAAAGAAGAGTGCTTTTATTGTAGCACCAACAAGCGCTGGAAAGACATTTATTTCGTAAGCTCACTGCTCTCAAGCTGTAGGAATTTGTACTAACAGACTACAGATTCTACGCAATGAGACAAATTCTCAAGGAGGACGACGACGGTGTCCTGGTTTATATTGCTCCTACAAAAGCACTTGTCAACCAAATTGCAGCAGAGGTTATGGCTAGGTTCTCCAAATCATACTCAGACAAAACCACCTCAAAGTCTGTCTGGGCCATCCACACGAGGGACCACCGAATTAATAACCCTCTCACGTGCCAAATCCTCATCACTGTTCCTCATATTCTTCAAATCATGCTGCTGGCCCCATGTAATGCAAATACATGGGCGCCACGACTCAGACGCATTATTTTTGATGAAATTCATTGCATCGGTCAAGCTGACGACGGCGTCGTATGGGAGCAGTTGCTTCTTTTGTCTCCTTGTCCAATAATCGCTCTTTCAGCCACTGTTGGGAACCCAGATGAATTTAATAGCTGGCTTCGGCGTGCACAGAGTACAAATGGGCACGATTTAAAGATGATTCAGTATCAGCATCGATACTCCGATCTGAGGAAGTATGTGTATCGTCCTCCGCAAGTCTTCTCATTCACAGGATTTACTAAGCGCGGTGGCTTATCCCACTTGGGACTTGATGAAGCTGAGGGGATGGAGCTCATGCACCCTGTTCTCAGTTTGATCGATCGTTCAAGAGGTATACCTGACGACTTCAGTCTTGAGCCGCGAGACTGTTTGACTCTCTGGAAGGCAATGCACGATTTACAGACAACTGATTTTCCCGTTGATTCGTCGATCAATCCATTTGATCAATTCTTTGGCACCATAATTCAGAAGAAACATGTCATTGAGTGGCAGAAACCTCTTAAGAATCTTCTCGAAACATGGATGAAAGACAGGAAGTCGCCTTTCGATGCGCTTTTGAATCGCCTCGGCTGTCCAGATACGACTGTCTCAACTGCATTAAAAAATACCGCGAGGATTGATAATCCAGAAAACTCACATGCATCAGAGAGCTCTGCGGTTCTATCTTCTACACTTCCATTGATCTGCGCCCTACACGCTCAAAGTGCCCTTCCGGCGTTGTTCTTTAACTACGATCGCAGCATGTGTGAGGATATATGCTACCAGCTACTAACAGAATTGCAAGAGGCAGAAACGAAATGGAAAACAGAAAGTTCTGCGTGGAAGTCTGAGATGGAAAAATGGAACGAATGGCAGAAATTGGAAGCCAAGAAGATCGCAAAGGCAGCCAAGGTTCCTACAAAGAAGAAAGGCGCGGATAATGAGTCTATGTCTCGTGCGGATCAGCTAAGAGATGCAGCGTCCGTTGAAAAAAGCCAGTGGGATCTTTTCGACCCGGAGAAACCCGTGGAGTTGTTCAGCCTGGCAGACTTCAAGAAGCTCCAACCGTCTGAATTTGCTGTATATGCAGAGCAGCTGAAATGGCGCGGGATGCCCAAATGGCTCATTGATGCGCTTGAGAGAGGAATCGGTGTGCACCATGCAGGCATGAATCGAAAGTACCGTCAGATTTGTGAAGTACTGTTTCGAAAAGGCTTCTTGCGTGTTGTCATTGCAACGGGCACGTTGGCTCTAGGTATCAACATGCCATGCAAAACCGTTGTCTTCTCAGGGGACTCTGTCTTTTTGACAGCCCTCAATTTTCGACAAGCGGCCGGTCGAGCAGGACGTCGTGGATTTGACATCTTAGGAAATGTTGTGTTTCAGCACGTTCCAACCCCGAAGATTCACCGACTTGTCAGCTCCAGGCTCCCAGACCTGAATGGACACTTCCCCATCACCACCAGTCTGGTTCTTCGGTTGTTTATTCTTCTACACGGATCTAACCAAAGCACTTCTGCTATAAGATCCATAAACTCGATCTTATCACAACCCCGCATCTGCCTTGGTGGACCGGAAATGAAACAGACCGTTCTGCACTACCTTCGATTTTCAATCGAATACCTCCGGCGCAATCATCTTCTCGATGAGACAGGAGCTCCATTAAACTTTGCGGGTTGTATTTCACATCTTTATTACACCGAAAGCTCTAGCTTTGCTTTCCATGCTCTTCTAATCTCCGGATACTTCGACAAGCTTTGCAAAGAGATACAGACCGAAGAGAAACGTCACAACATACTTCACACTTTAATGCTCGTGATGTCTCATATCTTTGGTCGTTTACCACTGCGAAAATCTGTGTTAGAGTCGTATCGTGCCGCGGAGAAACGGACATCTTCCGTTGTGGTTCTTCCACCGCTGCCAGAAGACGCAGCCAAAATACTCCACGGTCATAACAGTCAGGTGCTTGACATCTACACTGGCTATGTTTCCACCTTCATTGATCAGCACGTCAAAAAAGATGACCGGTACCTTCCACTCAGCGGCATCAAGTGCGGGGGCGAGAAATCAGCCGTTGAACTTGACTTGTCTCAAGTTTACCAAGCACCTCCGAAGATAACCTCTCCCTTCTATGCCCTTTCCGGGAAATCTGACAGTTGGAATACTGTATCCGACCTCTGCGAGTCAATACGCAGCGATGTGTGGCTTGAGGATTCTGTCGTACCATACGTACCTGTGACTTCGGAGAGCCATCCGTTGAATGCATATCTACTCGACTTTTTCAAACATGGGAACGTCAAGCAACTGGAGACTGCCAATAAGATCCGTCGCGGTGATATTTGGTTTGCTCTAAACGATTTTTCCATGGTGCTGGCAACCATCATCACAAGCCTTGAGAATTTTCTAAATCCCAAAGGCAACAAGGTTGATATGGACATGATCAATATCGGTGGCCACGGTGACTCAACGGAATTCGAGACGGATGCGATGTTCATGGAAGAAGAGGCTTCTGAAATGCGAGTAGAAGCGACTCAAGCAGAAGATGGCCATATCCCAGACAGAGTACAAATGACCACTCTCAAAAACGCCACTCGTTCTACAAAAGGCAAAGTTGCGGAAAGTTGGGAGGACGATCCGGCCGAAGACGTTGAAGCAGTCTCTCTGAAGGCAAGGTACTCTAATGATGCGACAAGCGGGTCCAACCCACCACTTCTTGAACTAGAGAAAGGAAAGGATCAATCTCGCAGGTACTCATTATTCTTAGTGTACAGGGCATTCAATGAGCTCAAGACTGAGTTTGATACCAAGTTCAAAGCGATGTGGGCATGAGATAGAATCTGCGGGATGGTGTTCAGTTCAGTCTTTCGGTTTTTTGTCCCTATCTCTTTAATGTATGTTGTAAGTGTTGCAAGTGTTCGGGGCTTAATTTGGGACTACTACTAGCTACTTATGGCGCTGTGAGAATATTTCATGAATTATACCATACGGCAGCCTATCAAGCTATTCATTTTTCCCGGCAAAGCAGTCTCCAGTCATTTCCTTTACAAAAATAAATTCTGCTTGCTAACGAGGCTTGAGAGACTAAGATTGAATGAAAATTAAAATCAATTTTATAAAGTCATTCATTCATTCATTCTAAGGATTAACAAGTAAAAACCAAGTGCACGCACAACGCCCTGTCGACCAGCCGTCATGCTCCTGCAGATCTGATTTCCAGCTTCGTTTCTTGTCTTGAGCTATACCCATCAGGCGTATACGATTCAAACCAAGTACTAACATGATAATTTAACTGATATGACCTCGTTTTGATGGCCTGCCCAAATACTACTGCCCCGTCTCGGTCCAAATCCTTTATTTTCGTTGCCATTGGTGAATTATCAATGTCGTTCATGTGGATCTTTTGAAAGAATTGTTTGGTTTGCCAGCATGTTGACTGGCTGTTTTCTTCATGTTGACACTCCATAAATGGCTTTCCTGTTGGCTGCCAGACATGCTTGGTTGATAATCGATATCCGGTCCCTGTAGGAGATCCACCGGAACGAATGGAAAGTGCTTGGACACTGGGTATGGTTACTGCCATAAGACCACAACCGGATGGAAGTTGGTTACAGGGAGATTTCGGATTTAAAGCACGCCCACCCATAATGACATTTCCGATTCCCGAACAGAATAAGCATCGAAGTTGTCCTAACAGCGGAGCCCACTCAAGGCTACAGCTATCAACCATACTTCGTTTAAGCTCAGCCATGGGTGAGTCCATGACGATATCCATGAACTCATAGCCAAGTATTTTGGATCTCTGAGGGGGGTGAATGGAAATCTTTGAGAGGTTCGCCGAGAAGCCCATAATCAAATCACGGACAGTTAGTTCTTCCTGGCCTTCATCTGCTTCTTCGATGATAAATCTACCATTTTCTTTTAACACTTCGAATGATCCTGACCCATCTGCTGTTGGATTAGCTAGCGGAATATCACTTTGTGGCGTTCGATGAGTCATATGCCAATATACAAGGAGCATATGATGGAAAATGCCAACCAACGGGACGAGCCATGCACATTTAGAATCCAGATCATAAAGCACAAGTTGCTCTGCCAGACTATTTCGAAGACATTTGAGATAATTATCCGGCGGGCTAAATCTCACAGTATTCACTGTTCGATTCATGGAAATTCCTAATTGTCCTCCCAGCTGGATTGGAGCAGCAGATTGGGCCATGAGTTGAAGATTTGCACCAGCCCAGCGCCATGACGTCTTTTTCACTTGGGCATTCGACCACATCGGTTCAGTACTTAGATTTTTACTCCCCAGTAAGATTTTGGCAGTTCGACACCATCCAATGAGTGCTGAAGCGGTACGAAGATAAGACATATCTTTGACACGCAACCATGGAGATTTAGTTGCTTCCAAGTCTGTAGCCAGAAGCTGAGTATCGTCACTCTTTGATTGCTCTAGATGCCACATGATTTGCTTCCTGTTGACTTCCTTCACCGGAATGAGCGCTGTAGAGTAGCCCATAAGGACTATCCCATGCTCTACCATCAATGGATATTCCACAGCTGCTAGCTGAACCATAAGATCGAAGGACACACTGAGTGGGCACTCCGGGTTTGTATCCGTATCAGGTCCTACGGCAATCACAGCCGAGGTAAAAAGAGGATACCAACAGCTCCCACCACAATTCTCTCTGGAAATCGATTGGAGTTTCTGTAGGGTAAACGTATTTTCGCTAAATTTCCCCGAAGATAGGCTGATGGTACCTGGATCAGGCTTGCGGAAAGATAGACTTAACCAAGTAAGGAGTTCTTCAAATCTTTCCAGGTCTCCATAAGATGCGACTCTGACTTGGTGTTTCTGAACCTCAATCTTCACATATTCGTTCTCTAAGGGTTAAATTGTTAATATGTGAAGGGAAACTAAAATGAACTCAAGAAATAGATAGCTTACCAAAGCGACCTAGGTAGGTACCATCTATTGAATTCTTATCATCGAGTGTAGACATTATATCAGAGAGGATCTGTACTCCCCAGTCTCCGAACCTTCTCTCGACATAATTCAAACAGGTAGTTGCTTCAACGTTATCCTTGTGTCGTGTCAATGTCACCATACCACAGATCCTTTCCATAGACGTTTGCGCTTGATCGGGATCTTTGATTATGTCTGGAAGTTCCCATGGTATGACTGTGATCTTTTTCATGCCACGATGACGAACTGAATATCCTTCTGTATTGATTTGATTGATGTCCGCGCCGGAATCGATGAGAATCTTAACAATTGCATCTGATCCAGCTATGGCAGCAACATGCAGGGGACTTTTGCCCCATTTGTTAATAACATTAACATTTGCCCCATTATCAATGAGCTGCTTGATCACTTCTTGAGATTCAATTTCAACAGCAATATGCAGAGCACTTCTTCCCGACTTATCAACCATATCAATATCTGCTCCAGAATAGATAAGCTGCTTGATTATATCCACTGATTCAGCCTGGACGGCCTCATGCAGAGGGCTTCTTCCCGACTTATCAGCCATATCAACATCTGCTCCAGAATCGATAAGCAACTTAGTTAATCCCGTATCTCCAATCAATGCAGCATTATGTAGGCGCGTTCGTCCATCTCGATCAACAACATTGACATTTGCATCAGCCTGAATAGCTGCACAGGGAGAGCGTCGCCTGAGAGGTTCACTTTGTCGGTTTCCGAATAACGCCGCCGCACCACCACCACCTCCTCCTCCTCCTGCTGCTGCTCCTCGCTTATGAGACTGAAATTCTCTATATAATAAAGGATCTTGAACCCCTTCTTCCCCTTCTTCCCCTTCTTCCCAAGTTTTATAAGCGTTTTTCTGACTCGACTGATTTCCGTACCATGTGAAGTCCATGATTATGGGTTCTCTATCGGAGCGTGTGATTAAATTTCGTTGGTAGATATTTATTTAAGCCGAATGATTGAACGGAGCAAGCAACAGAACCAGACTTTAGGGAGCTTTGAGTACGTTGAAGTTAGTATGCCGGGGACGTTGTTTCCGGGGATACATAACATAGCCGCCGTGATTTCGCCTTGGGTGAAGGCAAGGCTGACAGCTGTTAGGATATGATACGTCGGCACTTGAGGGGCTGGTCGAAAGTCAGCCTCGCGACCTGCAGAAGTTGCATCTGTATAGCCGGTAGAGAACGACTAATAGCAAACGTCGCTGTTTCCTTTTCAGTTACCAATAAGATTAATGTTCTGGTAGTCACTGTTTCAGTAAGCAGATACTTCACTGCTTTGTTCTGCGTGGAGCCCCCAGGAACAAATTTCACATTCAAGATAGCCCCTTTCCATACGTTTAATATTCCTGTGTACAGAACCCAGTGTTAATGTAAACCTTTGTACTTTGGGGACTCCAGATATTTTTAATTGATTATTGCCCTACTTTTGTAAGGCACGCAATCGATCAATTGTAAGAATTACGACTTTGGTAGATCAACAAACTATTTGAAACTCCCTTGATCATCGGTATTCCATTCTGTCGTTGAGATTCCTAAACTATGAACCTGCCAACCAATGGCAAAACCATTATCCCTTCTCTTGCCGAATCATGCGTTGCGACGATGTGTCCCGCATCATGCAAAGAGAAAATCCATTCCTCATCTCAATTAATGGAGATTCAGCATAAAAGAGGCAACGAGGTAAACAGAATCCAAAAAAGATGCTGCACATTCGCTTCCCCAGTTTATGTATATATTTAGGGCCTCGATGGAGGCCTCACTGCAAATTCACAAACAAACCACCATCAACCAATATTTGAGCACCAGTCTGGACGAACTCAAGTCAGCAACAGACACCAAGCCAGATACCAACCAATTTGGCAAACAACAATGGTTGCACCAAAGAGTAAAGAGGAAAGTACTCACCACATATCCACTCAAATCATCCGTAGCCAAGAACACCGCCGGCCCAGCTAAATCCTTTGGCGCCCCCAATCTTCCCAGCGGAATCCTTCCTTCCATATAAGTTCGTTTTTTCTCATCGCTCATATCCTCATCATTAAGCTGTGTGCGAATCGTCCCTGGCAAAAGCGCATTGCACCGGATACCATACTTGCCGAGAGACACCGCGGTCGATTGCATGAGCGATAACACGCCTGCTTTGGTGGGACAATAGTGGCATTGTTGTCCGCCGCCGACGAGAGCGGAGATGGAGCTTATGCCAATTATTGAGCCGCCAGGGGGAGATTGTTTCAGTGCCATTTGACGACCAGCTGCTTGCGTGGCGTAGAATGCGCCGCAGAGGTTGATGTTGACTGTCTGGGAGAGGAGAGAGGGTTCGATTCTGTTGTTTGCTTGTTAGTCTTCTCTCTCTCTCTTCCACTTCTTCGTCTCATTGAACAGAGACATCTAGGCGTAAAACCCCTATAAACTAGTATTGGAATGGCTTGGTCTGACTTACTCAAGGAATTCAGCAAACTGACAGACTCCGGCATTGCTAACAAACACATCCAACCGACCAAAAGCCTCAACGAGTTTAGCCACAAAATCAGCCCCAGTCTCGGGTTTAGATATATCACCAGCGACAGTGATGAATAGTTTTGAATTTGAATCTGAAGAAGTAGTACTGTTGTGTTGTTGTTGCACTTCGTTGATCACAGCAGCGGCATCTTTGTGAAAGGCTTCCACGAGTGGCTCATCGTTCGCTCCTCCCAAGTGATTGACTGCGACTTTGGCGCCGTGGCGCAAGTACTCTAGTGCTATTGCCTGGAGATTATCATTTTTGGTAAGTTCGTGCCAACAAGACTGGGGGAAGATCAATTTACCCTTCCAATTCCTGTCAACCCGCCCGTTATACCGCATACTTTGCCCACTAAAAGCTGAGGAGTAGCCATAGCTTTGATTGTCACTCTATCCCAATAGCTCAGGGCGTTGGTGATGTTTTTGAGTTGGAAAGTCTTGAGTTAGACCGAGTTTTTGGGGTCCTCTTGTCGCAGTCAAGTTTTTTAATTCACTGCAGCGTGTCCACATAAAGTACAAATGTCTTCAATGTTGAGAAGGCTGCACCGTATAATTCTTTTCGTAGTATTTCTTCCACAGGTAGAGTATATCTCACTGACTGTCTCTATATGAAGCTGGCGGTTAAATTTAATTGATTGGATAGAAATAATTTGAAGAGCGTACCCCACAACGCGCGGGCAATGCCACTCGGCGCTCGGTTTAATGCACGCCGAAGAAAACGGTCGGCAATTGAGAATCGGAGTATTGCTTTGCGTCACGGAAATACGTACTGCAATCGGCAGAAATCACTATCTTGCGGGGAACAAGAGGAAAATATGGTTGAGCAGAAACACCTGTAACCGTTTTAATTTATGACTGGGCCTACGCTAAGAGGGTGAGGCAGTAAACCGTCAACATTTGATTAAATCCGTACAATTTCGTTAAAAGGCATAGATAAAATATATCGGGAATATGATACGGTACATGGGCAAGTAAAATAGCTCGTGAAATGGAATATTCTAATATAATACCCGTGCAGCTGGAGCCGCACATATTAAATAAAGTGCGACAATGACGCCACGCCACCTTTCCGTTGGGTAGTTAATCCATGCTCTATGCGAGACTTGTAATACTCCTAATTTAATTCTCTTGCTTGTTTTCTTGCGATGTTTGCTCTGTCGGAAGTGTCAAGCTTTTTGCAGGCGCGGGAGTGAGGATCGAAGAGGCCGGAATCAACGGAGCCGCAGGGCTCAACTCAAGACCAAAGCCGGGTTTATCCAGATCTGTCAGGTCCAGGTACCCCTTTACTGGGATGGGCTCGTTCACAAAGAGATTGCCGAAAACAGGCTCGACTGTTCTGCCATCGGCCGAGTTGGCAAGGTATTCTTGGAATGGGGTGTTGGGCTGGGATACAACGAAGTGGTACGAGTAAGATCCGGAGGCGTGAGGAACGACGGGAATATCGTACGCGGCAGCAAGCGCGGAGACCTTAAGCAATTCTGTAAGACCGCCCAGCCACATGACGTCGGGCTGAATGATGTCGAGATTGCGTCCTTCAATCAACTTCCTAAATCCGAATCTAGAGTATTCATGCTCGCCTGTGGTGAACTTGACAGTTGGGTGAGCCTTCTTAAGAAGTGCATGACCGTCAAAGTCATCGGGGGACAAACATTCCTCCCACCAGTCAATGTTCAGACCCTCTGCTTCGGCTCGCTTAACGAGCTCAATTGTGTAAGGAACAGTCAACGACATGTAGCAGTCCACTCGAAGCGGGAAATCAGGTCCAACACTTTCGCGATGCTTACGCAGAAATTCGATGTTGCGCTTCAACCCGTCCGCGCCCTCGTCTGGTCCATATGGAAGCGGCACTTTAGCGCCAATGAAACCGGCCTCCTTTGCGGCAGCTGGCTGGGGTCCGGTGCAGTAGAAGTGTAGTCTCTTCCGAGTGGCTCCGCCAATCATCTTATAAACTGGTTCCTTGCGAATTTTGCCCTGAAGATCCCAAAGGGCCAAATCAATGACAGAAATAACTGCGATTGGGAGACCTTTACGACCATAGAACATGGATCCGCGGTACATCTTCTCGAACATGTCATTGATATCTCGGGGATCTGTTGAGATACTCGGAGTTAGCAAGAGGCTTTCGAAGGTTTTGTTGCTTTCTGCATTCTTTTCGTTATGGATGGGGACCCATGCTTACCGTTTCCAATCAAGAAGCGCTCAAAATGCTGATGGACCAACCAACACGCTGGCGGCCCTCCAAACCCAGTGGCGAAGCCTTTAGTCCCATCACTTGCTTCAATCTCGACGCAGAACGACCCCAACACATTGATTCCCCAGCTTGTCCTGGAAGCGCGGTATTGCTCCCACCGCGCCATTGGAGTCGATATCGGGCTGTCCACGAGCCAGTGCCCTCCTTTCACCTAAGTTCATACTGTTAGCAGGTGGAAGCAGTCACCACGCAGGCCGTCGAGAGCATGCTTACATTGTGGTAGTCGCCTCCCGAGCCAACACCATCTATGATAAACGTTCGCACATGTTTGATAGTGGGAAACGAGTTTGCTGAAGCCATGTTGTCTATGGTATATACACCCAGGTGAGATCGGATTGTTGGATTCACAAAAGCAGAGCGTGTCTCGGAGAAGAGGAAGATAGTAGTGAGTTATAAACGTCCAGCTTGAGACAAAATATTTATCCGCAGTATTTGTCCATTGTGGATGTGCTTGTCCTTATCGGGAGCAAGTCCGAGGTCTCGCACGACCTGGTCACGACCAAACAGGCGATCCACAGCGCGGGTTCGGTTCAATGCACCCCGAGCATCGCCGACCCCGCGATGCCGAGAAATCCGCACTGCAACCAACCCATTCCACGAGGCTCCAAAAGACTATTGAGAATGGAGGAATAATTATGCTAGTCCCTGCTTGGTGACTGGCGATCTGTGAGGATGCCTGCATGGAGGAGCATCGTTGCTCGTCTGAAGAGGCACGTCTGGATTAAGTTAGTGCAGCATCCAGGACGGGCTTAGCGCTGTCTGAAGCCCAAATCTGGGGAAGAACGGCCGTGATTGGCTGTATCTGGCGCCAAGACCCTGTCTTGCGGGGTCCGCCCAATCAGAAACATGTGCATCCAACCCTAACCCTGGTCCTTCCCGAGGTGCAACCTGAAAACTCCTCTTTCTCTCTTGCCTGACCGCGCGCAACCTGCCTTCCTGCCCTTGGATGCCATTTCTTGCGTCGCCGACCGGTGGCCAGGATGGAACAGTGACTCTTGCGTTTATTCGACCCTTAGCATTCCTGATCAGTCTATTTCCCAGCCAGGCTTGCTGTTTCAACTTTGCGCGAAAAAAAGAACAAAGGAGCTGAGAAACATGGCGGCTACTGATGGCTTTTCCCCACAGAACGGGGGACGACACATGCATGACTTCGGAGAAGGGCTGTCACCAGACGCAGAATCCTCGGCTGCTGAGTCCGAGACTGAGCAGTTGTTGGACTCCCAAGCAGCGCGCGGCACGAAGAGGAAGCGGCCTTTGATGGTTTCGTGAGTCCTACTCTTCTCTTCCTTGTTCGTCTGGATCATGCCGACTTGTCACCCTGGTCATTCGGCAATCGATTGCCAATCTCGATTTTAAACACGAAACCCACTTATGTTTAAGCCTCTATACTAACAATTTTAGATGCGAATTGTGTAAACAGAGAAAAGTCAAATGCGGTAGGTTTTATATCATTTGCCGCGGTTTTCTCAATGCTAAATAAAATCATAGACCGAGCCCAGCCTAGCTGTGGGTGGTGCACGCGTAACAGCCAAATATGTGAATATAAAGAGCGAAAAAAGCCAGGCCTGCGAGCAGGTTACGGCAAGGAGCTCGAACAGAGACTTGGTGAGTTAATAGTTAATACCTATCATCAAGCCCAAGCATTGACGATGACGCCCATCTGTACCAACGGTTAGACCGACTGGAAGAAATCATCCAGACACAGGCTCGATTGATCGAGACACATATCCTGCGTCAACCGCCGCAGCCTGATTACAATCAGTTTCAAACAGCTCGAGTTCCGTCTTATCCGTCTCATGGCTCTCCATCAGAGCCATCTGCCACAACAGGACCTAGTCCGCAAACCACGACATTTGCAGTGGAACATTCTTCATTTCCACGAGCACAGAGACTTCCCGATTCAACGACTATCAATCAACGCAATACGACGATGAGAAGCCCCTCTGCTACTTCTGCTCAGGTTCAAAATCCTCCCATGATCCCGAATGGTGTCTCCAACTCAACACCGCATTCCCAGGTTCACGACGGAACGGGAACCGACTACTCTCATAATGATTCTTCATTGACGGTTCCTGTCCATCTGTTTAGTAACCAGGAACAATCGCTATCAGACTCGGAACTCGATCTGCCCCCTTATGACTTGCTTTATGCGCTAGTTGATTTATACTTCGAACACATAAACAGCTGGTGTCCCATATTGCATCGCCGAACTACGCTGGATACTTTATTCGGGCCATCTCCGCTAGAAGAAGCAGATCGCGTGGTTCTCCATGCGATCGTAGCAACAACCCTTCGATTTTCTCTCGACCCACGACTGAACGCTGTTAATCGTAAACGGTACCACGAATCATCGAAGCAACGAGTCCTACTTTACGGTCTCGAAAATTCATCAGTCAAAGCTATTCAGGCTCTTGTTATCCTATCTCTAGACTTTGTTGGGTCTTCCAATGGGCCCCCAGGTTGGAAACTCTTAGCTTTAATAGCTCGTTCTGTGGTACAGCTGGGCTTGGCCGTTGAAAGAGGCTCGGCGCTTGACTCAACACTTTATCCTTCCATCTACACGTTAAGAGCAAATGTCCTTCCTGATCCGGAGACATGGATCGAAGACGAAAGCCGAAGGCGCCTATTCTGGATGGTGTACCTACTGGATCGTTATTCGACCATCGCCACCGCTTTCGACTTTGCTTTAGATGAGAAGGAAATTGACCGGAAACTGCCATGCCGAGAGGAATTATTTATCAGAAATCAACCTGTTGAGACAAGATGGTTTCGCTCTAGTGTTGACAGAAGCGAATATGCCAATCATGGGGATAATGTAGGGTCTTTTGGGTATTATATCGAAATATTGGGCATCCTGTCGCGTATCCACATCTTTCTCAAACGACCAGTGGATATTGGAGCTCTCTCGGATGTCGAGGAATGGCAAGCAACATATCGAAAGCTAGACAGTGAGCTGTCCGCGTGGGAATTTAATCTGCCCACTGAATATGCCCATGAAAACGCGTCTCGTCTGTTTCAAAATTTGAAGGCAAAGAAAGGCTTTCAATGCGACTGGGTGATGTTACATGCTACATATCAGACGTAAGTACATTCACCTTACCACCTATTCTAGGACGAGGAGCTGACATGATTTTTAGAACCGTCATACGGCTCCATTCTTCAGCTGCCTATCCCACCACAAGGTCTCCCATATTCACACCTTCCTATAGTGCTAGTCAACGCTGTCTAGTAGCAGTGGACAACATTTTAACACTGACTCGATTCGTGGTCGAGAACAATATGCTCGACAAGCTTGGCCCACCGTTTGCGTTCTCTCTTTGGGTCTCGGCCCGGCTTTTGCTTGTACACGGATCAACCATTGCACACACTCTAAGCCCCGACATATACTTATTTGTAGATACCCTCGCCCAGATGGGACACCACTGGAAAGTTGCCGAACGATACAGCACAATTCTCAAACGCGTTCTCGACGAATACGGTGAATACGAGCAAACTGGAGGCAACGAAAGCGATCGCGTCACGCCGTCCACCGTCAAGATCTTAGCAGACATGAGACGCTGTGCCTTTGATCTCGACTTCCTCATTTCGCGCCAGCCCCGAAACGGACACAATGCCGCATCTGACCCGAACGCACTAGCCATGATGCAGTCCGCAGCTGCCGGGCCAACAGCAGCAGGCTCAGGGACCGGTGGTGCAGACTCTGTGGCGATGAATCGCAGCTTAACAAACAACGATCTTGAATACCTCGATATCTTTGGGTTTTTCAACGTCCCTCGCGTACCCAACATGCCAACGTCACTTTCGGCATTGGGAATGACAACTCCCAATACATCGGAAAATCAAAGTAACAACAACAATGGTAACGGCAATAATAATCGTACCGGGAGCAGCAGTAATCCCATGTCCATCCACGGCCTTACTGCGATGGCTGGCAATAACGAATTTAATATTACGAACTATCTAATTCCTACCCCGGAAACTGACTGGTTGTTTCCACAGCCACACGGATGAACTGGATGAAAAGTGAAAGACTGGCTCTTTTTGATGTTTACTCAACATGTCTATAATCAGTATTTGTATATACGTATTTCATCTACTTAATTCCCCGCATTCGCTAATACCCCTTCTTCCTGTCTTTTTTTTGCAAGAGAAATAGAGCAAAGTGAAACGAAAAAGTAGTGAAAACACATTGAATAGTCCTTCTTCATGGCCATAATAGGCATCTATACTTCATGACAAACAGCAAATAGAAAAATAATAAAACAAAACGGGGTGGTGCATATTCTCTGTACGGTGTGATACTCCATCCTACGTGCTCCCTTCCTGAAATTCGGGACCTGCCCTGACATATTCGCACCCAAACAATAGAAAATCAAAACTCCAAATGGTGGTGACAACGAGAGCGTTTGTATGGAACAATCTATTTTCCTCTTTATAGAAGAGGAAAGGGGCTGTATGTAGGGGTTTAGAGAATAAATACAAATACTCGTGACACAACCAACCAACAAAACAGCAGACAAAAAACATCAACACAAAAACTATATTGGATATCTTTGTGTGTGGAGAAATGTGTTCCCTTTCAAAAAAACAAAAATCATGGAGCTCCCTCCGGATCAGCGGTGTCGACCTCACAAAATCGCATGAGTGCATCGAGGAATGCTTCCGTGAAAGATGATTGGCCCAATGCCATATCAACCGGTGTTTCCTGATCGTATCGATCGATGTCATTGAAAATACTGGCAGCTTTGACGGCTAGTCTTTTTATTCGATCGTGCACATGTTGATGGCGCTGTCTGGCCTCTGCGGACATCCCACGCGGCTCTTGCATAAGCGCATTGAGACCTTTGGTTCGACAGTGAAGCGCATGTTCGAGAGCTGGGATTATCACTGCCCTGCTCAGGGTGTTCATGTCTGGTGGGGGCGACATCGGTCGGGATGATGCTGATGATGCTTGCGAGTCAATGCTCCTCCTGGATTCTGCTGAGTCTCTTGCTTCTGGTTTGCGGGATTGTTGAGGCTGAGGTGTTGATAATGACTGGGGTTGAAATGCCGGAAGGGCCTTTTGTTCGGGGAGTCCAGATGCTCTGGAGGGGTGAATGTTTTGACTAGGGACACTAGGAGAAGGTTGGTTGTCCCTTTTGACGAAAGTGGGTGGTGTTTGGCCAGACACTGGTTTGCGCACTATGCTATCAGGGGCAGGAGCTGCTTGCTGTTGGGCTTGCGGTTGTGAAAGGTTTGTGTTAGGAAATTCACCCAGATGCAGAAAAGTTATATCCGAAGCGAGAGACTGCTGGAATGCTTTGTCATAGTCTTTTGTCGCAGGACTATCTTTCTCTCTAGAAAGCGGTGGTTTCTCGAGACGAGAGGAAGGCGTTCCGGGAACTGATTGTGTGTATTGCGACTTTAATGGAGATTGCGGAAGTGGTACTTTTGCCGGGGAAGCGAGGGGAGATGGTATGGAAATCTTTTGCTTTTGGGGGGACTGTGGTGGGTTGACCCGAAGTGTTGTTTCTTTAGATTTATTCTCGACATCGCCACTATCACTTTTGTCTTTCCGTTTCGGATCTGAAGCAAAAACATCATAGCTATGATTTCGAGCATTTGCTGCCGCACCGCTCAATGCTTGAAGACCTGCGTTCCTGCCAGCTGGTCGAACTGTTCCAAAGTCCCATAAATCCTCATCGTCAGCAGTAGACTTGGCCGGTGGGGGTTGTTCAGATGCACGTTCATCGTCATCATCTGGAGTTCCCCGCCCGTGAATGGCTTGCCAGCGCTCATGTCGCTCAATCAGTTCAGTCAAATATGTTGTTCTCTTAGCCTTCTTCAAAAACGGATGTCTGAGAAGCTCTTTTGCAGAAGGTCGTTCTCTCGGATCCCGTCGCAGACACAAAGCTACGAAATCTTTGAACGCCTTACTGAAGTTTCCTTGTAACGTGGGAGGGTTGTTCTTAGGAATCAAAAAAAGAACTTTCATGGGGTGGATGTCGGAGTATGGGGGTTGTCCCGTGGCCAATTCAATAGCTGTGATGCCCAGTGACCAAATATCCGCCTTGTAGTCGTAGCCAGATTGCTTAATGACTTCCGGTGCCATCCAGAAGGGTGTTCCAACAAATGTATTCTTCTTTGTCATGGTGGCACTGAGCTGACCGGAGACTCCGAAATCAGCGAGCTTCACTTGACCATTTCCACTGAGTAGGATATTGGCAGCTAAAGCAAGAAGCCATTAGTCACATGATCTTATCATCTCAAGGGTTAGACATATGACTTCATACCTTTGATATCCCGGTGGAGTTTTTTATCGGTATGGAGATAGTCCAGCCCCAGTAGTAGCTCCTTGACAATTATCATTATATAGTCCTCCGTTATGATTCCTGGTCGTAAAAGGTCCGAACAACTCCCGCCAGCGCAGAATTCCATCACTATCCAAAGATCTGACCCTTTCAGGTACGAGCCGTGGTACTTTGTGACGTAAGGCGAATTCATCGTAGACATAATGGAAATTTCTGTGATGATGTCTTCCACCTCATCTTCGGCATTCTCGACGTCGATAATTTTGATTGCAACGGACTGACCAGTGCGCTTGTCGACGCTAAAAATGCACGTAACATTAGAAATATTGCGGTTGAAGAAGACAGCATAAAAAAGAAACGGGAACATACCCTTTGTATACCTTGCCAAAGCTTCCACCACCTGAAAAGCGTCATTAGCACGAGAGACCACACCAAGTCGTTCTCGCTATAAATTGAACAACACATACCGAGGCAGTTTTGCTTTGTGTAAAGCGTCTCGGGATCTGCAACGGCCTGCATTCTGCACCAAACAAACAACGTCGTCTGAGAACACTTTCACTTCAGTCGGTAGAACCTGAAAGCAAGTCCGATTCGTATCTTCTTATATCTGTACCGGGTATTTGAGCGCGTGTGCAAAGACGTGATTTGTCGTCGTCAATGCTGAGGCAGAGAAAGATTGCTCGTCGCTCCTTGCAGTCAAGGGCGCCGGCAAGGAGTCGTAACGGGTCCGCGCTTATCTTCCCCGAATACTGTATTGTAGAAGTCTGCGCGAGGTCAAAAATCCAGATACCCCAAGGAATTCCTCAAGTGCTTATTTATCAAGAGAGGATAGGGTATCAAGGTATGGGCGAGGTCTGGTAAGAAAGGGTTCTCTGTCGGCGTCGGAAGTTGAATGGGGTTCTTCGTTGAGGTGGACGCGGGCAGGGAGATTGACGGTAACGAGCGCCGAGGAATTGGATGTGATTGCAGGTGACTTGATTCCTTTGGTTCCTTGAAAAGTGCCCAAATGGTTAGCCGCTGGCGCCGCAGAATCAAATGACAGAGAATCGGCACTCTCCATGTCCTGGACAGTGAGAGTCCAGGTCACTTCACTCACCTCGATCAATTCATTCGTGAATGAGGGCACCTGCTTACAAGCGTTCTTGCGGTACTGAGCAAACAAACAACATCATGGATGACTAGGATCGATCGAATCTCCAGCGGCGAGTAGATTTGTTATGTTGGTAAATAAATAACAACAGCCACTTACTGTTGCATCGTCCTAGCTCATAGTCGTCACTAACAGCCGGCGCTCGGGCAGCTGATAAACAATCGAGGGAGGGTACGATTGATCATTGGCGGGGTACTGAAATTACGGAAATTACCAGCGGCCTGGCCGACGTATCGCAGCTTAGCCTTTCTCAGGTACGCCTAGGCAATGATTGGCTGTCCGGCCTCCGCCGCGTCTTGTTTACTCGTATTAGCGTATTGTACCGATGCATGCATGTTATTTTAACCACAACAAACTGCCAATTTCAAAAGACAACGTATCTACCTGAGAGAGAAAGCCTATTAATAGCTTTGAAATGTGCAGTGCTGCGGCGCCATGCTTGAGTTCATTTGATTAGAGAAGACCTGCATCTAACGGACTCAAAAGTCACGACTCATTATCCCAGACAAGCTGCAATTAATTCTAAGAGACGACATATGGAGGTTTAATAGCCAGCCAAAAAATAAATAGACCAATATCGCCAATTCGGACTTTAGATCATCGTGTCGTGAACTATATCCATTGCAACGCCTCTTCATATGCATGCAGATTTCGTAAAGTAGGTGATGCCAGAATCTCAATCAATTCTCCAAGTATCCGATCATAACCGTGCCGTTCTTGAGCCCAGCATCTTGGATAGTCGTGCCCAGCTCATCGATGAGATTCTTTCCCATCGCATTAAGCTCAAACACAACCCCCGCCTTCTCTTCTAGTGGCGGTTCTGACTTGAGCCATTCGTAAATGCGCTGCACGGGGTCCGTCAGCGCAAATCGCCTGATTACCCGACCCGAGGGATGCCGGAATTGGATACGAGTGGTGGTGGCCGGATCCGCTGGAGGTTCTTTGTGGATATGATCTGAAGGAATAGCGCGGAAGGCAGAAATACCAGCCTCTTCCTGTTCCTCCTCCTCTTCTGTCATTGAGATGTCTTCAATATCATCGTCCGCCTTGGCTTTACCCTTGCCCTTGAGATCGCCAATGCTTCTCGTCAAATCATCTGGATCTATTATCTTCTCGGCACCTGCATCTCCTTCAAGGCTGTTTTTAAGAGCCATTTCCATCATCTCCTCCTCTGTCATTGCTTCGATTTTCTTTTCTTTGGGGACGTCGGCTTTCCTCTTAGCAACTGGATTACGAGCGTTTTGTTTCAGACTGTATCGGTCGAGAAATTCATGGAGCTGAATGAGGAAGTCTGCGGGTTTGATAACGGGTGGCCCGGACCACACTTTGACCTGCTCTCCCGTGCGAGGATCAACGATGGCAATATGTGGATAGTTGTCTGACACATCACTTCCTTGAAAATAGTACTGCAAATAGGGCATACCCCGCTCATCGTCCTTGTTGTATTGCAAAAATATGAAATTCTCCTTAACGGAGTCTCTGACGCCGGGATCTTTCCATAGATCCCGATTCAATAATTGACAGTCGAATATCGACGGATCTTGAATATTGATGAGCAACCATTTCTCATTCTCTCGGCCCTCTTCTCTCGCTGTATCCCAAGGAAGCCTTGACATCAATTCAAATGGGGGTCGATACATTTCGGCTAGCAATGTAGATTTGGAAGACGTCTCGGAGGCACCGCCGGTCGCCCGAGCTAAAGAGTTTCGCTGCGAAAGTTCGTTTTCCTCGTCCCAAATTGAAGTGTCACGTTGGTTAAATATACCAGGGCGGTCTATAGTGAAGAATTTGATTAGTTTATTTCAAAGTCTAATATCTTGCGCGTGTGTGCATGTGTGGCAAACTGATACTGACTGCTTCTTCCGCCATGGCGCATGCGAAAATGACTCATGACAGGATCGAAATCCTCATAAGTGTCCGCGCCAGGTCCAACTAAAGTTTCTGTCGTCCTCGCGATAGGTGCTCGTACATTATCCTCAGAGTCTCCACCAGCGTATAGCTCTTCTTGTAGTCGCCGGGCCATGGCCGCATCATCCTCGAAGGAAGTGTCGGCAGGTGGGCGAGAAGGGGCCGAGGAGCGGGCTTCATCTATGGTGATGTCTTCCTCGTCATCTGAGTCTATACGAACGATGTCTTCGGTGTGGTGGGTGGGATGAGATGCTGTCTCGGGTGCCGTAGCAGCAGGTGGTTCCGTTGGTCGTATCTCTGCCCCTCCATTCTCAAACCAGAGCAGCATCGCCTGTTGGATGTCGAAATCTGCAATTTCCAAATATTGAGTCGCAAGCTCTGCAGAAGAGCTTGTGATCTCTCGAAACTGAGCCACCACGTCACCCTCCATTGTGGGCGAAGTGGGATTAAAATGAGGCTGCTCAGTCGGGAAACTAAAAATCAAGCTTGCTGTGTGCTATGTGCTGACCGATGGAGCCAGAAAGCAGCAAATAAAGAAGCTTGAGACCGCCCTGGACGAGGATGCCACGACTGGTTTGTACAATAAAATGACCGCCAGATGCAAGACAAGGAGAAAACAAAGGCAGAAATGATGAAAGATGCTTTTGAGGTAGCAGCCAGACTCATTCGGGACTCCGTAGGCTCCGCTATCGTCATCATCCGTGGCCAATGGTGGGGGCTCGGCGACCGTGATGTTCCCTTCCGTTCCCGTTATGGCAATTGCACCTCCGCTGGGATTGTTGCTGCTCATCGCTATGCCCTGCTTTAAGGTGAAAAGGAACATGGAGCGATCATATCATCGTCCGCGATGGGATTATTCTATCTCATAGCCTGAGGCTAGAGACCTCGAAACAATGACCTTTGTTCAACATGACTCATAAACGTCACAAAACAATTTACTTCTTTGATGGGCAGTTATGCTCTACCCCCTGGATGCATTGGTTTCTCGTTTTGCAGGCAAGAACAGCCTCAAAGATACGAAAAGGATGTAATTGTGGAGGAGAAAACCACTGGCAGTATTGCTCTAAGTGGAACAACGTCCACATAAAACCACCCAAAGGCAGGCCTCGGAGATAAGAGACAACAGACAACACCTAACGACTTCGTCCCAAGAGACGTTTTGTAGAATGGATTTCAACCAACTCTATGTGTCACGGCCGCGTCCAAATCTAAATTGCTTACCAGCCGAGCTCATTTTATGTATCACTGATCATCTTGTCTCTGCAGGTAACGCAGAGTATGTCGATCGCGACCTATTCGCTCTGATTCGAGCATCGGATCGTCTTTACAACATAGCGAGCTCTATATACTTTAAATATAATGTTCAGAACATGCACAGCTCTCGGTTTCGCTGGGCAATCTCACACAACAATCGAGAGATCGTCACACAATTATTAAAGCACGGAGGAACTCTCAGCTCTGAGGAGTCTGGCTTCCCACTTATAGCAGCTACGAAGAAGCGAAATGTTGAGATGTTAAAGATTCTCCTGTCCACGGCCGATAAGAAACGAGTTTTAATGGCACTCTCAGAAGGGTCCCGTGATTCGCAATATACCCCATTGCATTGGGCAATATCTCTTGCCGATATGCCATGTGTGAAAGCATTGCTCGATGCCGGCGCCAATCCTCACAAGAGGAGAAACTGTGGTTGTCGTCCATTGGAATTACTGTTTAAGAAAGCAAGCAACCGATATTTTGAGAGATATCGACAAATCGTGGAATTACTGCTTTTTAAGCACCATGCCGAAGTGTTTAGAGCTGTGAAATGCAATGATTATATTAGACGTTCTACAACGCCTTTGATCTTGGCAGCGCGACATAAGTCCCTAGAGATGGGGAAGCTCCTCATTGATGCTGCTCTTCAACGAAATATGAAGAAAAAAGCCCTACTTAAATATATAAACACGGCAGACGACTGTGGAATGACCGCTCTTGCCTACCTCTGCGACGCACAATATTGGCCTTCCAGTTCAGAGGAATGTGGCCAACTTCTTACTTTTGTTAGGCTCTTGCTGCTTCATGGAGCCAAAGTCGATCTAAATATAGACGATTCTTTGGAGCCTCTGTCTCTATGTTGCTCTTTCCCAAGTGTTTCCACATGGAATACACTCTGCTTGCAGCGTGATTTGATACTTTTGCTGCTTGAAAGTGGCGCTCCAGTACTGGTTTCAGAAAATGCTTTTCAGATCCCTGCCCCTTTTGACACCCTAGAAACGTTGATGATCACTATCCAGTGGTACAGCGAGCATATGGGAGATCCTAGTAGGCTTTACCAAGGACCGGAAGACATTTTGGCAGATAGTTGTTGGCTATTAGAAACAAGAGATAGCAGGAATGACAACCGTGAAGAAGATGCTACTCGCGCATGCCGAATATTACTCGATTTACTTTTGAATATCTGGGAGCGGGTCAAATCAACTGGGAAAAAGTACAAGATCCCACCAGTTGCCCGGACATGCTTAATCCCTGGAGAGTTTGGATACATGGCTACTCATACATTATTGAAAGCTGATTGCCCATCGAAGAACGCGTTGACAAATCTACTTGACATGTTTCATCCCAACAAGCCTGCTACCTCTTTAATAAGAAGATGGGTCAGGTCGTCAAAAAGGGAAAGGAAAAAAGGCAGAAATCAGGCAATCTGACATGTTTCGAACGAAAACGGTCTGGTTGAGCAGAGGCATAAAGCAAGAATGAAACCGTATTAGTGTGAAAATGCAAGCAAAGCCTTTTGTAAATTCAATACGTAGCGTAACGTTTTACATGTGTTTGGTACGGCGCACCAAAAAGACCTACCACGCAGGTCGTGCATAATTTTCGCATAGCGCTGACCTGCATTAATGGTTTTCTCTGCTCGCCGTAGCTGGAATAATGGATCAGATCACATGACTCCGGCACGCGGGTGAAACGCGTTTCGCGCTCCTCCCATTTTCCCATTTTGGGACGCGAGACGCGTCCTCGGATATAAGTCTTTGTACCTGCCCTCTGCAGGTACTTCCTTCCTCCACCAAAGCTCTTGCCGCTTTTTCACCACCAACCCGCACCTAAAACAAACGTCCAGAATGGCATCCTCCGTCCTGGGAAAGCGCCAACGGTCTACAGTTGACCTCGAAGGTGAGCAACCACTGCTTTGCGCACGCTAAGCTTCATTCTTACTGACCGGTGTTCAGAGTCGCTGCCTCTTCGCTCCGGAAGCAAGCGCCGAGCACGCACGCCTCGCATCCACGAAGAAGACAGCAACGGCAGCAGCAGCAGCATCCAGCGTCAACCACCCACTCGCCTCAGATCCAGGGTTATTGTTGACAGCTGCGACCCGCCGCCCGGTAACCAGATCAACGCCAAAAATTCAACCGGCGGTAATAGTCGTTCGAAACGTAATGTTCGAAACAGCAACAGTACCTTGTCCCCATCGAAAAGTGAAACGCTCCTTCAGCCCACGAAGCCAATAGACAGTATGTTTATAAATCATGCTATTGTGCTTTGGGCCATGAAACTAACCGATAACAGCTGAAAATGTTCCTGCCGTTGCTGAATTCCGTACTCCTCAGTCAAAGCGGTTTCGCGATGCGCTCGCCAACTCGCCTCCGGTCACACCAAAGCATCGCGTTCAAATAGTCGGAAAGTCCCTGACGCCTCGCACACCACGGAATGGAGGAACCCCAACAACCACCACTACGGTGTACACCCCTGCTCGACAAATGTTCGCGCGGAGCGCGAATCCCGGCCGTTTGATCGGCAGGGAGAAAGAGCGCGCCGAGCTTTCGTCATTTATCGAGAATGGCATGAAGTCACGGAAGGGAGGTTGTATCTATGTTAGTGGACCTCCAGGGACGGGCAAAAGTGCGACGATTGAAGAGGTATGCCGGGACTTGAATGTGACTTCTGTTGTGAAAACGGCACACGTCAATTGCGTGAGCATGCGCGTAGCTCGCGATATTTATGGGAAACTAGTCGAGTCTCTATGCGACGAGTCGGACGTCTTCTCTATGAGCGAGACGGAGAAACTCAAGTCGATGTTTGTGCCTGCGAAAAAGTCGGCGGATCTATATTTGGTAACATTGGATGAGATCGACCATCTTCTCACTGCTGATCCGGAAATTCTCTATACGCTCTTTGAGTGGTCTTTGCACAGCAAATCGCATCTGCTTTTGATCGGCATTGCCAACGCCTTGGATCTCACGGATCGGTTTTTGCCTCGTTTGAAGGCGAGCAATCTGAAGCCTATATTGCTCCCGTTTTTGCCTTATAGCGCTGCTCAAATCGCAAATGTCATCACTACTCGCTTGCGATCCTTGTTGTCTGACTGCGACACCGACAGCAGCGGCGATTATGTTCCTTTTGTCCAGCCAGCAGCCGTACAGCTATGTGCAAAGAAGGTCGCCTCTCAAACGGGAGATTTGCGCAAGGCTTTTGATTTGGTGAAACGTGCAATCGACGTGATCGAGCAGGAGACTCAGAACAAACTAGAGAAGGAAAACGTCCCCGAGAGCCCCTCGAAAAGTGCTCTCGCGGAAAATATCAATCTCTCGTCACCCCCTAAAACTCCCGCCCCGAAACGCACTCTAGCCAATGCCTACACTGCTCTCACCGCGCCAAGGGCATCCATCGCTCATGTCGCTCGGATTACTGCGGCAGTCTTTGGGCAAGGCACGACACAGCGCTTGCAGGGATTAAACCTACAACAAAAGGCGGCCTTGTGTGCTTTGGTAGCACTCGATCGAAAGCGACGCAGCAGTGAGATCTACGCTACACCATCGAGATCAAGAGTGAACGCGCCCACTGTTCGAGAGCTTTTTGATGCATACTGTTCGTTGTGTCGGTCTGACAACGTGCTCCACCCTTTGACCGCGACCGAATTCAAAGACGTTGTCGGCAGTTTGGAAACCCTGGGATTAGTAGGGGAATTCCAGGGTCGTGGGCGGGGTGGCACTATTGCCGGTGGATCAGGAATTCTCCGTACGCCGTCTAAAAGTGGAAGCAGCGCTCTGACGCCTTCTAGAGGAAGCGATGAAAAGGGTCTGGCTTGTTTTGTGACAGAAAAAGAAATTGTGAACCAGATCACTGGTCCTGGGGAGGCGATCCTCAAAGCTTTGATTGCCGGTGACTGTCTATAGTCATGTATATGTTTGTTTGTTTTTTTCTTCCGTTTTTGGTGGCATAGAGCGTGCATGCAGATATATATGGTTATTCGAGTCGTTGATTGCATGTTTGCATTGGGAGCAAGGGAATCCTGCATTTATATATCATTGTTTTGAGTCCTGTTCTTGAGTTTGTTGGTCCCAGCGTTTTAGCGAAAGGCATATAAACAAGACTGCGTTGCACAAGTGTCATACTAGTTGTTGAAAAGGATTGATGCAAAGCTTGAATTGAGCTTTTTATTTTTTTTACAGGTGTACACACCTATATACATTACTTGGATGTTCTTGACTAGTCATCGTTCAGCCAAGGCCCCTAAGCAATCCCGTAAGCCCTAAGTGCGACACCTCCCCATATATCCCTCTTTTCATCCATGCTCAATCCACGTCTGTCCAGAACGCTTTCTACGACTGCTTTCCACCGCGACCAAGCACCCGACTCTGGCTTACTTGATTCCGTTGCTGCTGTAGCTGCCCCATTGCCAACAGTGCAAACGGGCCAGTCAGATCCGAACATGATGCGATGGGGACCGAAGGTGTCAAAAATGACATCTGTCCATGGCTGGACATGGGTGACGATGTGTTCAATGATATTATCTTCACTATTCTTATCGTTGCCCGTATCCATTGTGGGTAGCGGGGGCAATTCTGAAAATAAGCCTGAGAATTTCATGTACGTCGTGTTGGAGGCTGTTGCCATGGCAGTAATGTGATTCTTCCATTCAGAAAAGTCTGCGTGGCTGCTAGTGTCTGCAGTCGAGTCGATGCGTAAATTTGGTTTGCACATATGATCTAGTTTCGTAAGTCAGCACCGTTTCTTATAGGTCGAAACAGGGAAGACCAGATGCTTACTGATGACAACAACAACTCTATCACCCTCCGGCACATCATCGTCATATACCCTTCGCATCAACTCGACTGCCTCTCGTAGCTGGGACAACCCTCCCTGCCTAGCATCCACGCCCAAATCGAACGTCAACTTTTGCCTGCCCAACCACTTCAAGCCCTCGACAAAGTCGGGCTGAAGCATTGTGCCCGCCGGCTTATCTTGAACAAGATACCGAACACCCCGCAGCTTTCTCCATACATCATTTGAGTCTGCTTCTGTATTTGTGTTTGGGGATTGTGATGACAGAGTCGAGACGGTCATTGTAATGCGCTCTTTCGCGAGCGATACATACTTCTCCAACACTGCTGGGCCACCAGGTACTGGAGCCCAGGGCACGAAACCTAGGAGCAGTTGCTTATGGTCTTTCTCATGTCCTTCGCCTTGTAAAGGGGAGCCGTGAGCTATGCGCGTCAGGAAGGAAATTTCGTCAAGCACATGGGTCCAGCCATTGGTATTCGTGGGGTCGTTAGTTTCTTCGTTCACTGACGAGAGACGATCTACTTCGAGGTATATGAAGCCTCGTAGAAAGTAGTTGTTTGACGAGGTATTACTGTCTCGATTTTGTGCAACCTCACCGACGGAGGTTAGGTATTCTGCAACAGAGTGTTGAGCACCGAGGGGATTATTGGGGTTGTGCCAGGCTAGAGTTTGTAGTTGGGCTGTTGTCCAGAGATGGACATGTGAGTCGACAATGGGGATGGTGGTCATCGTAATCGGTTGGCTGAAATCGATTAATTATACTGAACTTTGTGACTGTTTCTGATCTCTCGCCAGTCTTTGGAAAAAGATTCGCCCGTGGTTCTTTTTCTTGAATGGGGTCTTCTGGCTGGTAACGGATAAATAAGTGAGGGGTCAATGTTCGTTGGTGACTGTGTTTGTCTACTTGGGTATTTCCCCGGGCTCAAATAAGATCTTTTCTGTAAAACTGCCAGATAGTGTTAGTCGGATTGTCATAGATGAAATAAATCTACCGAGCACTGCATTCGGTTGTTCGGAAACTTGTCATTTCTGGAAGACATCATTCAACCGGCAAACCCACTTGCTCGGGCCAAATTATCCCGACAACCGACTACGTCAGTTATATATACAGAGTGTGGAACAGAAATTCTGGTTTGCCATTTATTTTGCACGAAGTTTGCACGGCCATGTTGATACCTTAATACTTTCCTCGTGAATATGGGATTTTCCCAAACAACCCGCTGCTATGTTCCTGTTCTCTATTGTTACTAAGGTTAAGGTTATGACGATGATCCACGAATTCTCAGATTTCCAGCTTTTGCGGCATACAAGCAGGTATATGAATTAGCCGTGAGCTTCAGCACATGAGATTATATCAACTCCAGCATGTGACGAAGGAGCAGCGAGAATAATACGGAGGCAGGACATCCTGCAGACATCTCGTCCTTGCGTGTTGCGTTTTGCGTTCTACAATCACGACGACTGCACCATTCGTATGGAAATACCAATTCAGTCAAGTCTAATGAACAGATTATTCGTGGCATTTGCCAACATATTCAGTCATGATCGGTTCGCTAACGCAGCTGGCTCGGTGACTTCAAGTGGGATCCCTGGACATCCGTCCTCGACTGAACCCAACGGCCTCGCGAAGCCGTAGCTCGCACGGAATAGATTCTCTGATATTTTAGCTTATCGCCATCATTGACAGAACTAGTAAGTAAAAGACAAAATGGCATATACAAAGGAGACTTATTCGAGCTTCATGGGGCACTTGAAAATCGTGCAAAGCTATGGCTTCAATCCATTACTTATTCAGACAAGCAGTGGACACGTACGTTTCTCATTTGGGCACAGTGATCTAGTCTTTAATGAAGGGAAACGCAGTGTCGGAAGGACTGTCTGACCCTCTTCAGAGGTCTCTGGATATAGTAAATTGGGATCGGAATCAGGTCGATGAAAGGAACATTTAATAAGAAAAAGTGTATGAGGGAAAAATCGTTAGAGTTGGGGTCCGAGGAGGTAATTCGAAATAGACTCCTACTCAACTAACCATCTCAACAAGTAGTGGCCGCCAAGTGATTCGGCTTTTGCGAGACTGTAGGACTTTTTTGGTTCGCTGTCTCTTCTCCACGCTTAGTTTCTTTATGTACTGCGCCCTGGGTAGTGGAATACCTCTCCTTCTAGCGCTGGCGCTTCACGCTACTCACTAATACATTCTCGCCACTTAGCACAACCACATGCCCAGCTCCAAGCTACCGAGGTATAAGACCGCAAACGACGCAAATTCTCTCACACTCAGTTTGCAATCCACAAGAGTATATAAAAGCACCTTCAGAGATGATCTCCAAAAACAATGCCACCATCGCTTCTGCCACGTTCTGACTACCTCGAAGGGTAATGTCTCTAATAACGCCTGAAGAGGTACTGTGACAGCATTTTCACCGACATATTCTCGGAAGTCGGAATCGGAGGTTTATCCGATCTGCGTGCGGGGAAGAAATGATGGGGAAATCAAGGCTCTCGATAGCTTAGCGCGCTAATTAAGATCTAGCTATCTCCTCTCCTTGAGGATTACCCTTGTCATTCGAAAGAGGGGTGAGTCTGTGCTTGATTAATATTTGTAATCCCCTATAATCTCATTCTTTTTATTTTCGTGCAAGAATCAAACTTCGTTAATTCATCTGATAACCATCTGTGTCTGTCTATTCCCGCTACATAATCATGGCGGAAATCCCCCAAAAGTATAAAGCTGCTATCTATGACCAGCCAGGTCAAATATCTACCAAAGTGGTAGAACTAGACGTCCCAGAGCCCGGCCCAGGCCAGATTCTGGTCAACTTGTCAGTATGGTCTAGCAATTTTGATTTTCTTTGCGAGTCTAATCAAATATAAATCTAACCCCGACTCGTTTCAGAACTCACTCTGGAGTTTGCCACTCTGACTTGGCTGTTATGACCAATAAGGTATGAGACTAAGGGTCATTTGGATGTTTTGCCAGGAATAGAATGACTAAGAAAACAACTTAGTGGAGGACTCTTCCCCTGCCGACCCAGCCAGGCCAAGTTGGTGGCCACGAGGGAGTTGGGCGGATTGTAAAACTAGGCCCCAACACAGAATCTTCTGGGCACAAAGTCGGCGACCGCGTAGGAATCAAATGGGTATGGGGAGTCTGTTCAAACTGTCCAGCTTGCTTTGCTGGCTTAGAGGGCAACTGTTTCAACCACAAGATAAGCGGGTACTATACACCGGGGACTTTCCAGCAATATGCACTCTCCCCGGCCGACTACGCAACACCTATTCCGGACGGACTCTCGTCGGCGGATGCTGCGCCAATGCTCTGCGCCGGGGTTACGGTTTATGCAGCCCTGAGTCGCAGCAAGGCCCTGCCGGGACAGTGGGTGGTTATCTCTGGGGTCGGCGGACTCGGCCACATTGCCTGCCAATTGGCCAGCAGGGGTATGGGCCTGCGAGTGATCGCCATCGACCATGGAAGCAAAGAAGCGCTGGCCATGGATTCGGGAGCGGAGCATTTTATTGATTTCACCAAGCTTGACAAAGATGGAATCACGGGCCAGGTCAAGGCGCTCACCGGCGGCATGGGCGCGCATGCTGCAATAGTATGTACGGCGGCGAATGCCGCCTATGCACAAGCCTTACAGCTCCTTCGCTTCAATGGCACTCTGGTCTGCGTGGGTATTCCGGAGGGCGACTTCATAGCGATTGGCGGCGCATCACCAGGTCCCATCATATCTAAGCATCTCACCATCACTGGGGTTGCGGTTGGGAACCGGTCTGAGGCGCTTCGAACGCTAGAGTTTGTAGAGCGCGGGATCATCAAGGCGCATTACGAACTCAAGAAAATGGACCAGCTTACTGAAGTGTTTGAAAGCATGGAACGAGGCGCATTGCAAGGAAGAGTGGTTCTTGATTTAGCTTAAAGTCTTGATGCTAGAGGTTGGCGGCGCGTAACTTAATTCTGTTTCTGCGCTGCTGAACTTGGATGGCTGCAGCTAGGGGAAGTCCCATTGGAGGGGGATTGCTGATCTGCCTGTATTAGTCAATTGATTCGGTTGTACAGTACAGGATTCGAGGATCTTCAGAACTTGTAGGAGAAGGGAAGCACGACAGAACGAGTTGTCGGCGACCCCGGCCTGCGGCTTACGTACGCGGCGGCACTGCGGCGTCTATTCCTTCGCGCTGATTGGCCCGCTGGAGGCCTTGCTCCTGCCGTCCGTGCATCTACCGTCGAGTCCGTAGTTGTCCATCGCTCTTTCCTTTTCTGTTATTTCTGGCCAGTTGCAGCCCCGGAAGGAGCTGCATCGGCAGGCACCTTCCGCGGCTGCACCGCTTATCAGGCAACCCGGCCTAGCCTGAGGCAGGATATGCGTTCTGCCTTGTCCTGCTGGCGAGGCAACTCCGGGGTCAGCCCGCCGATCGATATGCTGCGTGTTCATTAAAACATACACATCAGAGAAAATGCGCCGCACCTCCACTACGTCCGGCGCAGCCGCTGAGGATATGTGATTTCTTGCATGGTCTGCATATGCCACATGCTAATATCACGTCGTACTAAGTACCTAACGGATACCTGCAGTAGCCAATCATAAAATATGTCTCCATGTGTGCCGCCTGGAGTCTGAGGCCCCCAAGGACCCTTGTCTGTAGCCGGAGTCCACCCAGCGTGTGCGCCTTGGCCGCCTAACGGGCATAGCTGCGCCGCCAGGCTGAGCTAGGGCTGGCACATCAAAACAACCGTGCCAAAAAAAAAGAACATTGGTATCATGGAGTTGAAAATGCTGATAATAGCTAGAAAAGGGGAGGGCAGATGTTTGCTCTGTGCTAGCTGATGACTCATTTCTTTACAGCTTGCCGTAGACTCGCCAATCATGGGATTCGACGCAACCTCCCCTAACCATCATTTCAGCATTTTCTGGAATGAGACCTAAAGGCACGCCAATGCATGCACTGTTACGAGATTAGTTGTGATATGTGATGATCAAGTGCAGGAATTAATATGCAATCAATCCACCCATCCTGCTGGCAGCATGTTCGAGCATGTTCAAGTCAGACCATCGCCATTGGCTTAACTATATTTTGGATGGAACAGATGTATAACAATTGAGCATCTGATAAAATAATTCCCACAGATGGATCAATTTCAACAGAATAGCTAGTAGTTAGTTGATTTTCTTCTTGTCTCTTAAACACCGTGTGTCTACTCTGAGTCTCCTCCTAACCATTCACCTCAATTTCCCCCCCCCTATCAGACTGAGCTCTGTGTATTATTGACATGAAAGCCAGACCGCCCTCTTAGCTGCATCCGAGGCTGACACGGTAACTCCATGTGCCCTCTCCCCTATTCCTGATCGGATTGCCCCCAGCCTAAGCGCCGTCAACGGGTCTATCGGCAGCCCGCGTCAGGAATAATTGGATATCTGATCTCGAAAAAAAGACGTTGATATGATAAGATTAAATAAAACCCACAAGATTCAAAGTTCAATCCGAATTATCATCTCTCTTTTATTTTTTTCCTCCAAATCTTTGGAATTGTCTCCATCTTTTACCCGGCTTGGCCTCTAAGCCTCGTGCTGTTTGCTCACCAGCTCTGACGCAACCACCTACCGGATTTATCTGTGCCGGGGGAAAATTAGGAGCTGTGCCACTTGTCAGCTTTACGCCATTAAAATTTTTCTTGTCAGTTTGGATGAAAGAACCAAACTGTTTGGCTCATTGGCGAAGCTGCGTTTCCTACCTAGCTCCGGCGGCGGAGCTAGTTTACCATGTCCGCCAGACCCCTTCGAGGCAAGTCCAAGAAGCTGAAAAGGAGAAAGAGGAGGGAAAGCATGGGAGAGTGAATTCCTATAGGAGAATGAGAGGTCGATAATTTTCTATTGCGGCGTGACCGCGCGGCTCAATCTCTAAATCACTGGCTGATTATGATTCTTTTGTTGAAGTCTGTGGGTTTCGGTGATTTTCTACCAGGCAAGGAGGAAGTATGCCTAAAATCAATGGAGCCTTTAACAATAGAGCAACGTTGTCGGGTTTACCTCAATGCTAACTTTATTAAATCCGTGGTTCGGTGGGACGTTACATATAAGAATTTACAACCGTCATACAATTTTTGATGTCTTCTTGTCTTCTTGTTTTGCTTGCTTTGGCATAGACGTTGCTATAAGTTTGGTGCCTGTCTTTTTATGTCGCCCCCTACGAGGCAGCTCGGAAAGCTGTCTCTCGGAGAGGATATGCCTACCACCCGTTCTCAAGCCCAAGCTCAAGCTCAACGACGGCAGCTCCGGTCGCCTCATTCTTCCTCTGCTGTTGCTGCTACTGATACTGCTGTTCCACAAAGGAGGCGTTCCCCTCATGCAGCCCAGCGACAGGAAACAGCCGGAAGGCGAGGAAGGGAAAGACCCCGAGGGAAGCGCTCCCACAATTCCCAGCTCCACCAACAGCAACCACAACAATACCACCACCATCAGAGTGAGAGTGACGAGAACGACCACGAAAATAGCGACAAACAAGACAGTAATGATGAAGATAGCGAAACTAGCAACTCTTCAGATGCCATTGCATCCATGGTCCTCGCAGCAAAATCCCGGATTGTCTACAATATTGAAAGTCTCGAGGTGGAATCCAGATTTAGGGCACTGGCCGGTCTAACGGGGCAGTTTGATTTAGTCTATTGCCGAGAAAGATCTCCTTTCTACGAGTTTCAGCTTATTGAACGTCCCCAAATCCGCATCCGTGACGGCGGTGGTGAATGCACATGTGCCGAGTATAGAAATCGCCCCGAAATGGCTTGTCGGCATATATTCGTAAGTTTTCCCTACTGTTTTTATAACAGACTAAATAAAGCTGCAAGCCATATGGTGTGCTACCTACTAACTTTATAGCAGTGGCTTGTAGATCAAGTCTATGACAGCATCTCACCTTCTGCTCCGCGCCCTGCTTTACCTCTGGGCAAGGATGGATTCTCTCCGAAACTACCGCCTCTACACACCATATTAAACGATCAGCTAGAATCATTAGCATCGCAGTTGGAATGGCCTTTTATCCCCGGAAACAGCAACAAGTCACTTTCATTAGCAACTGCCAGGCCCGGTGGCGGCCACGCAGAAGAAGCCATCACCGGCGGACTGTCCCGACAGGAGCAGGTGCGTGACATCATGTCTGCTTTCAACAAGGTGACGCTTCCAGAAGACTTCCGGAGGGATCTTGTGGAAACTAGCGCGATTACGCCGACAGTAGCAACGGCCGCGGCAGCAGCAGCAGCCCTACCACCACAACCTCGCACGCCAGAACAGTGTGTAGTGCAGGGCGATTTTGAGGCAACCATGTTCAGGCTCGCAGTGCACGACGACAACGTCTACAGCAGTATCCGCAAAGCCATGCCAGCCGGGGCCTGCGCGGCCATTTATTTCGACAAAGTCCAGCAACGATCCCGGAATCTGCTCGTGCAGTTCGACGAATACCGGCGGACGGGCCGTCTGCCCAGCGGAAGACAGACGACGTTGGAGGTGCGAGACGTAGCTAAGGAATTGCGATCTCACGTTCACATGATTCGACGCAATCTTGCGGCGCGATTGCCGTACGGGACGAAAGGGGCTGCGGAGGCTCTGATCACGCTGCTTTATGATATTAGCGCACGCAACATCGACGCATTCGAAAACAGTAATTGGGGCCGTATAGCACCGCCGGGCGAGGACGACGACGACCGAAATCTGTACGAACAGTTGATTGGTAGTAACAACAACCCTCACGGTTCCAAGGGAGACCTGTTTATATTAGATGTTCTGAGCGAGATTCCTGCCTTCGTGCTAGAGTCCTACGTACAAACCCTGTCTGACATTCTTGATAAAGTTGAGATCAATCGTGCCCCGTCGACGTTCGTGCTTAAATTGAAGTCGTTGATCCAGGATGCGCAGTCGAGCCAAGGGACGACTCGAGCGAAACGACCAGCTACCGCTGAGGCTGGAGGTAACCTGAAACGGACGCGATAGTGTCTTTCATTTTTTCTTCTTTCTCTTAAATTTCGTTTCTTCCGTTTTCTTCGCTTCAATGTCCCTACCGATTTTCCTTCTTTCTCTCTTTCTCTGTATCTCTTTTTTTTTCGAAAATTTTGAGTTAGCTGGACTTCTCAGTAGATAATCAGATTGTATATGCATCCATATACCCAGACCAAGTGCTTTCCCTGTCCTAAAGCTGTATATAGTAAGCTGGGATGTGACACTAACTTAGTATTTGCAAAGACGACAACAGGGGTCTAGCCAGCAAACACGTGAGTAGGGAATCACTAGTCCATATATAAGATGAGCGCAAGACTCAAAGGCGAAAAAGTAAGGCTACTAGTACCGACTTCCAAGACCTAGGTCTCTCACTAGTCAACTAGTCAACCAGGGCTCAGCAGGAAATCTTCCCACCCTAGGACATTGCGACATGGACACTGAACCAGCAAAAGCCGACAAACTTAAGTTTAGAGTGGGACTGTTGTGGTTATTAGCCGGCCTCGCTAGAGCTGAACCGAGTCAATCTATTCTACTGACTCCTGTGCATTATCTACTGCCAAGAGAGAGTCAAGTCATCCATTCATGGACCCGGTACCATTCCATAATGACAGTCGGAGAGATGTACAGAGTATGAAACGATGATATGCAATGCATCAAGTCCAAGCGTCCGTTGCCTCGCTCGGCCTTTGGTACCGAGCAGTAAGTGGAGTGGCCGTAAACCAGCACTGGCACACAAGCAGTCAGTGCACACAGCACTTATCACACTATGTATTCGCGAACGAGTCATTCCTGCCCTAAAACGCGGTCCGATTAAATTAGCATTGGGCAAGGCGTAAAACCCAAACAAAGAAAAAAAACTCTGGATTTACTTCAGCCGTGCATATGGCGTATGGCGTTGCCTAAAACCTGGAAATCCCTGGATTGGTTAGTGGACGAAAAGGTCTAGAATGAGCGACCCTCAGCTAGGTACGGGTAGGTAAAAATTTGTTCGATGGAAATATATTAAAAAAAAATAAGGCAGGGATTCAGGGGTAAACAAACCTAAACAGAGACGGAGTTAGGGCTAAAGGTAAGTTTCCGGTTTCCGGGAGGTATCGTAGATTACCAACAACATCACTACGCGAGTCACCAAGTGAGATGAATGGCTCGAGAACGAAAACTAAACATGGTGTGGTTATACGTAGGATGTCATATGTATCAGTAATTGCTATTTATCGCCACCAAAACATCTGCATGGATATCAAAAAACCAACTCATCAGCTCGTGGCATGGTCATCCATGTATAGACTAGAAGCATTCTATACATGTGTAGTCTTATTGTGCAGTAATATACAATCCATCCATACATATACACAGATATGTATGCATGGCCAAGTCGTTATATGATTAATTTCTATGTAGTGTAATTCTTCGCTGCATTACGCCTCTTCGCATCTTCAAGCGCCTTGCGCAGCCGCTCTTGCTGCTCTGTCTCTGCCGACGAGAGTCGCGGAGGTCCTGGCCCCGGCATCAAGGCTTCGGCCGGGTGATGATCGTCAACAATGGTTGGTAGGGCCGTTGTCGGCGAACGAGAGCGAGACCGTGGCTGCGGAGGCGTTTGGAGGCCAGCACTAGGACCGCTAGTATGGGCAGTCGGGCGTCGCCATGGACCTGGACCCGGACCAGGTGCTTTATGCATTGCAGTCAAGATTTCGTCAATCTTACTACATATCTCAGCCGGCGCTTTCTTCACACTGGCCACTTTCGAAGTGTGGTCTTCCTGGATTTTGTCGTCTTCTTTCTTCTTCTCATCCTCTAGTCGGCGGAACACCTCGGGGTCTGCGTTCGCATACTGGGCTTCAGCGACGGAGACATTGTAATCGGCCTCGTTCAAAAGAGTATCTGCCTCCTTGAAACTCGTCAACATTGACTCGGCGTCTTCTGCAAGCAATTTGGTAAGCGCAGCGATTGATCGCAGGAGAAGCTCTCTATCTGCCTCGGACAGATTGCTGCGCTCCACCATGCCCACGTCAAGCTTCCGCGTCTTCGCAGCCGTATCATCCAGAACTCTCTGGTGGTTGCCCAAAGCATACAGAATAGCCTCGTCAAAAATGTCAGTCAGCTTATTCGCTCGTTCGTCCCGGTCTTTAGCTGCCTCCACGATGTTTTGCTTCTCCATTTTCTCAAAATCGGCATCTAGTTTCTTTAGGGCACGCGAATCTCCCAAGAAGACAAGCGGCCGTCGTTCTGCCTTTTTCCTGTAATGTTCTCTCTCGATTCCAAGGTCGAGCCGCTTCTGATACCTGGCTTCCAGCTTGCTTGATAACGTATTAATAGTTTTCATCGTACGCGAAATTTGGTATTTGGAATTATTGTTTGCATGAATCTTGTCATGGCTGAGCTCGTCCAGCGCCCTTTGATGCAGTGCTTTGAGTTCCACAATCTCCTCTTTAAGCCGCGTATCAACGGGGTTGTAAACTCTGCGAATGAAACTATCCAGCTCCTTCCTCTCCTCTGCCAATTGAGTCCGGGCTTCACCTTGCCGGAACTCCTCCTCGAGCGGATTAATGTCGGCGTAACCAATCTCCTTCTCATTGAAAAGAGAATCGATGTGCGCCTCTGACGCTTCTTGACGAGCGAGGCGCTCCTTTTCTAGCTTTTCGCGACGGTCCCTCGCAGCCAGTTCCCAGGTTTCCCTCGTAATGTAGATATATCTGAAATCTTCGGAGAAAACGTCCATCTTCTTCCTTACATTGCTAATCTCGACACTTTCTTCTAGTGTCGGAAACGGATCCGGAATGAGGGCGCCGAGTTCCTCGAACCCTGAGTCTGACCCAAGAGGTTCGTTTTTGCCTCGGTATGATACGCTTTTCTCTCGAATAATCCCTAAAAATGTTTCGTCGGGTTGAATACTTCCAGTCGACTTTTTGACGCTCTCATCTTGACTTGGAGTTTGCAACATTGGCGCTGCAGACATGGCTCGTCCACTCTCTGCAGAGGCTTGACGCAAGGCCGAGTATGCTTGATATCCCGGCTGAGCGATACTCAAAATCTCAGCACCACGTTGAGGGCCTTCAGCATACCGGAAAGGTGTGTAGGCAGGCTGGGGAGGCTCTGACACCAGCGGTGTAAGGTGCTGTGGTGCCACCATCGTTGAACTATTCATGGATACTGGTGGCACTGATATGGATCGCACAGTGAGTTCATCCTGCCCGATCATCATATTGCCCTGACTTTGATTTGCAAAGTTGCTGCGAGAGGCATTGTTGTTGCGACCTTGAGGATTTGATGCTGAGCGACGAAGCTCGTCCTGCTTATTCACTGAAGACTGCGTTGGCTGACCTTTGCTCAGGATGGGTCGTCCCCCCGGGCTATACACGACGCTGTCAGAATCAGCTGAATCAGCTGAATCGGATCGTTTAGCCAGCGGGCGAGGAGTTTCTGATTCTACGGGAATGGGGCCATCTGGCAAAGGCGGGACAGACACGCCTTTCATTTCTTCAAGGTATCTCTTCAGCTGGTTGGCCGTGGCTTCCAGGCTCTCATTGGGCATTTTAGCGTCTGGAACAGCGTTGCTGACTGGTTTTGTTTCCTTGTCGGTGGTTTCGATATTGTATAACACCTCGCGAAGCCTGGTTTCTTTCGCCACAAATCCGGTGAAAATCTTGTACTTCTCTTCTTCAGAGTCTGCAACTGCTTCTTTTCGCAACATTGTCACATATCTAAAAAGAGATGACTTTGACCATGGGTCCAAATCATCATATGGATCCAAAGCTTTGATCTGCGCTGGGGCCGTCTCGTTCGTACTGGGTGTTGACACTTTGCCAGTGGTCTGCTCAGTTTGCGCCGTCTGTTCTCCCACGTTGCTGGCAGTGTTGGCTTCCATTGGAGACGCAACCCGAGATCCCGAGACTGCATGTTTTTGAAGAGGATGTGGCTGAGCGGAAACTGAATGAGGAAATGCAGTCTTTGCCGCTACGGAGGCTGGAGAAGAAGGGTCTGCTTTCGTTTGATCTGGGCTTGCTGGATACGCTTCAGTTTGTGGTTTGGTAATAGGCGATACGGGTTGTTGACTCCAGGCCTGGATCACACCATCAATAGTGTCAGAGCGATCTTCTTGCGACATAAGGCTGATCTGAGAATGAGTGCTGTCAGCTCTAGGAGGATAAGTCGATTGAGGGGCATTTTGGATCGGAGAATTCGGACTTGATACTGGAGAAGATGCAGGGTTGTAATTCTGTAGATGGTTATAGATGGATTCCTGTGGTGGAGGCGATGTGTTCATTTGCGCCGTAGGATTTCCAGGAGCTGGCCTTTTCTGATGTAATTCGTAATCATCTACATTTCCAGGAGTAGGCGTAAGGTGCTCCCAATCCGATACGCCCCCTTGTCCGAGTATTGATGCTCCCGACGTGAAATTGCTACTTTGTGGTACCCACTGCGTGCCAGCGCTCGGAGTGGTACTAGGAGGCGCTGGGGGAGGACTTGACATTGGGAAAATAGGCGGTGGACTGCCAACAGATGGAGCATACGGAGCAGATGGAGCAGGCGCCTGTTGGTAGTTTGTTCCTCCCTGATCGTAAGACACAGGTGTATAAATAGAAGAACCCTGGGGCTGGGGGGATGGTTGTGCGGAGGGGTCATAATGGTGCGTTAGAGGGTGCTGGGAGTACTGAAGTGCATAAGTCTGCTGAGTTTGCTGCCATTGTTGCGCATTCTGTTGGATCTCATTCTGATAAGCAACCGGTACGGGAGGTCTTGGGGGAGGTAGGGGTGCACCCTGAGCGGACTGGACAGGTTGGGTGTACGCGGCAGTATTATAATTCCACGACGTTGCATCAGGAGGTGTTGGGTTCGATGATGAAGCTGGACGAGGTGGTGGCGGCGGCGGTGGAGGAGACGGCGGAGAATACAGGTCGGGGTTGCGAGGCTTAGAAACAGTCAGTCTTGCCAACATTATCTAGAACATTCATACACGAGTGACACCGTGACATACCGGCAAGGGAGGAGGCGGCGGTCCCTGCGCCGTGTGTTGATTGTGGCGTACGCCCCAGCTAGATGTATCTGGATTAGGGGTGGGACTGACAGAGGGCGAGGGCGCAGAGGTTTGGGAGTATGGATTTATAGGTCCGTATGTGCCTGGATTGTATGTAGATTGCGCAGGTTGCTGTGACTGCCATTCAGGCTGAGGCGGATTCTGATAACCCCCCGCATATTGCGAAGGATGTTGCGACCCATACATATTGCGGTCTAGATAGACCCAGCCCACACGGCCGGAGATACGGTTTTCTGTGGTTGAGCACTCTGATCGTTCGATACCGGAGGACTGATTTTCCCCGCACAGAGTCGGGTTTGGGCCGTCACTCCTGCCTTGTGGTAAACGAATTTGGATCGATTGCAAGTTTCGCAGCGACGGTTCTCTAGCTAGATATTTAATATAGGACTTAGTTTTTTGAGTGCGTCCCTCGCAATTCACCGTCCTAAGCTGGGGTTGATGCCTGATTAAGCTCTCTCTGCTATGGAGTATGCAAAGCTATGAAACATGGGTTGATCAGCCAGAGGTAGGAAATCAAAACAGAGAATAACGATCTCCGCCAACGGCGACTGGCGTCAAAAGGAGGGCGCCCTCCGAGAAGTGACTCGCTGACTGACTGGCTGGCTCTGACAGCGTTCGTCAGATGGACAAGGAAGGAGAGAGAGGAAGATTGCGCAGAGGGTCGTCGATCTATTTCGGTCTTTCCTATTTCGGCTAGCCGCTGGGCGGTACGTACACCAACCTCCACCATCCCCACTGGATATAGATTAGTATTTGCATCAGCTTCATATCTACCATTTCAAGCGTTTAGTCTCTTCCATGGCTGCGAAAGTGTTGCAGTTGTTTGACATTTGCAGTGTCGCCGCTTATACGCCTACTGCATACACTTCACGTGAGCGCGACCTCAACCACCAATGGTCTCACCTTTTAAGAAAAGCATCGTGATCAACGACACAAGTGCATTTGACGATGCGTCATTTCTCTGCTCCAGCACTTGCTCTTAGGACATAAGGAGGTAGGCGCATCGAAGCGAGATGGAGGCTCCCGATGTAAGCTTCCTGTGCTATTCATCGCCCGCGTAGAACGCTGATGGCGCATGTAGTTGTACCAGTAGTCTGTATGTATCACATCCGGGTGTGCCTCAGGCAGCAGCTAGTCAAACCCTCGCGCTCCACTTCGCATAGCCTCAGGCCATCACGAGGGACGGCGTACGGTACGGTAATATATTACTTGGCCCTGAATGGCGGCACGTCTTCCCGCAGGAACAGCCTGACAGCGTGTACGTCCGTTACAAGCGTGCAGCGCCAGCCACCACCACTCAACCAAGGCGGCGCGGCCAATCGAGGGCTCCGACTGCAAACAGCCTCATCAGCCGGCCCAATGCCCGCCCGGGAAGATGTATGCATATCTCTACTAGTACGAGTAATGCTATTCTGCAGGCCTCCTCAATCAGCAGTCTGTACGGCGTACGTGCACGCACGTATTGCTGTTACCGTACGCTAACAAGCGGCACCCACGTTTCCCGCCAAGCCCTCCCGCGGCTGCCTCGCATTGGCTGTCCCCGGCCGGCCGTGGTTACCTCCAGTGAGAGACAAGAGAGACATCGCATCAAACATCAACACCAACCACCCAAAACATCCAAAAACAACACCATTGCCAGACCGGTGCCTCTCCGCCCGTTGAGCCCTACCCGGCTGTCGCTCATTCTGTGCCCTGTTCCCCTCCGCACTGCTCGTATTCTCTGCCTGTCTCGCGCTTGCCATCATCGTCATCGTCGTTGCCACTCCCGCTCGCGCGCACCAACTGGACCGAGATCTTGCCTTTCCTCGCCTCCCGCTGCCTTGGCAACATCCTGGTTTGTCCCAGATTCATTCGCGCACCGGATCGACCGTATTCTTGGTCCTGATCATCTGTTTCGTTCTTCACGTTGGCAGTCGGCGTTCGTTCCACCCGTCGCACGTCACTTTGCTTTTCCCATCTAATCCAGCCAGCCAGCCGCCGCCAAACCGTCCATGGACCCGTCTTAACTAGCAAGCGGAGACCATCTTCGAATGCCATTGCGGACCAGCAAATTCTCCTTCCGCAAGGCTGATTCTTTCCTCCCCATTCATTGCGATTCCTTCTTTCTTTTTTCGGCCTGCGCCTCTTTGCCCTCCACACCCACCCCCAGCCTGGCAAAGCTGAATACCCCGTCGGTCAGCTTGCGCCACACTCGCTTCAGGAACGAAGCAAACGCCCGCCCCACGCGACGGTACATGTACGTAACTAACTGATGTTGCTTTCTGCCTTGTCCTCCATCTCATTCCATCTAAGCACCCTTCACACCATCGTCCTTGACTGTCTTTCCTGCGTGTGATCACCTACCCGTCTGTCTATGCAAGACCAATTCTCTATCCTGACAATCATCGTCTGGTCTACACGGCACGCACGATACAACTCATAATTCACACGACTGGACTTGAATGCTGGGGTAAAGCTGACATGACTGCGAGTGTGATAACAGAAGCGCGCTCTCATCCTTACCAGGTCTTTTCGCCCGACAGGGCACGCAGTAACACCTTCATGGCTGGATCAATACAAAGCGGTGGAGATTCAGTCGCGATATCGAATCCGCTACCAGCTCCTTCAACCTCGATCCTCAGCGGTCCCTCTGATCAAATATCATTCCTCAAACCATCTTCTACGAAGCCGGAATCGCATCTAAGCTCCATCGCCAGCGCTGGTCTGCGCACGTCGCCATCTCCCAGTTTTGAAACACCCGTATCCACATCTGTCACTGGCATGGTCAGTGCGACTACAACCGGGTCGACCGATCAACCACCTGTGTCGGGGAAAGAGCAGGAAACACGGCACCAAGATAGTCCACGAGTAGCTCGAGAAGCCTTGGACGCCACCGTCGACACGTCAAGGGAAAATGACGCGAGGCTGCAAGATCCGTCAAGCGCCGCAAACGCACTCAATGAGCCTGTCGGGACGAGTGCACATCAAGCCCAAGTGTCTGCCGATGACATGCAAGTAGATTCGCATACAAGCCCCGGTCTCATGGGTGATCAACCTGCTCTCTCTGGGGATCAGACAGCAGGTCAAACGTCCCTGATGAACACATCCACAGTAGCCAGCCCCGGTCCGATCGAAGAGACAACTTCCCAGGATGGCGATCGACCGCGCCATCAACTTGAACATGCCGCTCTAGCAGAGGATGCCAACAAGGCATTTTCCTATCCTATGCCTGCCACTACTCCCCTTGATCAACGTCGTGGCTTGAGCCTCCCCCATTCCGGATTTCATAAAGGAAGTCCTCGTTCGCCATCGACAAAGAAACATCGATGCCCTTACTGTTCAACAGAATTCACGCGCCATCATAATCTTAAAAGCCACCTTCTTACACATAGTCAAGAGAAGCCATATGTATGCCAGACATGCCAATCCCGATTCCGACGTCTACACGACCTGAAACGACATACGAAACTACACACGGGGGAACGACCGCATATTTGCGACAAGTGTGGGCGCCGGTTTGCGCGGGGCGATGCCCTGGCTCGCCACAACAAAGGCCAGGGCGGTTGCGCCGGACGACGTTCTAGTATGGGGAGTTATGCTGGCGAGGAAGATTTTGGAGACCCAGGCGTTGGAGCGGATGACATGGATGGGTTGATGTATACCGAACCTGAAAGAATGGACGAGGAAGATGAACGCCGTCTCGGGATGCCAGGTATGCGCAAGCAGCATAACGTATCTTCTGAGCCTCTGCCACGCGCAGCAAATGTGTACCAGCCTCGAGCACCAAGTACATATCCCCCTATCGCTACTACTCAAGCTCCACCTCCTCCTCGTACTCTTTTCCCACCTCCGACAAACCATGGAGGATCCAGTTCTTCTACCTCTCCCATTTCTCAAAGCGGCACTATGACTTTCCCTGCAACCGCACACCCCTCAGCATCCACCTCTTTTCCCGTTCCCAATATGACAGAAAGTCCCAAGCCTTTGTCACCAAATGCTCTCTCCACACAAGCAAGCCATGGAGCGGAAGTTACTGGCATTCACGCGCATCAGCAGCATCGACCGCACTCACCCAGTTTAAGCCAGCAATATCAGCAACCGCATTTCAGACATGGTCAAGGGAGCTTGGGTCTCCCACCTCCGCAATTGCCGCCACCACCTGGACTCAATGCTCCTCCGGACTCTCGATTTTTGCACGGCCAGGGATCAGTGTCAAACGGTCCTTCATCCGCTTTAACTGCCAAGCACAGCGGCTCCCACAGCCATTCAAGCAGTCTTGGCGCTCCTTTGCCATCCCAAGTCAACGTTGAATCGGGGCCTGGCAGTAGCTCTGATCCTATTACGCAGGGAGATCAGAGTCGCGAGGACAAACTCTGGGCTTACATTCGGGCCGTACATGAAGAACTCGGTGCTCTGCGGACTGAGGTAGCGTCTTTGCGATCGCAGGTCAATGCACAAAACCAGGGACCGAGCTCAACGAGCCAAGCGCAATCGGGTTCTGGGAGCTCCAATGTGCGATAGACAGGACCTTTCTTTGTTACATTTAATTCAATTCAAATCTACACTACCATCAGAAATCCGACACCATGGCAGTTTTAAAATGCAGTCATCACAAGCTCAGCTAGAGCCTGCTTACTGGGAAAGACTGAAGATTCTCTGAATGTATTATTTTTTTTTTATTGGTGCTTTCTTCTCGGATTTTCGGAGATGCTCATCATGACACGCAAGTCAGGACGCGGCTTGTGCAGGCGTTACATGATAAATTTTGAATATTTTCCTCTCTTTTTATTTGTTAGCATCCAATGCTCATTGTGACATGTTATTGACAACCCTCCTCTTTGCAAGTTTTCATATTCTGACTTTGTGGATTCTACAAGGCGGGCGCGTGGCGTACCAAAAATTCGTATGTGAATTGTGTACCCTTGTCATTTATACTATCATTTTTCTTACCTCTGGACGTTCTTTTCAAATGGGCTTTCAGCTGTGTCTTTCACATACTTGGGCCCTAACTCTTCGGTTCGAATTTGTCAATGCATTCATGCTTGAAACGGACGTGTATGCTTACATGTAGAAGAAGAACATGCTTTTATAAAATAACGGCTTCTCTCGAATGATAAAATAATACGTCTCTGAACTGAATACTGATGGCTGGTCACGTGAAAGTGACTGAAACGCGATGCGTTTAGGGTCCAGCATGCATGACGCCGTCATCCAATCCAGGCTCACTTGAAGCGCAACCTGTCTGGAAAATCAGCCGTTTCCTTCCCTCTCCTTTAAAAGAGAGATAAATGCCCCAAAATAATAATATCATCACTTGAATGACTTCCAACTGTTGCTGCCAAGTCACACCACAAACATGTCTCCAACATCCTACTTGCGGCTCAGCCCCCTCCCATTCTCTGCCCTCCCTCCTCATGCGTCTCTCAACAACCAAGAAGGAGAACAAGGAGACAGCGACGCAACACGTAAAGCATTTCTAACATCCATTCTCAACGAAGCGGTATCGCTCGTTTCATCAATAACATCAGCGCCCACAAGTAATTCTCACATATCATTCAAAGAAGACCGCAAGCAGCGCTCTTCGGCGCCGTCGACTGCAAAAGTCCAGCTCTTCACGTCTTTGCCCAAGACCACTAGAGATAGCGGTAATGCCGACAGCGGCAATGACTACTGGGTCTGCCGCAGAAGCGTCCACGCGGACGCCGCGCAGAAGGGGAGCGCGTCATGGTCCGAGTTTCAGAAGGGATTGAGAGAGAACCATTCCGACAATGAAATGGATTACACGCCTAGCGTAGCTTCAGTGGAGCACTTATTGCATTGGCCTGTCATCGATGTGCTCGAGGGGGGATGGAAGGAGGTGGATATGCACGGTATAGACTTCCCTGCAGCTCTGATATTCTGGAGAAAAAGTCTAACAAACAAACAACAAAGTCAATATGCTCACGCATACATTCAAACCGCCCGGTCTCATCTCACCCAGGACCTTTATTTCACTCGTCATTTCGGCCTATGAGCCTGCTGCTACTGCTACTGCTACTAGCAACGAACGCCCAATCCAAGGCTTCTACACCGTCCAAATCCCGCTATCATTCAGCGGCACTGACTCATCGGATCTACCAGACACGCTCAAGAACCAAATCAGCTCTGCCGTGCCGAAAAACACGATCTTTGCGCATTATGCAAGTGTTGAGCGCGTGCGTTTGTTGCCTCCTACATCTACTGCTGATACTACCGGCACTAGCCATTCTCAGACCAGTCGAAGCAACAGCACAGAAGCTGGTAATCGTATCGAGTGGATCATGGGTACCACGTCGGATGCCGGCGGTCTTATTCCGCAGTGGGTGCAGCGGAGTTGGACGATGGGCGGAGTGCCCAAGGCGGTTGTGGCCGATGTAGGACTGTTTCTTGGATGGGTTGATAGGAAGAGAGCGGGTTGAGTGTGGGGATTAACTTTTTATTTTGTATGAGAAATGGTATATTACACTCAGATCGAGCATATACTTATGTGTATTGTTAAGTGCTTTGATATTACATTGAAAAAACCTACAAGCAACGCACCCCCGGACCCACACTACCAGTATCAAAAAGCTCAACCAAGCCAGCGCCAAGGGCCTCCTCCAAAATCCAGCGAAAGCTCATTCCGTTGAATTCCTTCCACTTCTTCGTGCGTCCTGGAAGCACACCGCTGAACTCGCCTCTGACCCGCTTTGCCACGCTGAAACTCCGGCTTGTCTCGACGGCGCCGTCCCATCGATCGCGCAGCAGAGTTAGTGGCGCTTCATGGTATTTAGACTGCTTAAGAAGGGTCAAAAGATGCGATCGAGCGGCGCTTAGAAGACGCAGATAAGGCCCTGTGTTGGGCAGTGAGAGGAAGAATGCTGGTGCCCGGGCCTGGGGCGACGTGTGATGATGACTGCCGAAGCTGTGATTGTCATCATCGGTATGTGCTGATGGTGCTGCTGATGACGGATATGCGCGCAGAGATGTGAAGTTGACTGCGTCTTTGGATAGAGATGATGCTGTCACGAGAAACCCTGCTCGCACTAAAGCTACCGATTCATCTCTAGAGAATGCCAGAGAGGGTATGGCCGATGTATTGACCATCTGGTCCAGGAGATGCAAGAAGCGCTCTGCCTTAAGGTCAGCCTCGTTGTTCCCTTTTAAGATGTGAGCGGGGAGTAGGGACTGTCGTCTCAACATACCCTTCAAGCTCTGCTCTAGGTCTTGGCTAGACTGAACCAACGTTTGCAGGTCACTAGTCAAGACTAGGCAGTCGCCCAACCCAGCAGCATTGTTCCCTCTTCCAGGAACAATCAGTCGCCGCAATTTCCCAGATTGAACAAGCGAAACAATCTCCCGCTCGACCTGTGTCGGAGCCTGCAACACGGTGTGAATGTGTGCAACCGAGACCAGGGGCGGCAGAGACCGTCGTAAGTTCAGCACCTCTGCAATCCGAGTGCTATTCATGCCCGCTCGTGCCGGTAACTCCTCAAACATAGAGTCTATGGCGTGCTGCATAGCCTGCAAGACGCCGTCAACTTTTACAGACTCGGCGAGATACCGCGATCCCCCCAGATCCGGCAGTGGCTCAACATGGCCCATCGCAATTGCGCCATCATCATAACCATCATCAGTCGCCTTCGCCGCTACCGCACTCTGGGTGTCCCCGCGTGCTGACGGCTTGGCACGCGCATGGCTGGCAAAAGGTGATGCGCGTGTGCGAGTTGTGACTGACTTTTTCTTTTTTATACCAGACACGGGAGCCGAGGTGATCCGTAAGGGCATGGGTTTGTCGCGAGGTCACACGTTTCGCACTGTTGTATGTAAGCTGTACAGTACGTCGACCATCAGGCTTATTTAGATCCAACGTAACCAGCCAGCAAGGTGTCGAAATGCGTGTCGATGGTGTGTGGTGATGCTTTCACTGGCGGATGATTCATCCGGAATGGCAGCATGAGTCAGCCAAGTCATGTGGCGATAAGCGGATAAGCCAGATTCACTTCGGCGTCATCTAAGCCAGACAGCATCTACTTTTGCTAGACTTGCTATCTCAAAGCACAAATTATAATAAATGCCATCTCGCCACGCCATGGTTATGTCAGGGCCAAGGCCTGGCTTCTCCATTGGCAAGGAACAGGATTGTCTCCTGGCAAGGAACAGCACTTCTGGCCTTTAGAACGCCGGCGGGCTGGTCGAGTCGTGATTGGCCACACACAGCCCGCCAATGAACACGCATTCTGAGAAGCAAAAGCTTGCTCTGCGTCGATGGTTGGCCGGCGCTGGTCTACCGGTGATCTGCTAATTTAGATAGTAAGGCTGGACTGTGTTTAACTTAATGGTGGGATTCGCGAGCTACTACTATAGTAGTATGTAAGGGCACATCGACTGCATGCCAGCAGTAATGTGGTGTCTCCATGTGTAGCCGTCAGGCATCCCGTGTGGGCTTGGGCGTGAAGCACACCCCCCTGGCAGCCACGTCTGACACCTCATCGCAATAACAAGGAATTGTTGCATGGAGGAGCAATAGCATGTGCAGCTCGAACAAAAAGCAAGCATGGCTGCGTGCCTGTCATGGCGTAATACATGCCATGGTACACCCGAAGCTTCACATGACGTAGAAATTAACGGGTATATTTACAGCAGCTCCACATTTTTTTCCAGGGCTTTCTTTAACAACCCCCAAACGCCCTCAGTCGCTCTTTCATCCTCCTCGGCCAACTATTTATCTGCAACAAGTCGACTTCTGCAGCAAAGGGACCTTTTGGTCTTGCTCTCTTTCTTGCGCTAAGTGGTCTCTTCAGGCAGGCAGCGACGCTCGTTTAATTCGGCCACCGACGGAACAACACCGGGTAACAGAGGGGGGAGCTACTGGTGCTATCGGCGACCCAGCAGCGCATTCAACACCACAATGACCATCTTTATTGCTTCGCTGTATGTGCCATGTGCCTGTCCTCGCTGAGACGGGGGAACAAACATACAAATAAACAAACAAAGACACAACGCTGACAGCTCTGCCCTAGATTTCTTCCTTATACAGTCAACTTCCATCTGGACAGGTCCTCGACGCGATCTCCTACCCATGGTAGCCCCAAGTCGAAGCCACAACAAAAAGAAACCCCACCAAGCAGCGATGCCACCGTCGCGGCAAGCCTCTTCCAGAAACGCGAGGATGAGTCTGTGAAGAAAGGACTGACGCCTGGAGCGACGACGGACCACGAGCATATTTTCAAACCGCGGACGAAGCTCACAACACTCGAGGAATTCCCGTTCCCCAACACCGAAAATCCGCAATTGGACTTCTCACATAGTGAAGCACATTCGCCGGCATGGGGGTCCACGCTTACGTTCAACCAGCCGCGACCCATGAAAGTGGCACTCCCGTCTCCGTCAATATTACAACACCAAGAGGCTTTTCCACCTCAACAAGCCATCGAGCACCCAACCATGGGACTACAAAGCCAGAAAGAACAAGATCAAATCATTCGTTCAGGAATTCACCCCTCTCAATCATATTCCAATGCGGATTGGACCATTGAAGCGGCAGAGCAAGGCAACCCTGGCTTGCGAAATGCAGTGCGCTCAGCGTCGGGCTCTGCCCTGGAAGAGACTGTATGGGTGGGCACTCTAGGCATGCCAACAGACGCGTTGGACACCTACGTCAAATCACAAATTGCCGAGACACTGGAAGACGAGTATTCATCACTGGCCGTTTATGTGAGTGACAGTGATTTTGACGGGCACTATTCTCACTTCTGCAAAACTATCCTATGGCCAGTATTTCACTATCAGATCCCGGACAACCCAAAAAGCAAAGCATACGAAGACCATTCTTGGGTATACTACGTGAAGCTCAACGAGGCGTTCGCCCAGCGCATTGCCAAGAATTGGCGCCGAGGTGACGTTATCTGGGTACATGACTACCATCTCCTGCTGGTTCCTGCAATGCTTCGCAAGCTGCTGCCCGATGCGCAGATTGGTTTCTTCCTCCACGTTGCCTTTCCCTCGTCAGAGGTCTTCCGATGTCTTGCGCCCCGTAAGGAGCTTCTCGAAGGTGTCCTGGGCGCAGACCTCATCGGATTTCAGATTGAGGAATACTGTCGCCATTTTCTTCAGACTTGTAGTCGGATTTTGTGCGTCGAGGCTCGCAATGACGGCGTGCAGCTGGAGGATCGTTTTGTCAATGTGGGCAAGTTTCCAATCGGCATCGACCCGACATCCTGGGATCACAGACGCCGCAGTTCCGATGTTGACCACTGGGTTAAAGTCATCTCGGAAAAGTACGAGGGCAAGCGGTTGATTGTTTCTCGTGATAAGCTTGATTCCATTCGAGGAGTGCGCCAGAAGTTGTTGAGTTACGAACTTTTCCTCAATACCTATCCCGAGTTTCGAGACCAAGTAAGTTGGAGCTTGTTTGAAACGATAACAAAAGTATGTATAACTGACGGTTGGACATAGGTTGTTCTCATCCAAGTCGCATCATCTACCAACGAACAGTCTGAGTTGGATACTTTAGTTTCTGATATTGCGATGAGAATCAACTCAACTCACTCAACTCTAGCGCATCAGCCTCTCGTGTTTCTAAAGCAGGATCTGAGCTTCCCCCAATATCTAGCCTTGATCACCGTCGCCGACGCGCTGATGGTAACAAGTCTTCGCGAAGGCATGAATCTTACAAGCCACGAATTTGTCTACTGTCAGGATGGGAAGTACGGACCCAAATCTCATGGACCCTTGATTCTGAGCGAGTTCACGGGAAGTGCGTCTATCTTTGATGGCCACGCTCTACTTGTCAATCCCTGGGATTACCGTCAATGCGCAGAAGCCATTCATACTGCGCTGACCCTAAGCGACGCTGAGAGGGAAGCCATGTGGAATAGACTGCACGATGCAGTGTTGCAAAACTCCACTACCAACTGGGTCAAGTCGTTTCGACAAGCCTTGTCCAAGGTGTGGGACGAACACTCTGCGCGAGAAACGATGTCTGTGTCTCGTCTCTCGGTGTCGTGGCTAGAGGAACAGTACCGCAAGTCGGATCGCCGCCTTCTCATTCTCGATTATGAAGGTACTCTAGCATCCTGGGGCTCGCCGAGCAGCATCATCCTGACCACGCCGCAGCGCGCGCTGGTCACTCTGACCGACCTCCTCGAGGACCCGAAGAACATCGTCTATGTGATGAGCGCGCGACGACCCGAGGAGATGGAACGCTTGTTCAGACGGGTCTCCGGGCTCGGCCTGATTGCTGAAAACGGATGCTTCATCCGAGAACCGTCCAAAGACAGCTGGATCAAGCTCAATGAAGAAAGCCACATCAAGGAGTGGAAGGCAGGCGTGAAGGGCATTCTCAACTACTTCCGAGAGAGAACAGAAGGAAGCTGGATTGAGGAACTGCATTGCTCACTCATCTTCCATTATGGGGATACTGAGGACAAGGTTGTTGCAGCTCGCCAGGCGTCGGAGTGTGCAGACCACATCAATGATGCCTGTCAGAGCCAAGGCGTGCATGTGATCCCGGTCGAAGGGGCCCTTATCATTCAGTCGTTGAGGACGAACAAGGCCAGCGCTGCAGAACTCGTATGGCGGTACAGCATTGAACGCGGGAAGAAAGGGGGCTATAAAGGCCAACCGGATTTCCTGTTAGTAATTGGCGACAACCGAGAAGACGAAGTGGTGTTCCGCTGGGCGAATAAGCTGGCGGAATCCAAAGCTGTCGAGAGGTGCATGACGGTGACTTTGGGATCGCGGAGCACCGAGGCTAAGTCGACGTTGACGCAGGGTGTGACAGGTTTGTTTCCCTTCCTCATCTCATGTTACGCTAATTGGATTCCTTTGCTAATGCTGTCTCGACTCCAGGTGTTCTATCTTGCCTCCAGCGACTTGCAGCATCGACGGCTTCGACTCAGAATTGAGATCTCTCTTTCGGAATCAAATATTTCAAATGAATGGAGATGGGCACAGAGCAAACGATATTCTCGTCACTTTCCTTTGATTTTCTTCATTACTTTCTCTGTTTCTATCGTCAGCTCTACCGATAGTTATGATCCATGTATGATACACGACTCCAACGATACACATATGATAAAGGTACACACACATTACACATTAAGATTTCAGGCGGGCTTTATTTCCTCTCTTCACTTAAATTTCATTTCAGATTTTAGTATAGGCATAGAAATGAATAGTTATCTGTTGATGCCGCCATAGTGAAAAGACATGCCTGAACATCAATACCGCACTAAGGAAGAATCCCAAAATCAAACAGTCTGCCAAGAGCCTGTCCGATAACTTTGATAATCCCTTTCCCTATGTCGTCCTCAACTAGTCTGGATATCATCCTAGCCAGAGCCGGACAGACTCAAGACGCCCCAGGAGCCGGGATAAGCAGGTTGCACACCGGATGGACCATGTGGTGAATTTACACACAGCAATTAGAAGAATGTATAATTCTGAATTATAGACAACTTTGTTACTGCTGATGTTATTTAATCCGCTTCGGCTTGTTGTAACTATGTTCTTTTCTGGCTACAGAGGAATGGGAGTATACTATGTATGTCTCGGGCCTCATTTTAGGACTTGATGGTACCAACTCATGATTTCATCCATGACCGATCCCGCGACCTCTCGCACTAAAGAATCGAGATGATCAGCAATTGATTAGCCAAGAGGAATATGCAGCGTCTGCTGTTGAAAAGGGCAGTTGATTTGGGCGATTTGGGGGCCATGATGTCAGATTCATGCGGGGGTTATTTTTAGTTGCAGCCGCAATCCACTCACAACTTCGGCTTCCCAGCCTCAGGGCGTACTTTGTGTTGGTTGAAGAAGCATCAAAAAACACTCTTATTCCCTAGCCCCACACTGTTCCTGGCTAATATCATAATGCTTCGTCAGAATTTTGGTCCAATTTTCTCTCATCTTCAGTAGTCACGTCCCGGTATGTGAAATTTATACGACGGTTGGTCTGCTCAACGATATTGTCATACACTTGCAGATTCCATACAGAGAAGCGAACTACTTCTTGTTTTGAATTCCTCCAAAGGCCAAACATCGTGGCCATGAAGCAAGTCTCCTCTCCGGTGCAAGGCCAGCAGCAGCAGCGACAGCAGCTTCGGCCGCTCCTCGCTAGTGTCCTACACATTCTCCTCGGCATTACCGTGCCAATGATGGCCTGGAAAGCGCTCACTATCATCACCGCATCTCCATCTCCGATCATGTGCGTCATTTCCGAATCTATGGCTCCGGCGTTCCATCGCGGAGACATACTCTTTCTGTGGAATCGGTATACGCGTATTCACGCAGGTGACATCCCCGTTGTGTGGTTTCCGGGGAATCCTCTGCCAATGGTTCATCGTGCTTTGCAGGTATACAGTGTTGATTCAAGGTAATTGGTCCTGTAAATTTACTGGGAATACTTCCTTCATCACTAATTTCAAATCATAGGCAATTTTTTGTAACTAAAGGGGACAATAATGAGCTCATGGATATTCCCCTCTATCCTCCCGGCCAAGAATTTGTGTCAACAGATGAGGTTGTAGGACTTGTCAGAGGCTATGTGCCTCTCCTTGGCTGGCTTGTGATTGGACTCAAGGAAATTGCTTGGGTCAAATATTCCTTGTTCCTGTTGTTAGGGCTTTCGATGTTGTCAAGATAAATAGTCCATTGCCGTAACAAATAGATGGATCCTCTTGGAAGCGTATCTACTATAGTTAGTGCTTAGATAGCTTCTTATACCTAACAGAAAGCGAAGATTTGTATGAAGTCAACTTGCGAGTCCTCCAACCTGTAGTAATAGAGGGATTGTTGGCTGGATCGTCACTGCCAGTCGATAGTGAAGCTCCGCACCTACGGCTCAACGAATACTTTGATTAATTCCCTCTTATTGATGAAACATGAAGCTAGAAAGACAATAGATCCAAGATCCAATTACTTGTTAGCCAATGATACAAGCATCTATCAGTGTTGACAAGGTTATAGTAGCTTTTCAACTATAGACTATCTAGCTCTTCAGCCTCTAGATCCAACACCCGCTCGTTGCATACATATATCATCCCTCTGAAACATTTTCATGAGCGACGCCTCTCATTATGGTATCAAAAAATGCCATATCTACCCCCTGGAATGCCCAGTCATCCACTCCAGCAGTGAGGCCGGGGTCCTGGTACTCTGACAGAGTATTAAAATCATCCGCTAAGCCGTAGCCCGTCTCGATCATCGACCCGGGGAAATCAGCCTTTGCGTTGAAGCGACCACAACCAATATCACGCACTACAGCCTCGGAGCTCTCAGTATTATGCATAGTAGTATGAAGCGTCGGGCTAGCCAATTCCCTGCTCACAACGCCCTGGCGGGCAATCCTAACGATGCCGAAGTAAGGAACTTGGATCCGTACAACGCCAGTGTTGTCATTTTCGCTTGACTGTAACATCATCTCGCTTTCTGGTGTCGGAACAACGCTGACGCTCTCCTTGCTTACTCCATCTGCTGTCTCGGACTCGATAGCTAGCAGTCTATGCAACAGGTCGGCGCTTTTGGCACTGAGAGTGTCGCCGTTCACACGGCTGATTAGTTTCATGTTCACCTGCGCCTGCTCTATCATGGCACAATCACTTCGATATTGGTGGGCTAGGAGGTTGCTGGTCTGCGGAAGACGGTGGCTGTCCAGATGCGCTAGAAGTAGTGTGATGGCGGCCATAAGGGCGAAGAAGTCCACTGTCCGGCAACAAAAATTATTCCTGTTGTAGGTACGGAACATGACAAATCGTAGGAGTATCTCCCTTGAGGCGTTCACACAAGTCATTCTGGAATATTCGAATTTCCGTTCGGACGATGACCGGAGCATGTAGGGTAGATGGAGCTGGTTGAGCAAGTTGAAATGATACAGCTGGTTGAACAGCCATCCCATGTTCCAAAACAGCGTCTGCGGGTCATCCATGTCACTGTCGAGATCCGGCATGAGCCACCATTTGCTAGGCATGGTTCTCCCCGCGTTTTGTAGCTCCAAGTCGAGTCGTTGTGTTAGGGCAAAGTGATCTGGGCCTAGGTCTGACTCGTTGCGCTCCAATATGCGAGAGGCAATAGTGCAGTGCATCCGTTCGAGGCGGCCGATAGCTATGTCGTTCTCGAATGCGGCGCCAGTGGCTATACTCTGATCGAGGGAGCCCTGCGTGAGGCCCAACATGAGACACAAGTGGCGGTCAAGGGAGACAATTCGGAACCACACAACCTGTGGGTAATGAACTCTCTTTTCGTGATCGAGAATCTTGTATTTGGCCCAGCTTTCACCGCGGTGAAGATTCATCATTTGCGCAATAACCATAGCTCTCCGGTTCGCTATCCAGCTGCGTCGCAGATTCCCGCCATTGTTGTAGTACATGCTCTCCAACATGACGCACTCTAATGCTTCGATGCAGCCGAAAAACTCATCTTTTGTCGTGACAAAATGAATTGCTGTTTCTGCTAGCCGCTTCATCAATGCGGGCGGTGATTCTGGTATATCAATCTCAAGAGAAACGGGCTGAAGATGCTGCAGAAAAGTAGTAAGCCAAAGCATGTATCTTGCAATCAGTACTGGATGCGCCCTCGAAGAAGGCATTTCTAGCAAACTTTCAGGCGACTTGAAGCCATTTTGCTGGAGGACGGCATACGGAGTGTTGAGCATCTCATAAAAAAGGATGTTGTTTCTACCGCGGGCTTTGCATAGGGCCTCAGTGACTTGTCGTGATGGTAAGGTTTTGTGCAATATTTGAGATAGCTTCTCATATTTTTTATCAGTGTCGGCCGTGTCATGGTCCTGATCAAGTCAGTGACAAATGTATCACAGGATGGACTTCGTATATACGTACACCTAAAGGCTCATCTACAGACAAGAGATCTGAAGATTCTTGATCTTTTGATGAAGAAGGAGCCGGAATTCCATTAGTCGCAGGTGCTTCTCTATTGCGGTCCACTTTCCTGATCAGTTGCTCAACCAAGGCCTCAACCCTCGCAACGCGATCCCGACCGCGCGTGCGGCGTCTAGGTCCTACGTTCTCTCTTTCCTTTCCCTCGAAAAACTCAAACTCCTGGCTAATGCATCTGGAGCCTCGTCGATGGCAGCCGATGCAGATGGATTCAGCATCAGCTGGAGAACTGGATTCTGCATATACGCATTTCATCTTGCGCTTTTTGCATTCCCAGCAGCTCGTTGTCCCTTTGCGGACCTTCCTTCGCTTCGACTCTGATTCATCATTTACCATATGATCCTCATCCATGTTCATGCTTAACTTGTGCACAGAGGCAATCGGACAGAATAGTAGGTGCGGAGACCGTAAAGATGATGGCTGAGTTGAGCAACCCTAACATCAAAAGCCGGCGGGGATTGTCTGACTCAGCGGGCCTTGTTCGACCGCCGTAAAACGCAGCTCGGCGGAGGAAAGCTCGTCTATAGTAAAACACGGAGAACGAGTCGAACATGGAGATCCTACTTGAAATCCGCACGGTCAAATAACTCTTCAACATGCACGTAGGTAATGGAGTGGCCTGGCTCTCTCTCCATGCTTGATGCCCTACTGTACCCTCTCCAAACCAAGAACACATAAGTAACCCAGAGTCATTTAACATCGCACCGAGTAAACATGGCTCACGGGACGAAGCTTGGACGCCGTATAGAGGCAATTCTACAACCTAAATTTCGAGGCCAAATGTGCAGCGACTGTTGCTGGTTCCTCCGTCCGGACAAATTGCTGCAAGGAAGAAGAGATAAGCTCCGCCGTGAACATGCTCGGCGGAGATTTGCCATGCATATTTCTCAAATTATTAAGCTCGTCCCAAAGTTCTTTCTTTGTATCAAACTATTTATTTTGGCTGCTTGTCTGCGTCCGGTGGAGGCTTTATTCATCGACCGTCAAGTTTCGTGCACGAAAATGAGTTCTACAGGTGATTTAGAAAGCAAAGACCACGAGATTTCAAATGGTCAAGGGGATCATGACCTACCGGAGAAGGTAGATGCTAAAGAGCCGGACTTGGATGAAGAATCTCAGTACCCTCATGGCTTTAAGCTGTTCATCATTGTCGTGGCTCTGGGTATGAGCATTTTCTTGGTTGCTCTCGACATGGTATGTCCCAAACAATCCCCCAATGCCAGCATCAGCTAATGTGGTGTGACTAGACAATAGTAGCCACTGCTATCCCCAAGATCACCGATCAGTTTCACAGTCTCGATGATGTCAGCTGGTATGGTTCGGCTTTCATGATGACCACAGGAGGCTTCCAGTCGACCTGGGGAAAAGTCTACAAATTCTTTCCGTTGAAAATCTCCTTTCTCGTTTCCGTATTTCTCTTTGAGCTGGGTAGCTTGGTTTGTGGCGTCGCTCCAAGCTCTGTGGCACTTATTGTTGGCCGTGCAATTGCTGGAGTGGGCGCCGCTGGTATTGGAAGTGGAGTCTTTATAATGATCGCTTTTATTGCTAGCCCAAAAAGACGGCCCATTTTTACAGGTATTGTTGGCATGTCTTACGGTATAGCTTCGGTAGTTGGTCCTCTTGTTGGTGGTGCTTTTGCTGATAAAGTCACTTGGAGGTGGTGTGAGTACTCCCCAGATTGCTGACGAACCAGGCTACCTGTTTTGCTGAACTTTGTTGACCATCTTGTATAGGCTTTTATATCAACCTACCCATTGGCGGTGTTGCAGCTACTTCAATTTTATTTTTCTTCCACAATCCTGACCGAGCTTCTACCACCAAGGACACGTTAAAGGAGAAGCTCCTGCAGATCGACCCTATTGGGACGATCCTTCTAATATGCACCATCACTTCATACATCTTGCCACTCCAGTATGGCGGAGAGACGAAACCCTGGAGCTCTGGTACTGTCATTGGTCTTCTTGTCGGATTTCCTTTCATGGCTATCGCCTTCATGGCGTGGGAGTATTTCCAAGGAGAACGAGCTGCTTTTCCGCCACGTTTAATGTCAGACCGCCTCATTCTTGTTAATTCTGTCTACGCGTTTCTTTTTGCAGGCTCGTACTTTATTATCGTCTATTACCTTCCTTACTATTTCCAGAGCATTCAGGGTGTTGACCCTACAATGTCTGGTGTACGAAACCTTCCTTTGATTATCTCTATGTCACTAGCGCTTATTGTTTCTGGTGGTACCATCACCAAAACTGGCTACACTGCTCCCCTCATGATTGTTGGGGCAATACTTGCAACCATCAGCTCTGGTCTGCTGTATTCGCTGGATATTGGTACAAGCGCAGGAAAGTGGATTGGATACCAAATTCTCGGGGGAGTCGGATGGGGATTGGCGTACCAGGTTCCGATCAACGCAGCTCAGGGCACAGTAGTTCCCAGTGATATTGCAACTGTAACGGGTATTATCATCTGTAAGTGACTACTAGTCTGCTCTCTACTGAAAAGACTTGCTGACACACTCGTCTCAGTCTTCCAGACTGTCGGAGGCGCGGTTTTTGTAGCTGCCGCACAAGCTGCGTTCGTCAACCAGACCATCATCAAACTTGCCGCTACCGCACCTAGCATTAACTCATCATTAGTGATTTCGACGGGTGCGAGCGAGTTGCGAAGTGTCTTTACGACCGAGCAGATGACTGCTATTTTACCCGCTTACATGGGGGGCCTCAAAATTGCGTACGCCATTTCAATCGCTGCAGCTGGGGTGGCTTTCTGTCTGAGCCCGTTTAACAATTTTAAGAAAATTGATGCGCACGCAATAGAAAGCTCCACTGATGCCCCAATAGATGCAGCCGCGTAATCGTTTTGGCATGGTCAACGCTCTTCGGCTTTGTGGTATATCTAGAACTGTGTTCAGGATGGTTCGGATGCCGCCTGGATGGCTTTCTTCGACCTTTAAAATTATCAGACTTGCCTTGTATAACATGTATTTTCTCAAATTCTAAATAGAATGTATTTTGGGCTTTTTAAATAATAGCTTATCAATGATGTAATACTGCCCTTGAACTCTCTGAGAATGGAAGATAACTGTACTCTACACCACCTCTTCTGTTCAACAATGGTTGCATTATATGAAATCCTATCCCAAGATTCCAAAACAAGAATATTATGTGATTATGAGGTTAAAACAATGACCCTTATAACTAATAGACGTCATAGGCTGGCACTTACACTTTGTGTTTGGATATGCTGAAACCCCGGCAGGTTCTCGAGACCTATTTGAAAAGTTATTTTTAGAAGAAAATTCCAAAGTAAATCCTCAGAATAGATGTATTTGTCGGTTTACGCTTACTGTTTTACTCGCTCAATACAAAAAAGTCAGGGTAAAGTCAAGCCTGAAATCTACAAAATTGCCGGCTTCTACTTCCAGCAAAGAATCTCTCCATGCAACAGTCCAAACCATGCATCTTCGTCTTCCACAAAGGCCCTCCATCCCTTTGCAATCTTCTCCAAGTCTTCACGACTTGCAAAGCCCCCTTCAATGGCCTGCTCTGCAAATCCAGAAGACAATGTTCTTTCTGCCATAGAACCACCCCAATATTCTCGTTCTTCGAGGCTGCTGAAACACCATGAACCCGCGCTTTTTCTAATTTTATCTCGATGGAATCCAGCTTCTGCTGCCCAAACATGGATAAACTTTCCTGGATTATGATTTCCGCCTTTTGCTCGTCGCATACGTTCACCAAGGTCTTGCCAAGCCGCAATGCCTTCCAGCTCAGGATACCACGTAAAGGAGGCAGATTCACGTACTGCCACAATCCCACCTTGTTTAACAACACGCCGCATCTCCTTCAGCGCGTGAATCGGATTTTCAACATGCTGCAAAACTTGATGTGCGTGAACAACATCAAAGGTGTCATCTGGGAATGGCAAATCGTGTATATCTCCGAGTTGAAAGCTAACGTTAGATACGCCTTCCGCTCTTGCGAGCGACCTCGCTCCATCTAGTGGATCGGGCACGTATTCGACACCCACAACGTGTCCGAGTGGGACTTTATTTGCTAGATCGATGGTGATAGAACCTGGACCGCATCCTACATCAAGGACGTCCATGTTTGGCTGCAAATGCGGGAGGAGGTAGGACGCTGAATTGGTGGCATTGCGCCAGGAATGTGTGCGGAGGACAGAGTTTGAGTGGTCAGTCGTGTAGACCTGAGCCATTTCGAGAGTTTACAATAGATAATTCTGCTGTGTACTTCTTTTGTTGAAAGAGTTTATAGTTGCAGCTTATGACAGGACCCTAGCCTTTTTGTTTGCGAAAGTGCGGGGCCGTACAGCAATAGAAATGCGAAATCGGGAAACGATGGCAATAAAACATTGCAACTGCTGTCGTCCCATGTTGGCGATTCATAACAATCAGGGTACATTGCTCTTGAGTTTTGTTTGCTTGTGGTTATCAGTGCTTCCAAAATTGAGGGCCCACAGGTTTTTGAAAATTAGAACACTGAAGTCGTCTTTACAGCTTTCTACAGACGTATTTCACAGCAGATTGTGCTGCTGATGCGCTTTTCATATCTAGGTATTTGTTTCCTACTTAATCAATTAATTATTAACTGATCCATGTCTCGGCTCTGGGGGGCTTTTATGTGCGCCGTGAATTCTGCAGGTAGACCGGGATATTTATCCCGAGATACAAATTGCTAGCCTTTCTGTTTCAGACTTTCCAAATCCAATTATCGACTTACATACAACTACACAAATTTGGCAGACATCTAAGCATTCAGGAGAGCTTCAAGCAACACGGCCGGGTTTATGTCCTCGATAGATGAAGCCGGAACCGGAAACTGTCTGTAAATGCTTGGAAAGATCCATTTGGGTACACTCCAGAAAAAGAACGCAGAAACCCACGTATATCCGACAAACTTGCCAAACCAACTCTCTTCAATCAATTTCAGCTCTCGGGTGCACTTCATAGATCTCGCTGCATTACGAATAGCCGATAGAACCAATGTTTCTCCCAAACATGCCAGGAAATTGAGAAAGAACCACCATATGTTCAAATACCACGTGGGTTGTCCCATGCGCCAGTCTACAGCTGCATGCGCGACGCCAGACAGTAAGAAGATGACGCACGCGACAACGGTCTTGAATGGAAACAGTCCTGGCTTAAGACCCAAAATGTTGTGCGCAATGAATTTGGCATAGTTCGTATAAGGCCTGACAGCCAATCGGTGCCAAGTCTGCGACCAGAATCTGCGCAGGCTCGTTGCGGATGTGATACTGCCAAAAAGTGGTGGCCAGTCGCTGGGCTGGTCAAGACCGACTGCAACGAAAAAGCAGGCTAGGACGGCGTTGGCGCTGTCTAGGAATACAACGCTTTCGACGATCCACCATATGGCTATGTAGCATCGAATCATGATTTCGCGGTGGCTGACATCACCGAGGCGACGAATTAATGTCTCATGTACCGGTGAAACATCTTCGGGCAGCCAATACATAATGGTTTCGGAGAATACGAAGGGCAAGACATAAGAGTTGATGCAATAGTATAGAGGCAACTTTATCACACGCAAGAAGAAGAAAACAGAGTAGGGTATTTCTTTTTGCTTTTCAGTCTTATCAGCTGAATGATCCTGCCTTTGGTCTGGTCCAGCTGTCACGAATAACATTTGTGGGTTTCCCCAGAGTTTATAGGTGGTTCGAAAGGCTGACTGCCAGCGTTGTAGCTTTGGATTCTCATCATTCTCAGCAGCATAAGGCTTCGGAGCTGGCCATTCCTCAATATACAGCAGCGATATGATGTGAAAAATGTATAGTGATAGCCCCGTGCACCAAATGTGAAAAAGCCGATGAGAGAATCGCTCAAAATACTCGCTAGTAGCGAAAGAGTATCCAACAGAGGCGACGAACAAGGGCAGAAGATACCACCGATGTCTTTGGTTATGGCAATGCAAAGCAATTGAGAACGTTATAGTCGAGGCAGCAAGAGATAGAACGGGAACGAAACACAGCAGAAGATTAGCGATCAGCGATGCCGGCATGGTGTATTCTGAGTGGTTGATTGAAGCGATTACTTTACCGAACACCTTTTTCAAGCCGATTAAGTTGCATGTCAAGTCGAGAACAAATAAGCAAGTATCGTTATTTTATTTTCACTATGTACTTGGTTTGGAATTAAGAAGGTGTATTGAGTGACGTATGCCAATCGAGCTACCATCTACGGATGGGGGCGGTTTTGGAAATATAGAATGAGCTGAAAAGTTTGAAGATCCCCCCACGTTAGAAAGATATCTATATATATCACTACCTACTACTATAACAACACATGCAGGAAAGTACTGTAGACACAGTGATCGGAAACCTAGAGGAGACTGAAACCAAAAAAAAAATCTAAAACACTACCACCGGACTGCAGTGAATATATACATTTAAAGAAGATAGATTCTACTAACAGAATGACGGATATTCTCAAAGTTAACCAACTTTTTTCTATTGTATTAGACCTCGATTCAAGAATCTTAGAGACTATCTGGCATAATCACTAATAATCACCGATCGACCTGATCAGCCTTAAATGGAAGCTCCCCATATATATCAAAGATGACCTTGACTTTCGACAAATACATACATTGGCGGTTTTCTTATTTCTGTTAAGTTTGTCGGTATATACAGTTTTTCGGGGAAGTCCCTTCAACGAGGTAACATGGCGGAGTGGCAAGTCAACGTGAATATCTACTAGGTGCATTCCACGGTTCTAACAGAGTATAGGTTAACGCGCTGGCCTGCTAGTATTATATGCATATATATATTATATTATATAATAAGACAGCCAGTTTCGGGACTGTGAATCACTTTTTTTTTTTCTTCCTCTGCCCTTCCGAGACACGCGCATATAGTATTGGTTGAAACTTAACGTCCTCGTCTCACTCACCCTCCACTACACCCTTCTGATAAATGCCGTAGCAACAGCGGGATTTTACTAGGTCAGCAGCAATCTTCTTCGCCATCTCATCTCCCAGCACACCCGTAGCCAGGACCCGGCACCTCGGTAGACCACGCTGTTGTTATTGCTAATTAACATCTTGGCTAGTTAAGTTAAATTATGGCGCGTAAGAATTTCTAATTATCCATTGAGTACGCCACGGATATGATAAAGATAATCTTGTCACTGAGAGGGATAAGAGCATCCTTATCTCTGATGTGTAGCTGTGGGCTTGAAAATTCACTGGCACTATTAAGATCCCCGTCATCGAGACTATTTCTCTTGGCGAGTGAAAGAGTGGCATCTAATACTAAATGGTGCCACTTTGACAGCAAGTAAATTGATTAACTGATTGAAGGCAGGACAGCCGATACTGTGAGGTCCAGCGAACAGCTAGCTGGTCACTGCCACTAACCTCACAAATTATGAAATCGATAATAAATCCATATTTATTCTAATCGGTATATTGCTATATTTTACAATGGCACAATCTCTCCCAGATAACTTCGAGCTTTTGTATAAAAACATGTAGTCTTCTAGTTAATATGGCAGGAGCATAAACTGGAGAAAATTGAGGCAAAATGGCAAAATGGCACAATAGTCTCCATCCGTACTTCTTAAATAAAATTGATCCCACTAGCCAGGTCCGCCTTTGGCGTAATATTATGATGGGGAGACGCCGAGCCAGATCTGCGGGGAGTTTGGATACAACCGGACTACCTGCTTCACTACGAGCCTCTGTAAGATGCGGAACACTATGGAGTAATATTCATGATATAACCAGAACTGAAATATTTTAGATTAGATAAACAAATACAACTTGTAAGTGTAGTTAGTTACTGCGTAAAGCCTGAGATAATTATGTAGTATATAATAGTTTCAAAAACAATCTTGAGCTATTTTTTATCAACATGTCAACATGGTAACATGGCGGAGTGGTGAGTCATCATGGTATGTCTACATAGATAACAATGGTTCTAACAGAGTATAGGTTAACGCGCTGGCCTGCTAAAATATATGTATAAATTATATTATATTATATTATATAATAAAACAACCAGTTCCTTCGGGAGCCTTCGAGATCACAGTGTTATCGCTCCTTTTTTTATTTTTTGTGTCTCTGCCTATCTTTAGTTAAAGTCCTCATCTCGCCCACCCTCCACTACACTCAGCCTCGGCAGCTGGTTTGCCTAGGCAACTTGAACCAACTACCCCACAGCCCCAGGATTGGCGGCGTCATCTTGGTACATCCGTACAACCCAGCTGGCTGAGTATCTATAGACTCTCCCAATTCATTCACTTTCGGACTGAAGTCGTCAATAGATAAATATTCATATTTACATAGAAATCAGACCTGCAATGGCGCCGCCACACACGCAAATATTCGAAGATGCAAGCGCAGTCAAACCGATATCCTCACATGAATACTCGGCCAATCTCCATCCCGACTGGACCGTGGGCGCAGGTCTGTTCTTGCATTTTCGTCCCCATCTGAGCAAACAAAAATAAAATAACAAAAACTGACGAGTAAAAAGTCCTCCATGGCGGCTACACATTGACCGTCCTGTACCGCCTCGCCATCACGCATTTCAAACACACGCATCCGTCTCGACACAGTTCAGACCCAATGCCCATCTCCATGCAAATGACCTTCCTGAGCCGAACAGCAGTCGGCCCGGCGCTTCTGACGGTTAAAGATGCAAAGTTAGGTCTGCGCACGTCAACGATCCATGTTACGCTGTCACAGGAGGAGGGGAAAGACAGAAAGAGAACGACCAAAGTAGTTGGCTATATCACCGTGTCCGACCCGGAGTCAGATGTCGGCGTCTCACACAACTCGGCGTGGAGGCTGCATCCGCCTCCAGTCAGCAATCGACCGCCTGATGTTGTCGTTACTCCCGATGGGGATATTGCGATGAACGACAGCGACAGCAGCAGCAAAAAGGTCTGGAAATTAACGGCGCCAAACCAGTATGCCAGCTTTCGCAAAATCGAAAACCACTTTGCCACGTTCGGGTGGGCTGGCAAAAGTGATGGCGATGGACGCGCCGGCATCTTGGACCAGTGGACACGAGTGCACACGACGGATCTGTCGCGGGGACCTCCGCTTCGCAACCGGCAGAGCAGCGACGGTGCTGTCTTGAAACGGAGTGGGAGCATTGGGAAGTGGACGAACGAACTGGTTGTGTTTCTCAGTGACTGGTTTCCGGCGGCGTTGGAAGAGCTCGGAAATCTCGCTCAAGAGGCTACCACGCCGGCGCCGTCGTCATCAGATGAAAAGGCGAAAAAGCCGGTGTTGCCGAAATTCTGGTTTCCCACTGTTGCCATAAATGTCGATTTCAAGAAAAGGCTCCCCCCGGAGGGAGTGGACTGGCTGTTCTCGCGGACTGTCCTGAAGGCTGTGCGGAATGGCAGAATGGACATTGAGACAATCGTCATGGACGAAGAAGGCGAGATCGTGTTGCTCGGCTCGCAGGTCGGACTGGTGGTGAGCGTGGACCGGAACACGAGCGGCAGGAAGAAGGCGAAAGCCAAGTTTTGATGATTAGACCTGTATATAGATATGGGAAGTAAGACAAGGAAACTTTCAATAGTCTAAACCACGCCTTACACTACGCATATGGTGTATATCTAAGTCATCTGTCTATGATCGCGGTCTACAACTTCTCATCCCGAATCACAACCCACAGGGAGGTTGCCTCGGCGCATATAATCTCCTTCTTCAGCTCCTCGGGTTGGCCACTGCCTTCGCCCTGCTGCAGCTGCAACGCCTGTGCCATTGTCCAGTACTTCCGTCCCACGCGCGCAATGCACCAGGAACGAATAACGAGCAGCCCGGGCGTAGAGACGGGGTTGCGGTACCGAACATTCAGCTGCGCGGTGTAGATCTTCTCTCTTGGGCGCTCCGTGTCTGGCGCTGGTGATGCCGACAACCAAGCCTCTGTCACCAAATACATGACCTCGTCGAACAGAGTGGCAATCACGCCGCCATGGGCCGTGCCCGTATGCCCGCTCAGCCCCGGCGCGGACATGGAGACGAGTGTGATTGTGTCTGGCGGTCGTGACGGCGTCGCGGCGGCTAAAGACTTTGTTGTCGCCGGTGGTGGTTCACGAGGCAGAGAACCGGCGGCAACGACCGACTCAAAGTTGCGTCGGCGCAGGGTGGCTATATATGGGATTGTTTCCTTTGTTGCTAGCGTGCCCGCAATATAGCCATCTTCGTCCGAGGGCGTTTTGAGGGTGCGCGCTGGCATTTCAATGGCGTCGTAATCATCGTGCAGGGACGACTGGAGAATTGATCTGGCCCATGGGATGGCGTTGAAGTGGTCTCGTTCTGCGTCGCTGAGGACTTTGGACCTGGGCGTCGCACTAGACATGGTAGATAATCGATAAATGATAAGAGCCGATTAGCGTGGGAGGCTCGTTGCAGGATAGAACGCAGTATGATTGTGATGCACCAGGGTTTTGTTTCAAGGGGCTGCACTGTAATTAGACATGGTATGACATAAGAGGATGACTATAGTTAACTAAGTTAGCAACGACACCGCTCATAAACAACATATGCAGGCATTCGGAGATGAGAGGATGGATTCGGACACTGCATCGTGGATAGCCTCGGCAGGACGGGCTGTATTGGCTGTTGGCTGTATTGGATACGGGCAATACGCAGGGTTGTTTACATACGGCACGTGACATGCCCAGGGCCACGCTAGCCAAGGTTACACCCGAGCCTAGCAGAAATATTAATGTTAATACGTAGTCCTTCGTAACTTACTATTTTAAATTGAGGCAATCAAACTGCCTGCTGGCGGGCTTGCGCTGGCGTTTCAAGAGTCTACCTGAGCACTCACACGCTGCCTTTGACAGTCTACGTATCTGCCTACGTAGTGGTCAATATAGAAGCGCCCACCAGCAAACACCAAAAAGTCGACTGTCTTAGAGACTATGGCGCGCTAGACCAAGCCGGGACTAGCGCTCTGCCACCGCACGAATTGTCGCCGCTGGTTGGCTGTCGCGCCCAACTGATGCGAGCTACCTTGTCGCCGCCCGCCAATCAGCATAACCCTAAGACTACACAGTGCAGTCAGATGCCCACGTCAGTACGGAGTAGTAGAAGAAAAAAGCTTGCGCCGGATCCATGGGAGCTGTCTCTCACGACTAGCCAGATTGGACTGGACTGGACTGGCGATGACTGTGTGCAAGGCACTATTGGACTAGCAGGGCTGGTAAATTGGCGCAATTGACTAGCTCCGGGCCTGCAAATTTCCAGGAACACCACGAGCGCCACGCCCGTCTGATCGTGCTCCCCCCGGCGGAGGACGGCGTGCGCAGGCCAGCATTGCAATCGCATTGCGTCCACGCGCGGGCGACTTGTTGTCTCTGCCAGCTGCCAGTGTAAGAGACCGCAATGGGGGGGAAAGAAACTGCATGTCAAGAGGAGTACGCCCCAAAGGCGGACACCCACAATCAAGCTTCGTAGTGCCACCGTTGCTATGCGATAAGTGACGAGCTAGACTGCTTGCATGCTAGAACCAGTGGCTACCAAGCACTAAACACTGTAGTCACTGTAGTAGGGCCCAATTTGCAAGGAAAGAAAGCAGCCAAGCTTGGCTGCTGCTGCCGCCGCCAGCGTTCGTGCTCTCCACGGCCCACCTGCCTTGTCCGACTTCCGACCTCTTCTATTTCCTATTTCTTCTTCCTTCTTCTTCTCTCCTCCTCTCTTTCTCTCTCTCTCGTTCTGTCGCTCTCCTGCTCCTCTTTCTGCTGCATCGCATACCATCTACTGCTGCATCGCTATTGCATCGCTTTCGTGACAAGAACAAAACATATCGTCTCCGATTTGCATCATTCTCCGCAAACTCGCGCTCCACTCTTAATAAAAATGCGAGCCTCCGCCGTGTTGATCGTTGCTGCTTTCGTGGCCACCGCGTCTGCTGAAGCAAACTACACCTTCCCTGCTGGCTTCAACATCACCAATGTCACTTCGACCGAACTCTGTGAGCAATTTTTTTTTAAAAAAAATACCAAAGTAACTACTCCTGATGAAAAAGGTTCGCTACTAACCACAACCAATAGCGGAGTGGTGCCAGGGCGAGCGCAACACCTGCCCGTTAGTCTGCGACGGCTCTACTGAGACCAATAGCTGCAGCTATAATACTGTAAGCTCACTTTTCTCTCTCTCTCTCTGTTTTGACATCAGTCACAAACATGAACGATCAATGCCTGACTTCTCCCCCAGACTACCATCGACTTTGACTGCGTCTGCAGCAATGGAACTACTCCCGACTTGTCTCCATACGAGCAGACTATTCCGTTCTACGTCTGCCAAGAGACCTACATCCAATGCATTGCTAACAACCCGAACGACCTCGATGCCCAGGACAGCTGCAAGGCGAACGCGACTTGCGGCACCATTGACTTGAGCGCATCTTCCACCACCTCCAGTTCTGCTTCTTCCACCAGCGCCGCTTCCACCACCGCTGCCTCTGGCTCCTCCACGACAGGGTCCGCCACGGCCACCGGTGCCACTGCCACTACCACGACCTCCAAGGCCGCTGCTGCGGCTCTTCAGATCGCTCAAGACCACTCTACCAGTTTCTTTGCTGCCGCTATGCTTGCAGTGTTCGGCATGTTCCTGTAGAAACATCTTCGAGTTTGAGTGACTGACGGAGCCTCTGCGGGGTTTTGCGCGGTCATCGCAGTTTTGTCCATAATCATCACGCTTGCGCTGATCTGGAGCGAGCACTTAATATCCTGTTCCGTCGTCCACCTAGCTATTCGGGAACAGTCCAGCTGGTCTGTCTTTTCTAGCACGGAGTTTGTGGTCTTGTTTTTTTGTTTCTTTCCGTTGAACGATATCCTTGGGCATTTTGAGTCTATCGTCGTCGGCAGACGCGAGTTACGCGAGTATGGTTGACGATATCGATGTCTCTCCTTTATTTGTTGCATGTCATAGCCTAACGTTGCAGCCAGGCCATCTGGCGAGTATAATGAAAGCCAGCGTAAATATGTGCATTCTGAGTACGTGTCGAGTCCGTAGCAATGTAGACTTTCGCGACTGCGCGGACAAGCAGAGCAGACGTAAGATGATGCCTCGCACTGTCACATGGCTGATGCGTTTTATTCAGGGACAGCACTCTTAATTTTCTATGATTCAGAAGTAAATAAACGATAAAGTAAATAAATTGGCTTGTGCAGACTGTTCTGCCGACAGCGCCAGGCGGAGGCCGCCCGCCGCGCACGCTGATTCGCCAAGAGAGGCAACTTCACACAACTGAAATTTCTCCCACACTCAGTCCGAACCAGCCTATCGATACACCAACCCGCATTAAACACCGTCAACGCCCTTTATTGTCTCTCGGTAGACACTTTCTCGCCTTTTTTTTTCCCTCTTCGACTGTACGGCCGACCCTATTTGTCCGTCGGGGAGAAGAGAGAGAAAGAAAAATTAGAAATTCATTCACGATGCCAGCACCCACCAATACCCTTCTCATTGAGGGGTCATGGACGGAGCTGTGCGAAGAGCTCGCTCAATATCTCGATGTGCTCCGCAGCAACACTGACGGCGGTGCCAGCATCAGCGAAGAGATTGCTCCCCAGCTCGAGACGCTACGTCAACAGGAACAGAACGGCGAGGAAGCGGACTTGGCTCAGCGCGATGAAGTTTTGAAGAAGATTGTGGCCGCCGGGGCCATTTTGAACAGTGCTCCTGAGAAAGGTGATAAGTTCTCGCCTATTTGTGGCTATATTTCTAGGCTAACCTGACTCCCAAGAATTCATCCCTGCGTATAATCTCCTCGTCCACTTGGTTCGACAGTCGTCGAATCCGGACATGTTCCTATCGCGGATCTGCCTCTACTTGTCCAAGCCCGTCACATCGTCGCCGCAATTCGGGTCTACACTCGCTCTGTCGATTCTGACTACGATTTTCAACACACTCGCCCCCTCCGACTCCAGCCGGTACCATGTCTTCCTTGCCATTGTCGCCGTCATCCGTCAATCCGGCTCGACAACCGCCTACGAAGCCCTCAAGACCCAGCTGACGACCCAGCTCCCCACATGGCTGACGGCGTGGGAGTTGGACGAGGAGGACACCCAAAAACTGCACCTGGCCGTTGCCGACGCCGCCGAGGCTGCAGGCGACAGTGAAGTTGCCAACGCCCACATTGTCGAGGCCCTTCACTCCATCGACGCCAGCGAAGCCGCCAGCAAGGAGTCCCGCGAACTCGCCGTGCGCGCCCTCACCTCCGCCCTGACGCACCCGGCCATCTTTGACTTCACATCTCTGTCCGCCTCCGATGCCGTGCAGGCGCTCCGCTCCAGCGACTCGTCGCTCTTCGAGCTGCTCGAGATTTTCGTCGCCGACACCCTGGACACATACGACGACTTTGTCGCCTCGACCCCGCTGTCTTCCATCTCTGGCGGTGTGCTGGCGGAATCTGGCGAGGCGCTGCAGACCAAGATGCGGTTGCTCACATTGGCTTCGCTCGCATCATCCACGCCCTCCCGCTCGCTGCCGTACGCCACCATCGCCGCTGCGCTACGCGTCGGCGACGCCGAGGTTGAGAAGTGGGTGATTGACACGATCCGCGCAGGTCTGGTGGAAGGTAAGCTGTCGCAACTGCGCTCGGAGTTCCTGGTGCACCGCGCCACGTACCGGGTGTTTGGCGAGAAGCAATGGGCCGAAGTGCAGGGCCGGCTGTTCGTCTGGCGCCGGAGTCTGGAGAGTGTTTTGAGTGTGATCCGCACAGAGCGCGAGCGCTACGCGCGCGAACTGCAGCAGCAACAAGCCGCAGCCCTGGCGGCCGAAGAGGGAGGAAAGGATAAAAAGACCGGCGGAGGAGATCGGAGACGGCCTCACCAGCAACAACCACACCAAGTTGATCTGTTAGCGGAAGCTGATTAAATCTCCTACGTGTTTATGCCTTTTTTTTTTCCCTTCTAAACTTTTTGAATGTCTATTTTTTCATGTATCTGGAGAACCGGTTTGCATTTCTTCCAAGAAACGACGAGATGAAACGGGAGGTAGAAAAAGCTCTTATTTTCATTTACACACAATTATGATTGATGTATGCAATATGCATACTGCATTGATAAGAGGCCGCAGTTACGGAGTTTCAAGTTTAATATAAAAAAAAATTCCACTTATTTTACCATCTGCTGTAAAACCCCAGATTATTAGAAGAAGGAAAGATATATATAGATATGCGTATAAATCTATGGAATCAATCTAACGTATAAAAAAGACTGTCTCCTTTCTCCCAACCAGAGATGGAAGAGAGAAAAAAAACCTACAAAGCTTCAATCCCCTTCTTCTTCAATTCCTCTTTGATCCTCTCATAAACCTCATCCACGGAGCCCGTAGCCTGCACCCGGACGACTTTGCCCTTGGCCTCGAATTCGTCGACAACCGGCATGCTGGTCTGCTCAAACGTGCGGAAGCGCTTGCGGATAGACTCGATGTTGTCGTCGTCGCGGCCGCTGGTCTCGCCGCGTTTCAGCAGGCGGGAGAGCATAATGTCCTCGGGGCAGTTGAGGAAGAGCACCAGTTTTGAGACGCACACGGTGCGCTCAAAGAAGTGTGCTTGGTCGAGTTGGCGCGGGAATCCGTCGATCAGGAAGCGGCTGCTCCCTTTGCCTCCTTCTTGTCGTTGCTCTTGCTCGAGGACGGCGGCCATGGCGTTCGAGAGCAGCGCTACCGTGACTTCCATCGGCACAATGGTGCCCTCGCGGATGTGTGTGCGGATCAGCTCGCCGTATTCGCTGCCGGGTCGCACTTGTTCGGCGCGCAGCAGGTCGCCCGCCGACAGGTGGTGGAAGCCGTAGTCGCGCACGAGGTTGGCGGATTGCGTGCCTTTGCCGGCGCCGGGGCCGCCGAGGACGAAGACGACGGTGACTTTGTCGGGGGAGAAGCGCGGGGTTGCCATTTCGTTATTGTTGTCCTTGTTGCTTTTTCTTTTTCTTTTCGGATGGCGGGGAAGAGATTAGGAGGCAAGATGGATGGGACGAGAGGGTATGCTCCGGCACCAGCAGCAACTAGCGGCAATCGGGCGTGTAGAAGAAGCGAGGTATCTGTATTGAAAAAGAAACGGAAAATGTCCTGAAAAGGAACGCGGGCTGCGCCTGGGGTGTTGTCAATGGATTGAATGTGGTTTGTATTTTGTGGTTAAACACAACAAAGGGAGGTGGCGGTGACGGTGGGGCAGCTCCAGCAGTATCCAGCATTTTAACTCAAACGTCTAGATCTGTGCTCAAGAATTACCCTTTCAGGTCCAACTTTTTACCGGACTAACTAGCAATGTGAAGATTTGCTTGATTGGACAACACGTTGATTTCACTACCGTGCATTGACAAAGAGTGGGTAAATAGAAGAAGAGAATGTAAAGTCAATCGCCATGCCTGCGTTCGCCAACTCCTGGGAATATAAAATATAAAAACCATCAAACTATATCACAAAAAGAATGACAAAACATCATGCTCGTAACAGTATTAATTGGATATATGCGCATCACAAACAATCAATCAATCAATCACATCTAACAACCACTAATCATGCTCCGCTTCTGGATGGGGTCCAGCATACGCGCCTGGGATCGGGACGGCGTCGTACGTCTGTTCGCCCGGAGCAGCACCAACGTGCTGGTTCACTTGCTCTGACAGGTTTTCTTCTGTCGAAGACGCCGAGACCGTCGGAGCAGGAGCGCTGCCAAAGCCCTCTTGGGCGACTCGCGGCGTCGCATGCTGAACGCGAATAGGTGGCGGTTGCAGCTGGAATGGCTTCGAGACGACTCGCGCAGGTGCCTTGGGATTCGCGTACTGCACGCCGTAGTGCTCGCCGTTCTCGGCAGCAGAGTAGTCATTCGGGCCCATGGCAGCTGCCATCGACACGAACGGGGATTTCGGGGTCATGGGGAAGAAGCCGGGTGTGTTTGGTGCGGATTGGACACGAAGCTGAGCCAGGTACAGATCCGAGCGAGCCTTGTCCCGGTTGTCCATGACCTTCTTGAGGCGCTGCTTGGTGTAGTAGCGGTAGAAGACGACTCCATAGATGGCAATGACAACCGTTTCGAGCACTACTTCAATCACAGCGCACACCAGAGACCAATCTTGTAGACGGCAGACCAAGGCATAGTTGACCTCTGCCTGGAAGAGCTGGCGACGAAGATTGTCGTTGCAGGACCAGCCCCACAGGTCTTGCCCGTTGCCGGTTGCTTTGGAATTTTCAAAGATGGCTGCGCCGACTATCCACATGATGGTAGTGAAGGTGAAGAATCCCACCGAGAACATCGAGTAGTACACAGAAACCTTCTCTCCGCGTTTGAAGCCGCCTCTCCAGTAGAAGTAGAAGACGATCACTGCGGTGAACAAGGAAAGGCAAGACATGACTAGCAGCAGGTATTGCGGCCAAGGATTTGTTCCTTCTGCCCAGGGCGGAAGGTTACTACGCGCGGGTAGGTCCTTGGTCGTTCTGAAGATGGTCAAGCTAGTGGACAGAATTGACAGCACAATGAGCGAGCAACTGAAGTTGACGCATCGCAGGATGACTTTTGCCGCTCTCACTCGGACTTTGACTTTCTAGACGCTGTCAGAATTTTTTTTCTTCTCCATAGAGTAACATTTGCCCAAACTTACCAGATCCCGAGCATTTTCTCTTTGAGTCTTTTTCTCCTCTTTCTCCAACATGACCTCTTCGCGGAAGGTCGGGCTGAACGGGTTCAGCGTTCTGGCCGTTCCTGGAGTCTTGAGCGCGCTCTTCAGAGGCGACCCAGGGGTAAGAGGGGGGTTGTAGGCTGCATGTCGTGCGGGGTCATTGTCCGCAACGTACCCGAACCCAACGTCGGAGACATGGTGCTGTGGCTCCTTCTCCATTGAACTCGGAGGATCAGCAAAGGGTGATCGAGCTGGGTCCTGGGATGGATCAATAGGAGAAATCACAGTCGTGGCCTCAGCAAAGCGCGCCGTGCGAGGGCTTCTGAAGTCGGAACTGGAAGAATCGGACGAGGACCTCGAGGAGGAGCGCAAAATGGAGTTGGGGTGATTAGACATGGTTGAAAGTGGAACAACGCAAAGAATGGTTTTATGTTTCCTTTGCTTTCTTTCGACCGTCAGCCGAGTACGAGAGAACCTGCTCTCGACAATCTAACGGACGTGTTGCGAGTTGCTAGTACGCTGGCTAGAAAAGCCAGCCAAGGGTGCCGGTAAAGGCACTCGATATAATCTGCAAGCTGTTGGTATCAATTTGGGAGGATGGTGGATAGATATCCCGCTGCGAAGCCTGCGCAGTCTCACGACGAAGAAAGCAAGCAAGCACAAGAGGCGAAAATACACAGGCAAAACGACGAAGGACTTGGGATTGAGAAGCACAGCTTGGAGGTGAGACAGAGGGCAAAGAGGGTCTCTGGCAGTATTAATGGGAATGGCGAGTCTTCCCCTCTCGATTGGGCTTGCTCCATCACAGGCACGGCATGGCGACTGGCATGCCGTCCAGTGACAGCCATCGGTTTAGCGCCGGGCCCTGCTCGCAGCAGGCAGGCTGCCAGGCTGATTGGGCGCAGACGGTGTGCTCGCTGTGCCTCGACGTGCAGCATCTCGGTGACGAGTGGCCGGTGGAGGTTGCGAGAGGACACACAGGAGAGCGCGGGGGAGCACAGACTCGGCGACAAGAGCACCGCTTCTGCAGGTGACTGGCCGGCCGGGTTGCAGCGCTAGCGAGACGACGCACCAGGTCCAGCCAACCAGCGGCCGCACAGGCAGGGCCGGGCCTGCCAGCTGCCACAGATGGCGCCTGCGCGATGCGCCCTGCCGGTTCTCGTCACAGCCGGACCGCCAACCAGCGCGCAGCACCGCCAGCTTGCTTCCTCAGGCTGCTTGAACGAGTCTGGCCCCGGCGCTACATCGCACGCTCGGGGCCAATCGCGGGCCCTGCCGAAGCGCGGGCCGTCGACTGACAGCCAATGAGAGCCCAAGGAGCCCCGTTATCTCGCAGATCCTGTTTCCATTTTGGGCACCGCGCTAGGCCGTTTCTGGATGGTGGCCTGCGTGATATCGCGCTCGTCACGTTTTCTCTCTCGACTCACGCACGACAGGCATTCTTTGTTCCGACACAGCAGGGGGCGGCCTGCATAGGATGCTCGATAGTATGCAGCAGAATAAGCAAGCGAGTGGCAGGCACAAGACCTGTCAGGACATACACCCGTCGCACTTGCTGCAAGACAATCACAGTTCTGTCTGCTCCGTCATGCATATATACAACATACACAATTTAGCCTGCAGGTTTGAATCAGTCAGACAAAGGAATACCGGTCGTGGTGGAGGACATCAAGACGTAGAGGGCAAAAAGGATAAGCTTCTAAGCACACATAGGACGGTGATCTGTGCCCGTAGTACAAGTACGTAATCAATATTAGCGACGCCATGCTTAAGTTAGCAGTCTAAAAGTAGATTGAATAGCAGAGCCGGATAAAAGACACTGCAAGAAGTAAATACACAAATGCAATGAATCTCCTGACCACGCGCATCCTCTGCAAACACATTCATTCGTCCAACTATGCCAATCAACCCATCAATAATGAATCAAGCAAATAGACGCCCAAACTCCACAAGCAATACCAAACCCGCTTTGTACATGCTGCTGCTCTCTACAAGCTACCCTCCTCGATCACGGCGCCGACATCCTTCGAAATGTAAATCTCTTCCAGACTGCCATCCCCCTCTCCAAGCGGGTCGCCGTTCTGTAGTACCAGGCCCTTTTCATTCGCCAGATGCAAGAGGCAGATGAAGCCAAACGAGGTGCTGATGTCTTTGAGTGTCTCTTGAGGGTATGCCGACTTGAGGCCATTCAGGACGCTCGTGAATCGCAATTGGCCATTATTCTCCACCGAAGACGCGATGTCCGGCATGGGATGGTCCACGTCGGACTGTCGGTTCTTAGGGGTAGGTGTGGGCGGCCCGTCGTCGTCAGTAGGCTCGGTCTCAGGGTCAGGCTCGGCAGGGGCATCGATGATGGCCGCCGCATCCGAGGCCGAGTTGAAGTCCATGGACTCAATGAGCCCACTTCCCATACCCTTCCACATTTCCTCTTTCAGACGCCGCACGTCCACCTTCTTGGCCACGCGAGCGTAAGCAACATAGTCAGGCCGAACCCGACGGCCACCTTGAGTCACGAGTTGTGAGCCGAATCCTCCTCCGTGTAGAGCAGAGCCCGGCGTAGCTCCGACCATGTTCAAAAGTGCCGTCAGGCCTGTCGCTCCCGATCCATCGCCTGCCGAGGTAGTCGGCCTGGCATCCAGATCACCCGGAGGAGAGAACATCTCCCGAGCATCAGCAAACGGCAGATGGTCGTCATCGTCGTCATCGCCCAGGGGCAATCCGTTGGGGAATGCAAGTCCATCATCGTCGGCAAAGAAATTGGCATCATAGGTGCCTCCAACATTGTCATTTTCTGTTTGAGTGTCATTCTCGTTCTTGTGATTGGCCCAGAAAGCTTCGTCCATTTCACCTGCAGCTGGCACTTGGGTCTGCGAGGGCTCGCCCATTGTACGAGGTCCAAGGAATCTCCTGGAACCCATGCGGGCCTTGGGTTTCAGGAAGAGTCGCAAAAGTTGTTGCGAGTTAAAATGCTTGTCATCCGGAAGCAGATTGCGCCCTTTCGTTTTCCATTGGGTCTTTGGTATTGAAATGGCAGAATTAGAACTTGCTTGCGTGTAAATTAGTTCAGCTGCCGAGGCATCGAGGGGTGCGGCAAAGTCAATCACAAATGGCTCCTTTTCTTTACGTTGCTTGGGCGCCGCGTTCGTCGCGTTGGCTGCAGTGGTCTCTTTGATTTTGCGAATGCGCCAATGCTCAGGACCAGCCCAGTTCTTCTGTAATGCGTTATCGAAGTAGCTCAAAATGTTTTCATGCTCCTTGGCGGCCGGTTGATGAGAGATCGACACCGTGTAAGGGTCTCCCTCATCTAATGCGGCTTCCGTATCGTCTTCTCCACCAATGTCCATGCGGTGGACTTTAAGCAACGGTTCCAGTGCTGCTTCTCGCGCCCAAGCCTCCCCACCTTCTCCGAAACCGGCATCTTCGCCGATATCAAAGCCTGCGAATGTGCCGTCATCGTCGTCGAATCCCACAGCGTTGTCATCATCAAGCATGATACCAGATGCATCGCCCAGACGTCTCGCTTGGTCAGACTCGTCTTCATTGGTTTTATCATGTCTCCATTCCTCGGGTGCTTTTAGTAGCGACATATCAAGCGCGCCACTAGGATCTCCCAGGTCGAGATTCTTCAAAGACGGGCAAATGTCTTGTTCATTGAGGCGATCCAAGTCTGGAAAAAATCGATTGCCCAGAGAAGCAATATCGATATCCACGGGGTCGACGTCCATCGGATCCCCTTCAGGTTCTTTGGACTGTGCATCTTCTGGAGCCACGCTGCCGTTGGCTTCTTCTTCCTGCGCATGATCTGCTGCAGTGGTTGCCTCGTCCACATCGTCACTACTGTCAAAGATAATTCTCCCCTGACCATCAATCGACAAGTGGTTCAGCAGCAGGCCCTTGGCACCACCCTCGTCAAAGTCTGCCGATGCTTTTTTGAACAACGGATCTACCGCAAACTCGAGCTCAAGCTTTTTCAACTGTAATGAAGCGAAGGAGGGGGCGAGTGTAGCCTCGTGAGAACGTGTCTGCAGTGTTCATTAAATTCCGATTCTAAACCTTTCAACGACCACAACGGGTACTCACCTTCTTCTTCGCTTTTCGTCGCACGCCATCCTCGCCTTCTTCTTCCTCTTCTTCTTCACCTTCGACTCCTTCGCCTTCTTGGTTTTTGCGATCTCGGCTGTCGGCCAATCCACTTAGAAGTTTACCGGTCTCGGTTGCGACACTGTCGACTCTGCTAGTATAAATCTTGACACAGCCGTCGAGCGTACAACTGGCTTTCTGAAAGTTGACACCATCTCCTTCACGAAGCAGAGACATGTCATGGAAGTAATCGATGAGAGCAAAATTCCACGAATTAGCTGCGTTGATCTTATTATCGGTCGCCATCTTCATCCACTCTTCAAAGTTCGCGAGAATGGGCACTCGTTTTGCTGGGGTTGCACCTCTATTGCGGCCGTCCACGTCGCTTTCCCGACCTCGCCGAAGAGATCCGCGCGGAGTTGTAGGACTTTGGCTTTCGGCACGGTCGTATGTTCTGCGCGGGGGCATAGGCGTTTTGACGGCTGCCTTGATCTGGTTCATCTGGCGATCATGCAGGGCTTGTCGCGACTGCATGCGAGCAGCCTTCTCTCCCATATCATCATTGAGGGGGATCCTGCACGAGATGAGTTAGCACCTGGTCCTTCTTTGCGCCTCCGCTTCTTTGATAGCATCGCTCTTTCCGCACGTACTTGGTGGGAGAGTTTTTGTGCGGGGTCGAGGCGCCGCCATTCGAGCGACGGTGGCTCTTTGACGGATTCACGACGCGAGGCATGATTGTTGCTTAAAGATGCGCGGCGGATGTATATTATAAAAAACAGCAATGAACCAATACAGCAGGAAATCTAAAAACGTTCAGAGCAACATTTCCACCGTAGACTGTTTATCGGCAAGAGTAAAAGAGAGACAGGTGTGCAATGTAGTCGCCCTCGCAGGTGCGATGGTCGTCGATGTCTTCTTTCCCAGTTGTTTGGCGACGAACTTGCGGCAGGCGGGATGTTGGGCGTTCCACGGTTGACCAAGTTTGTCAACAAAACATACGGCAGCCACAGCCGCCAGAAGCGCATTCACGTGCGCGTTATCAAGTCACGTGCCAATGACATGTTATCGATAAAGTCTGGATTGCCTTTGGTGTCACCTTTCAACCTCCAGAACAGAACAGCATTTCTCAAATCAATTGCACATATCATCATCCACTTCCACCATTTCTGCGCTATATTCAGGCACCGGACCGGGATTGTTTATATTGCTGCATAGCGCTTCATGCTCCCTATTGCATCCGATACTTATCTCCACTCAGACCTCGACCGGAGGTCCGGGTTCACGTATAAAACTGTCAACTTCTATTGTATATGAAGCTGTACGCGTACTTTTGATCTTGCCGTTTATTTCTTTCATCCTGTATTATACGGACAACTGTATTCGTGTGGTTTCTCGTGCTATTTCACAATGTTTCCGCGATGAGTACCTGGCACCACCCAACCCCTTCACCACCTTCAATGGGGATGCGTGCAAGGAAGCACAGACGGTACGACCCTCAGCGCTTTTTCCTGAGTATTGCCGTACTGTCTCTTTTAGCTCTTGGAAGCTGGGTCGTGCAAAGCTCTGGTAACAGCCAGACTTTAACTTCCATCAATGCGCCTCGGAAGCGAACGGAATATCCAGATTTCCAGTTTTCAAGGTCAGCCAATTCTACAGGCATTCTTGAAGAACCTGAGCCGGCCATAGAGGTACGATTGACTTCTTTTGCCGCAACTCTATTGTGATTAAAGCTGAATTAACCAACTGACTTGGAAAAACAGTGCCGGCTTGTCCGTCAGGCTGATGATCAGTGCTCGTTCATCAAGAGCAATTGTCCGGACGAGAATGGAATTTTCCCCTATCTGGAGCTGTATTACTGCTCACTTGACCATACACAGCCGGTAGCATTCATCATACTGATGATATGGCTGTCGTTGCTTTTCAGCACTATTGGTATCGCTGCTAGTGATTTTCTGTGTGTCAACCTCAGTGCCATTGCCACTTTTCTGGGCATTAGTGAAAGCTTGGCTGGTGTCACATTTCTGGCATTCGGAAATGGTAGTCCGGATGTTTTTTCGACCTTTGCGGCAATGGGCTCAAACAGCGGCAGCTTGGCTGTTGGGGAGCTGATTGGCGCCGCCTGCTTCATTACTGCGGTTGTTGCCGGCTCAATGGCTCTAGCGAGACCTTTTCGGGTCGCTCGCCGAAGTTTTGTCCGGGATGTCATCTTTTTCATTATCGCCGCAAGCTTAGCTATGGTCGTTCTAGCCGACGGCGAACTTCGCGCTTGGGAGTGCGCAACAATGATTGGACTCTATGGTTTCTATGTGGTAGTGGTCGTTTCCTGGCATTGGTATCTTACTGTTCAACGCCAAAAGTACGAACGAGACATTGCAGCAAGGGCTCAGTTCCACATACCTCGAAGCCAAGAATTGGATCTACAAGAGCAGCCGTTCGACGATGATCCTGTTGCTGGGGAAGCAAGTGGTCTCTTACAGGGCCAAAGGTCACCGGATTTTGAAGCGCTAGAGAGCTTAGGCTCTCCAACGTGGAAAGATGATGAAGATGATGAGACGCGCAACAGGTATCTTGCCGAAATTCAAGAAAACATGCGTCTCACACGTCCATCTATGTTTTCTCGACGGACCACAGTCAACTCGATTCGACCTAGTCTAGTGGGCGCTTTGGAGTTCCAATCTGTTCTGTCGTCACTAAGGAAATCCAAAAACATACACGGCGATCAAATTGACCTCCGACAATACGTGGATGGTGATTCAGCCGGCCCGTCTCCTAAAATCACTGCGAAGTCGACCCGAAGCAGGACGTCCAATGAACAGGAAACTGAACAGGCAGTGGGGGATACCCCGAGTTTACATCTGGACACTGATCTCAACGGCGATCTAAGTAAGAATGACGGGACTACAGTCCCTGCAATTGGACAATCTCCTATTGGTATACATCCACCACACGAATCAACAGCTTCATCCTCTTCAATAGGACCTCAAGCGAATTTGCAACACCATCAAACCTCCTCAGCCAATCATCTAACTATACCTCACGGCACTTTCCACTCACCTAACTATCAAATATCTCCTCGGTCACATCAGCTTTCACCGGGCGGCGTATCCCCTCTTACTGGTGGTAATACCGCCCCAGCCCTGGCCAACTTTGAGCAAGAAGAAAGCGACAATGAAACCATCCAATTCCCACCTTTTGTTGACTCAAGTCCTATGTCTCCCAGGCCTCCTAGTTTGAGACTACCGGCCCCTTCGATACCACCAGTTTCAGAACATGAACAGGAAGACGAGCATGAGTTACGACTATCGAAGCGTTGGCTATACCATTTCATTCCTGGAACCATGTTTTTCACTCTCTTCCCAACACTATGTGATTGGAGAGACAAATCTTTCGGCGGGAGATTACTGGGTATAGTTGCTGCTCCCAGTGTATTTTTCCTGACAATCACGGTTCCTGTTGTGGATCCTAGTCGGACTGAGACTGAAAGCACAACAAATGAAGCAAACCTTCCTCCCGGTGATGGAAATGCAACTCCACAACCTACGCCGACAATTCGACTACCTGATGAATCTCCACAATTACAGCCGCATGATCAGGAAGTGATTAGCCGAGGCCTTCGCCGAAGTATAGAACATGGTTCCCCGATATTGAATGCTGAGGATGTCCACTTCTCTCCCAACAGACCAAGATTGGACTCTGAGATAGCTGCTGTTCCATTGGAACTCATGGACAGCTCCTCTTCGTCCACTGCAACAAGGTCCTGGCATCGGGGACTTCTTCTTATTCAAACTTTCACTTCCCCGTTGTTCATCATACTGGCTGTCTGGCTACTGTTAGATGATGAACATCATGCAAAGTACTTGGTCATTCCTATCTCATGTAGTCTTGGTGTTTCACTTATCTGCGCTGTGCTACTCAACATTTTTCTCAGAGGACACGATGACCTTACCCAGGTACCCAACCAACTCCGCCCCGTTCTTTCATTTATTGGTTTCATAGTCGGCATCTGTTGGATTGCCGTCATTGCAGACGAGGTAGTGAGCCTGCTCAAGACACTAGGAGTCATTTTGAACATCAGCGATTCACTGCTGGGTCTTACCGTCTTCGCCGTAGGCAACTCGTCAAGTGATCTCGTGGCAGACATCACAGTAGCCAGATTAGGATATCCTGTCATGGCATTGAGCGCCTGCTTTGGCGGACCCATGCTGAATATTCTACTTGGAATCGGTATCGGCGGATTGTACATGACACTGCATCCCACCGCTGATCATTCTTCTGGTGGAAACCTTCTGCACGTCCCGTTTAAAGTCTCGATTTCCAAAACTCTTGCGATCAGTGGTGCAACTCTACTCATTACTCTCGTGGGTCTTTTGATTGTTGTGCCTTTGAATAATTGGAAAATGGACCGGAAGATTGGCGCTGGACTTATTGTGATCTGGACACTGAGTACGTTGGGGAATGTCATTGTTGAACTTGTGGCTTGACGACATTTGACATACTTATTATCCTTTTCTCCACTTCATTGTATCATCTAGACTTGCATATGTATATACGTTCTTCTTGGTCGGTGGTGCTTGTTGATAGCTCGCCGTTATTTCACTGTTTGCCCTCTCTCTTTCCTCTTGTATCAACCAATATACGCTGTTGATGTTGATTCTGTTGAAATGGAACTGATAAACCATCTACTTCTACACTGCATAACTCATGCGTTTATATATATATGTATATATAGGTATAAATTTTCGTTGTTCGTTTGCTACTCCGTCTTATAGAACAGGACTACTTCAATGCCTATGGTTATTAGAAATAAAGAGTATACAAAATAATATATAGTTCACAGATAACGTCAGTTAATAAACAAGGAAGGGGGTTGAGGGAACCGGTGTGTTGCGTTTAGATACAAAGGAGACTGGCACAAAATTCATGAGCAAGAGAACGAAAATGTGTGATTTTTGTAACAAGAAAATGCAAAGATAGGTATGTCCAATACTTCGATCTTGAGAGGGATGGAATAAATAGGAAATCACAGTACACGACCAGCTACAGAGCTGGTGCTGCGGTCTTTGGTTTCCACTTTTCTCAAACCTGTCCCAGATCGGATAGAACTTAGCAGAGCATCGCGGTTTACAAGACCACCTGCAGCGGCTGGCGGTCCACCCGCAGGGGGGGGAGGTGGCGGTGGTGGTGGTGCACCGCCAGGAGGGGGAGGGGGAGGCGGGGGAGGTGCTGCCATGCCAGGCGGTGGTGGAGGTGGTGGAGGGGGAGCGGAAGGTGCTTCCACTTGCGTGTCGTGAACGTCGAATTCACCCTGCGGTGCCAAGGGGGGAGGAGAGATTGGGTTCTCCTCAGGTACGGGGGGCGGCGGAGGAATCGATGGGCTGCTATCTTGCACCGGAGTGGCTGATTTAGACTCATCCATGGCGCTCAACGGCCGCGGAGGGCCCATAGTGCCGAAGAGAATGCTAGCCAATTGCTTCGCGCTTCCACCCCCGACACGATCGTTATCCTCCTCGTCAGACGATTCGTTCTCGGATTCAGCGACAGACCAATCATCCTCGAATTCAGGACGTGTGCGCTGCTTGCGTTCAAGGGGACCAGGCACAGCCGGTGCGCTAACTGTAGCCTTTGATTCTTCCTGCAGCTGTTGCTGCTGCTGAAGTCTGAAGAATGGGTTGGTAGATTGCGCCTCCGATGAGGGAGTGGCTGCCGCTGCTTCAGCTGGTGGAGGCGAGATAGGTGCAGGTTGCTGGGCTTCGACGGATTGGCTCAATTGGCGGAAGAAAGGATTCTTTGACTCCGCCGCACCTACGCTGCGACTGCTGGATGGAGAACCATTTACTGGAGGTGAAAGTTGAGCATCACCGGTCTCAACCGTGGTAGCAACAACTGGAGGCGGAGAAGAAACGGGGGCGGCAGGAGGAGAGCTGACTTTACTCGGTGTAGAAGTGCTTTCTCGAGGACTCGTGATATCGACAGGTCCCTCTTCGTCTGAAGAAGTATTCTCGAGCTCCTCGAGCTCGCGTTGGAGTTGTCGCTCACGCTCTTTCGCTGCTTCCAATTCGGCTCTCTGAGCGGCAAGTCTAGCCTCCTTCTCTTTCGCCTCTCGCTCTGCTGCCTGTTTTCGTCGTTTCTCTTCTTGCTTCTTGATTTTACCCTCGCGAACTTGGTCTTCGAGGGCACGAAGGCGCGCTTCATGGGCTTCGCGCTCTTTCTGCAGGCTTTCTTCTTGTTTTTGAGCCTCATCCCTATGAATCAAAATCAAAAAGTGATCTTAATAGAAATTTATTTGTAGTGGTATTGAAATAACTTACTCGAGTCGTTTTGTTTCAGCTTCCTGAGCTTCTTGTTCTTCCCGGATTGCCTGTTCCTTTATTGCAGTCTCTTCAGCCTTCTTCGATTCAACCTGGCTGGCGCTATCCGATCGACCCTTACGGGATGGAGGCGCTGGAGGGGGCTTTTTGCCGGCGGACTTAGCAGAAGGGGCAGGAGTTCGCTCGTCAGCAAGACGACGTTGCCTTTCTTGTTCTCGTTTAGCATCTTCTTCCTCTGCCTTCCTTAGCCTTTCTTCACGCTCCTTCTTCTCACGCTCTTGGCGCTGCAGAAGGGTATCACCGCCATCACCGCTGGGTTTGAGGCCAGCCGCAGCCATTCGCTCTGCAATTCGCCTTTGTGCGCGCTCTCGGGCAGAAGCCACACGTTCGTCGTGAGTAAGACCCGCAAGAGATCCAGATGAATCTTTTGAAGCAGGCTCAGGTCTCGACTCGGTTGCATTTCTAGTCGGCAATGATCTCTCACTCGGTTCAGCACTCTTAGTTTGTCTAAGAGAAAGTCAGTCAACGCCAATCAAGAAATAATATGGAAATGTTGGGCAAACGAGCTTACTCTTCCTTGCGGACTTTCGCAGTTCGACTGCCACGCTGTAAATCGTAAATGAAATCTCTGATTGTATCCTCCACCCCAAGAGCTTCTTCCCATCGACGTCTCTCGTGCTCGCGAGAAGAACTCTCACCACCTTCCTTGAGGCTGTCCTCCAAGCTCTGGGAGAATTCTTTGACGCTCTCCTCAACATCCCTCGTCATAGCTTCATTGCGCTCTCGCTCCGCTTTGATCTTGCCGTTTTCCTCTTCAAGTCGCCGAGCAGCTGCACCTTCATCATCAGTTGAGGCTGGTGCAGGACGTCCTGCCAACTCAGCGGCGCGTGCCTGCATTCGAGCTCTCGCACGAGCTTTGATCCTATCAGCCTCGGTAATGGCGCCTCCGGGCCCTGTGCCAATAATGTTCAGTGCACTGTTAGGGTGAGCTTTAGCATCCTGAAGACGGAAAAGCTCGAGCCTCGCCTCGGCAATAGCTCTTTCCACTTTTCGCACGTTGGAGGCGATTTCAGGGATCCTGTCTTGATAGGACTGAAGCTGACGACGCGCGGAACGCCGCTCTGCTCCTGAATCGACGTTGCGGAAAGCGGAGTTTGGATTCGTATCAATATCGTCTTGGACACGGCGAATGCGATCCATCAAAGATTCTGCCTCCCTTCGATCTCTTCGGTCCATGGCATCATCTTCTTCGGCTTGGTTCTGATCTCTGAAGTCAACTGCGTCGAGCATGACCTTCGTTTCTCGGATTTTCTTTTTGAGTTGATCAATGCTTAATTCGTCTTCGGACTTCTCCGAAATCTGAGACGAGGTTGCTGGAGATGGCGTTCTACCGCCTCCACCAACTCTACGACGAGCGCTGGATTTGTATCCTACAAAATCGTCATTGTTCTTGTAAAGAGTTGCATCTCTGCGACCTCCTGCACCTGGAGAAGCTGCGCCACCCCGGAATGAATGATCTTTCAAATAGCTGACACCAGTTTTCTGGGGCTGAAGGAAAGCACCAGTTGTCTTGCGCGTCTCTGCGTCTTGGGAAAGGAGCGACTTGACGGTGCCAATTGAGTCATTCAAATTTCTCGTAGAAGGCGGAATTAGCTCTGGTGGCAAGCGGTTCGGTACAGGGTAGCCGTTCAGTCTTCGATAGATCAAATGCATTGCAACAGCAAATTCATCCATATTCAATCGACCTCGGTTATGAGGATCGGAGAGTGTCCAGATTCTTTCAAGCTCTTCTCTCGGAAGACCGCTTTGTCCCATGATCTCAATGGCAGTTTCTCCCCCAATGAAACCCTTATGTAGACCATCCCATGCTCGGAACAACTGATCGTAAATCTTCTTTTCTTCCTTGGTAACGGCCCATGGAATGTTTGCGTTTCCTGATAAGCCAGCAGTAGTGAAACCCCCTTCGCGGCCGGGCTGTGGCATAAGCTGCTGCTTTAGAGCCTCTATATTTGGCAGGCCAGTTGCAGGTGTGTTAACAAACCCCCATTGACCGGGCACTCCCGTTGGTTGAGCAGCTAATGGAGCCATGCCAGTCTGTGACGGGGACAGCTGCGAACCAAAACCAGTAGGCATCGGGGGCATAGGAGGACGGGGCCCGTTGTAGCCAGTCGCCTGCGGGTTGCTAAGAAAGCCGGTAGGTTGAGCCTGGGAAGGCTGAGGTTGACCTGGAAATCCAGTCGGCTGTGGTGCTAGACCCTGATTCGAGCCTGGAAATCCACCCTGAGGTTGAAACCCAGTAGCTTGGTTATAGAAGCCGGTAGGCTGAGCAGTAAGCTGGCTCAGAAGTTGCGAATTTGACGGCTGCTGTGGCGTAGGCTGTTTGGGAGCAGGAGGAGCCGACGAGTTCTGCATCAGAGGAGCGTCAAACTTAGGAGCATTTGATTGCGGCAACGCATTTGCCTGAGTGTCAGGCACACCAAAAGAGATGATATCAACCATGCTTGAAACTTCGTTTTTGATCCTTTCCGGCAGAGCGTCTGGGACTTCCTTCTGCGTTAAGCGCAAGTTGCAGAGGTACATAGCGAGAGCAAATTCAGGGAAGAATAGCTGGCCGGATTTGGTGGTGTCAGACAAGACCCTAGAGACAAATCAGCTGGAATGGATCATTTGCATTCTTTCAGAGGTTGTATATACCATATTTTTGATAATTCACTGCCTGGTAACTTTGACCGCAGCAAGAGGTCCCTAGCTTTGTCCCCTTTTGAACTGATTGTCAGTAACGAGGCCTGCCGGACAATTTTGAAATGCTCTCATTCCGGCAATATCAGGGTACGCACCTTCCAATGTCTGACCGTCTCCTGCAGCAGCCTTGAACAATTGCTCGAATTTTGCTTGATCCTGTGCCGTGATAAACGACAGCCTGATATTCGGTATCCTTGTTCCGGCTTTCGGGGGCAAAGGTGGGCGCGACGAAGGGTCGTCGATATTTTGGAAGGACTGAGCGACCTGGGCCGAGGTCTTGTGCACGGCGATCGACGGAAGAGAGGCAGAGGCATTGGAAAACTGTTGCGGGGCCGTAGCCTGTGGTTGTTGCTGTGTCTGCAGCGGCTGTTGGTTCACAGCAGAGAGTTGCTGAGGGATTTGAGCTGGGTAGCCGGTGAATTGGGGCTGTAGATGCGATTGCGGCGGTTGACCGTAGGACTGGAAACCAGGTTGGGGAGCACCACCCGGAGCACCAGCGCCCGGGAATCCTGTATACTGAGACTGAAGTTGGCTGCCAGGAAACCCAGTGGGTTGAGCAGCAAGACCAGGCTGGCCAAAGCCAGGCTGTGGTTGCTGCTGCTGGGGTTGCCCGAATAGTGATGCCTGTTGTTGTCCCTGACGAGCGCTGTTTGCGCCGCCGAGAAAGGAGTTCGAAGACGAATACATTTACAAGGATAGTATCGACATAGAAATGAAAAGAATGAGGAATTCAATCACAAGTAGAGCTCACCAGTGGATGATGGGTAGCAGGCATGCTACAGAGCGAACAGGGTGGTAGGTAGAAGGAGGTTGGATGGTCGTATTGACATGAGAGCCCGATAGATGGCAAGCAGCGGCGGGCCGCAGCCACAGTGCGCTATGCGCTAGCCGTAACCGGTTTACGCTGAAGAAGACATCATAGCTCAACCATGTGTGCATTCTTATTTGTTACATTTGACTATTTACTGCCCATCTGCCCATATTTTATTTGAATATTCAAAATCAAAGACCCGCGTTTAGTCTCCGGTCTGCGTTTTTAATGCCAGCATGGGCGATGAAATGAAAGCAAAGATAATTGTACATAGAGATGTATTCTCACATCTGGCGGGGGGTGATATTAATCTCGCCGATGATGCTCACCAAAGAAAATATTAGACGGACGATATGCGATCATTTGATTCAGCAGCAAATGAATACATTTAAATAAAGTTGATGCATGATTCAGAACAAAAATTGCAGTCCCCCCAAGATATGACCCAATTTCATGAAACCATAACCCGCGAAACCCCCCAGATAAAATAAGGTGAAAAGAAAGCAAGAAAGAAAGGAAAGAACGCCTAATTCATCTAATTGTTTGGTAAATCAAAGATCAACCCTTTCAAATACCGTCCTGAGTTCCATTTTGATGCTGAGAAGCTCCCACCATCTTTCGGAGCTCAAACTCTTTCGTGAACTCTCGTGACAGCGTGCCTAGATCCCTCACTGTGTCATGGCAGGCGGCCAGGAGAGCATCCTTGGGAGTTATTTCACCATCTGTCTGTACTCGAAGCTCAAGCTTGTGTACAAGGGGATGTGGTATCTTTATTTTCCACCCTAATTAGTTGATGCTCAAACGAGAATGAGGAGAATGGATGGCCTGGAAAAACATACTTTGTAAGCAGCGAAAGTGACATGTCGATTCTGAAGAAGACGGCTGCGAAGAAGATTGCCGATTGTATGGTCTTCTTTATTGAGTGTGAATATTGATGTGGATGGTGTTCCTGGAGGCAATATATCAGACATGCATAACGTCACGCTACGGGGATTTAAGATGTTGAAGCACATACGTGTATCTGCTTTCTCCTCTATTTTCTTCTCATTTTCACCCAAAATGAAGGACTCGGTTCTGGATTCGAGGTTGTCAGCATATTTCACCATTAACAACAGTAGTTACCAGGCTCCAGTAGACATCACGTAATTAAGAAAGTATATGACAACACGTCTCAACTGATCAATAACAAAAGTTCAATACAAGGAGTCAATACTTCAGAGGAACATTTCCAGCAGGTGGAGGAGCTGAGGCGTCTCGATAGCGAGAGCCATTCCAGGCAGCACCGGCATTTTCTCCATTCTGAGTCCACGGCATTTTGAAGACAAAAGGTGATCAGAGCAGAGGTATGCTTGGTAAGGGTAGATGCAGAGGAGATTTGACCTTAAGTCTCAGATAGGTCGACAATATATGAGTGGAGGAGAAGGGGGCATGTAAGATGCTAAGAATGAGAGGAAGGCAAAGAGGAGGAGGAAAGTCACCAGGCACGTTTCCTCCCAGACACAACTCGATTCGACAGCAAAAAGGACGCAAGCAAACGGATAAACCCACCTGTCTGGAGCATTCATTTTGACCTGTTGTTATTCTGATTATGTATAATAGGTGTGTTCTCCCCAAAATGCGCGGCTCAAAGCAACGCAATGAATGATAAAAGGAAATGCCAAATCAAATATCGAAAATTCAGATTCTCTTCCCAAAATCAACCATTAAATTCCAAATAAATTCGAGTAATATGGTGCTTTCTTTTTATAAACTTATTAATCGACGCATGAAACGTGTTGTATGAGAGAAGAAAATATCAAAGGTGATTGGTGTTGATGGATTGAGTGGTGACTGATGTTCGAAAAGTTGCTTGCCGCGGATCCAATCACCACGTGACCATAAAGGATGCCCCTAGCCCAATCACATCCGTTGATTTGCCACTTCTATATGCAAAACCGAGTCATATTCAGCTATATCACTCATGCACACTTAGAGACTTCTCAATCGAGATCAAATTATGAAAATGCAATGGGGTTTGTCATCTGACTGAACGGACATCTGATCTAAGCTCATTAGATACATAAAACACAACTTTCTTTTGAAGCTTGCACGAAGACTAATGATGGAAAATTATAAAGGACAGAAACCAAATTCTGTGACAAAATAAACAGGGATAAATAAGATGAGAGAAGAAGAAAAGAGATAATAAAGCTAAGGGTCCTGTACATCATTAAATACGCGTCCCCTTTTCTGCTCATTATCCTGCGAAATAACGATAGATGCTTCAATTCGTAAAAGTACTGCCCATAACCCGAATGATATGATCTACTCCTCCAAAACAAGTATTGTAGTGTGACGGTAAAATGTTCTTTATGAAAGAAATGATTAAAAAAATACAGAGAGCGAATGGGAATTGAAAGTATTTTTCCTCGGAACGGTAATCAGAATGAATATCATTTCGAAGAAGTCATGATCATTCGAGTCGTGACAACTGCTCATGTTCCTGGTATGCGCCCGAGATTTCTAGTGTACCATGTGTAGGAGATCTCCCAAAGCCGATGTCTCCTTTTTCAACTTCCAGCTGCTCTTTTTCTTCTCGCGGCTCTTCATCATGTCTGCCCAGCCCTCGTCGTCATCATCGTCCGAAACAGCGCCTTTAGAGTTTTGTTTCCCAGTAAGAGTTTCTCGGCTTGGAGCGCTCACAGAGCGAACAGTAACGGTAGCTAACGATGTAGACTTGCGGTCGGATGGCTGTGGATGGCTTGGCACAACTGAGATCGGGCGTTGGTTCTCATTCCATGGCTTCAAAGCTGATGTGAATGTTGAAGAACGAGCCGTCTGCGGATCTTGCCCAGCCATGGATACTGGACGATATCTTGAAGCCATTCCAACATTGCTACGTTCCGAAGGAGCGATGGAAGGAGCATATCCTTGGTGGCCTTGAGGTGTCATGGGACGGCCGCCCATCTCTGGGTGTACGGATGCGGGACGATTCAGATTCCACCGAGACAAATTAGGATCCAGCATGCTTAGAGTTCGCTGATCGACCTGTGGTGGTGGGTTAGGAGACAGGTGGAGAGATGAAGCAGTCGAGAGTGGACGGCCGCCTGTCATGACCGCAGGTTGTCCAGGAGCCGACAAGAAATTACTGTTCATCTGATTCATAAGGTTCAGTTGGTTCATCTGTGGCAGTTGTCCGCCTGAAAGTCCTTGCATCTGCATCATATGTTGCATCATTTGGACTTGAACCTGCATCATCTCTGTCATTTGTTGGGAAAGTTGGATTTGCGCCTGTTCCCCTGGTGTTATTTGACCCATGTTGGCTACGGAATATGGACGTGGAATTCCTGCAGCTTGTGCATTGGGACTTCCTCTTCTCATTGCGCGTGCTCGTTCCTCGTTAGCAATAACGCCAACAAGACCTCCAGGCGGCAAGGATGTGGAGGACGGCGAGTTTGCAAACGCCGGGGTACCACCACCCATTGCCAAGCTCTCTCGGTTTGGCGCGTTGACGATGCTGGCACCGTAGTAAGGATCTCGAGGCAGATTGCGGGCAAAGACAGGTAAACTGTTTCGAGCTTCGGACCCTTGGCCGTTAGACCCCGGACCTGGTGAGGCAGAATATGATACTCGGAGATTTGGATTCGAATTCGACATACTAAGCCGAGTAGGTGGCCGATTTTTATTAGGAAAGCCATGTGCAGCTAGTATTCCTAGAGGCACATCCTCATCGTCTTCAGCGTCACTGCTTTTCCCACTTCCCTGTTTGCCAGATGGCAAGCCAAGCATTGACGTGCGTGCGAGAAGATTTGGTGTGCTCATACTACCCCGTTCGGATATCGGCCGTAGTGACGGAGAATCGCTTGTAGGGTTTGGGTTATCTTGGCCGATGACTTTCATCATTTGCTGACGATATATGGACAAATGAGCCTCTTGCTTCCGGCGTTGTCGAGCTACCTCTCGAGACTTCTCTGTTTCGTCTTCATCATCTTCATCATCCTCATAGTCATTTTCTGCCTCTGAATTATCACTCTTAGACGCGTTGCTCAGCTGTCGTCTCAACTCTCTCTGCTTGCGGTAATGCTCAAATTGAGCGGGCGTCATAACTTTATTATGCACCGTTGGTGCTGAAGCTACCCGTTGCTCATATTGAGAGGCCAGCTGCACACTCGATATAATATCATCACTTTCAAATAGCGGAGTTTCCTCATCTGTGTTAGGGTGGGGACTCGTCGACGCAGGTGGTAGATTCCTATCAGAAAGAAGTGTAGACTGGCGAACAATTTCAGCATCGTCATCATCAGCGGCGAATGAGTTTTCGCTGGCAGGTGGCATGGGAGATCTCGATTGTGCCACAGAGTATGAATGAGACGGGGATAATATTGTGGTTCGAGCAGTGGGCGTGTTGCTTTCGTCTTTCTTATTGATTAACGAGTTCGAAGAGGTCTGACTATCCCACGAATAAGGCGAGGGCTCGACTGGCTGTTGGCGATCTATTATGATTGGAGCTAACTGGGCACCTCGTTCGGTGCTGACAGGAGCAGGGCTATTCTTAGGTTTCATATCACCCTATGAAAAGTTAGTTAACTTGCGAATAACTCTCTGGTCTGGAGGATGTGTTACCGATTTCGAAGAGTCCAGGAGAATAGCACTTTTCCTCTTCCCGAAGTTCTCAAACATGTTGCTAAAATTGTCCTCACCAGAGCCGCTTATATTCAAATCCGAATCCAATAATTTTGGAGGGATGGCAGTGCTAGCCGAACTTGCCGTCATCGCTCGATCCCTAGCAGTGAACGAGGACGAGCTCGACAGCTGGTGTTGCTGTTGTTGCTGGGATAACGGAGTTGATGCACGTTGTGGCCGCGTTCCAAAGGAAAAAGTACGTCCGGCGGCACGCAAAGAGAACAATGAAGAAGACTCTGGCACCGGAGGTATTGGCAAATCATGGATTCCTCTGGTGAGATGATCATTGTGTAGAGGTACATCGGTGGAGGAAGGAAGGGTCGAAGAGGAGCTATATCGGGCGGAAGAGGCGCTGTCATATAAACCCGTAGTCAACGCCGAATTATTGGTACCACCACTTCCTCTATAGACAACCAGTTAGCGAAGAAATGGTGACAAGGCCAATTCTATTTTCCAACCTACCTATTGTTAGGGAGAGGCTTTTCTATGCCTGCAAATATATTATCGGAGTCCGCAGTTGCAGGGCGATAGAACCGATTCTCACTACCATTGCCCCCAAATGTCTTGACCTTATTCACTCCATCGGGACGCTCAAACACCCGAAACGAGGACTCGGTGGGCTGGTCGACTTCGTCGAGGACATTTCCAGAGGACTTCCGCCGGGTGAAGCCCTTGGGCAGTTTGATCGGCATGGAGACGATATCTCAATAAGCCGAGACACAACAGACAAAGACCGATTTGCGTCCCAGTGTCAAGACGGCCACAAGCACGACGGGACGAAGCTCTTCAAACCAAGTCTCAAAGGTCGAAGTCGGGGTTGAGCGGGAGAGGGAAGGGGCTAGTCAGCCAACGAAGTCCGATGCGTTTGTCGTTCGGCGGTACACGTGTGGTGATGGAGGCGACGGCAGTTACAGACTGGATTGCAAGGCAAGGCAAAGCAAGGCTGGCTGGCTGGCTCTGACTGACTGGGCGCGGAGGAGAGGGGAGCAGGACGCAGGAGAAGGCGGCACTGCCTGCTCACAAAGGGCTCCTGCTGCGGGCTTATAGAAACGAAATGGGGTAGTTATGTATTATAATTGTTAAATAGAGAAACAAATCGCATAAAGAAGAAGCACAGCAGACAATAAGACAACAAAACACAATAAAACGAGGGTTCGCGTGCGCAGAACTGGGTGAGAGCGAGGGTTGAGTTGGGAAGGTCGACTGTTTTCGTGAGATGTTTTGGCACCTGGCGGTCTTTCAGGCATGCGCTGCGGTGATTAGTCTCGGCGGCGGCAACTTTCTGTAGGGATGTTCCTCCCACCGTTTCCGGCCTTGCCAGCCAGACTTTGCGCCGCTATGTGCTAAGCAACCAGCTGTTTATTATTACGTATTGATTTAGGTGTCTATTGTCCAGCTGCCAACTTCTGTCTGGCTACAGGTAGCAATTCAGTTGTCTGTTTACGCCGAAGAGATGGCATTATTCAGCATTGAATACCGCAGTCTGACTAGTGAACTGCACTCCCAAATATAGCAGGGTTGCAGCAGCTAGTATGAAAAATAGCTAGCTGCGACTGACTTGCGTATGCTGTCTCGTAGCGAGGTCGAATCAACAGGTCGATCCTCTAGACATCTACGCTTTCCGGTGCTGATGCTAATGTCAATGCCCTTCACGACACGAAACACCGAGTAATCGTCAGGCACGGAGCATTTATTTGAATTTAATATCAATGCTACCTAGTACTAACAGTATCACTTACTCTTTCTTCGCCTATGCCCTGTCGTAGCATTTGTTATTCGTATTTTGAAAGGAAAAATTCCTCGACGAGCTTTGAGGCTGTGGCGGCGTTGCTGCCTGTGATTGGACGCAGACTGGCTAGATCAGTCTACTGTCTTGCGTTTTTTGGCGCTCGGCTTTGGCTTGGTTCAGGGGGAGCGAGACGCCTTTCTCCGGCTATTATTGCTCGGCCCAACTTCTCTTCACTCTGAGCTGCTGTATGTTTTATCTGGCTGAGTACGATCGTGTTTGCTTGTATATGTGGACGCCAGGCCAGTGCGAAGACGATTGAGTCGCCAGGTAGTCAAAGGAGAAAAGGGATAGACAGGCAAATCACTAGCCTGAAACGAGATAATCAAAGGAATGCGAGTGGAGCGACCTTGTTGATCATAACATCATATGTCTTGCCTGCATTTGTCTGTGGAAAAATAGTACTCCATACGTGAAAACTTTTTTATGGGTGAAAGTGAATTACAGGTATGTCTCATTCTTACTCGTATTTTGTCGTTGTACAGATCATATGTTAGGACTGTCTTTCGCGCGCCAGAAAAATCGCTCATAGATTGTAGACTCCGCCTTTCCAAGCAAGTACCGAGGCTCAACCCACCATGGACTCAGAAATAATCTCTTCAGTGCAAAATAACCTACGGAGACGTGCTTCATACGGATACTGGTGCATAGCCTTAAATGGGTCTGGCTTATGGGGCATTGCCTTATTTTAGCCAGATTGCTAGCACAGACACAGCCTAGCAAGCACAGAATCGACGATCCGATTCAATCTCCACTGCCCTGGCTAGTGTGACATCTCTTATAAATAAATATCCAATATCGAATTGCATCCATATCTTCCGCGCCTCTTTGAATGAACAAGGAAACGTATTGCCGCCATGTTCTTCAAGTTAGATTGCTGTGATTTTTCATTGGCCTACGGTTTACACGCATTCCTCTTGCCAGGCCCTGGAGACCAAAGTCCTGTTTTTTGGAATGTTGCCTACCATCCTCCACATTCCAGGTTACGATCACAACGAGCCCCAGCGGAAGTACTACGAAGTCAGCCTGTCTTCAGTAAATCCACTTGTAGCTACTCTGTATACAACTTTGCTGAATATCAGTGAACGATCAATGAATACTCTCTGCACGATATCAAGGGGGTTTATTGGAAATTAAACTAGAAGCTGATGGTATCGATCACAAACTACCCCATCCCGAAACCTCGTTGACGCCAGGAAAAAAACTAGAATAAACAAACCAGGAAGAAATTACCATTTCATGCATCATCACCCTACCGTTGCAGTGTAGCTGTCCTTCTAGTGGTAAACTTCCACTCTCAGTGGTTACCTTCAAGGATGATTGAATCCTGTGCCCGGAGACCACCAATCAGTGCCACGCCTTTCGGGACTTGGACGCTGCTGATATTGAAACATGCAAATGCAATCAGCTTTTTCAAAGAAGGACAGAATTTGAAGATCGACGCCACAAGGAAATCGTCTACAACCGTCATGAATGAAATATCCAGCTCTTTCAGGGAAGGATACACACGACCCCCCTTGAACACCTTCTCAAAGGCATCACGAGATATATGACGGCAGGAGCTAATATTCAACTTCTCCAACCTGGATCCTGAGTGCTCCATCAAGGCAATGAAGCCATTCGATGCGAGTCCAATAGGATCTTGTGGTCCGTCTGGATTGGTATTGTCGACATCTCGCGTAGACGATAGATCGGCGAATCGCAACGGTGGGTTCGACCATTCGGAGAACAGGCTCACATACCCCTTGTCCGTGCAAACAATATTGTTAGTTAGTCGAAACTTCTCAAGTCGAGAGCATCGTCGATGAATTGCGTCGAGCAGTTTATCGTCGGATTCATGGAAGTTCCTCAAAGAAAGAGTGCGCAGATTAGGCCCAACTTTTTCTACTATGTTGAAGGCCCCCGACGGCTCAACGTCTCGCACCAAATCGAGCGACAGATGCTCAAGGCTCGACATGTTAGCCAAAGCAGCCAGCGCTTGGTCTCCCATTTTCCAGCATTGTTCAAGTTTCAGCCGACGAAGACTCGGGCATTGCTTGCTCATGATCTCGACTGTTTCGTCATCTAGAGAGCAATCAAGATTCGAAAGTCGCAAACCCTCAAGCTGGGAGCCAAGTTTAATAAAAAGCTGACGCCAACAGCCATCAGAGACAAGATTGGCAGCATCAAGCTGGAGACGTTTGAGCTTGGCTTGGCGTTCCATCATATACTCCAGAACCTTGTCCTTCATTTGACCAGCAAAGCGAAGATTGACATGCACCAACATTGGCATGAAGGCAAATATTTTCTCAAAGTCGTCTGTTTCGAGTTCTGCTTGGCATTAGTTGAATGCTACATCAATAGGTCCACAAGCAGAGAACTTACTCCCGCAGTCGTATATATTAATGGAGTCAAAATCTGGGCGAAGAAATAGTTGAAGAGTCCGAGGAGTGAGAACACGCCTCTTGGATAAGATCTGACTCAGACGATGAAGAAGCTGCGGAGGTAGATCACCAAATTCTTCCACATCGTTGATGTTATCGGCCACTTTCTAAACATAGGGTCAGCTTCAACTGTATCAAAAAGTCGTGAAACAGTTAATTAATAAATAACCTACCTTTGTGCACATTTCTACCAGGCTGGAAGCGCCGTGTGGAAGTAAACCATCGAGTAACTTGCTCTGATTCTGGCGACGGCCACTTTTGGGTGCAGACTTTTTCGGCTTTGATTTTTTCTCGTCTTTTGCCAACTCCTTGGAGCACTTTGCGCAAAGAAGGCCACCGTTTGGACCCGTCTTGCTGTAGGGTGTGACTGTAAATCTTTTTTCGCAAACTTCGCAGTTCTCGAGCTGTCCAGGCAATGGCTTTGACTTTTGGTACATCATTTCCCGTGCAATGTCGTCATCATCCTCGTCGTCCCCCTCACGGCGTCGGGAAGCTTTTCGACGAGCAAACTCTTTGCTCTGTTTGATTTTGGCTAGAGTTGCTGCCTCTTTTCGCTTGCGTTTCTTTCGTTCTTCGGGAGATTCGCCGGCGTTCTCATCGCCATAATCTTCGTTTTCCGCGGCACTTTCTCTCTGCTCGCGCTCGGCTTGACGCTCGGCTTGACGCACGCGCTCCTGGTATTCATCTTGAATCTGAGCCGCAGAAATGTTGTTTGACTGGCAGAAAAAATCAGTACTTGTATATCTTGGTTTTTCTTTTCTTTTCTTTCCCCCGGGGAGAAGGGGGGGATTCGGAAATTTAAGGAACGAGATGGGGGGTCGGTGGCTTACTGCTAGAAAATCAGTGAGGGCCGAATGCCTGCGAGAGTTGGATTAGCAACAGAATCAGCAGCGTAATATGTATGAATATATATATACTTACGGTCCCCTAATCTGATTTCCATTGCGCCGCCGGTTAGACCTATATGTCGTTCTCTTTCAGTACTTTTTACTTCCAGACAAAGGTCGATATAGAAGGAAGGAATTACATCTTGATGGAGAGTAGCCCCGAAGTACTTGGTAGTGGAAGGTCAGATGTAGAGATCTTTACAGAGTAAGCCCAGTTTGAGCGGAAAGCAGGTCACTGGAACTCGTGGCACTTTCGCGTTCCACTTAACGCGAAAATCGGCAAAAAGTGGGGTCTGGTTATCGTCAGCCCCAAGATGCAAAAGTCAATATGAAGACCGCAGGAGGATGAGAGAAATTCAGCGGGCGTAGGCAGGCGGTAGCGAAGGTTTCGCCAGGACCGCCTTTCAAGGAGGTGGCGAGGGGTACCTTTCTTCAAGTGAAAAAAAAAAGAGAAAAAAAGGAAGAGAGCCTTTTCTCGATCGTGGCCACTGACTGATCTGATCGCGCCTTCCTTCCGCGGATAAGGGGTGCGTTCCAGGCAACCACGACCGACCCACCTGCCCGCCCGGCATTCGACGTAGCCCAGCCAATCACGTCCTGCCGTGGCCCTTGGGACGATAATCTTTTATCCAGCTTGATCGCTTCGTCTTCTCTGCCTGCACACCTCGAGCATACAGGACACAGGGAAGAGATCGAGCCAGCTCGGCACTTTGGTCTGCTTCAAGATGGGTCGTCGAGGGTCTGCAAACGTACCAGCGTTGACTGGTAACCCGCTATCTGCTGGTAATGGTAAGGCTGTGTGGTGACCTATACACATGGGTAATTAGGCTGACTTTATCCTTTAACTATAGACTCTCCTCTCATGCATTCGGCTTCTAGCGAATTGCCTGTAAGACGCAGTTCTGCTAGGCTCTCACGCAGCGCTTCCACTGTCCATGCAGACCATGGCAAAACACCCCACCCAAAACCGACTGCCAAAGCGTCGACCCATCGCACCGCAGAGCACCCCTCAACTACAATCGAGGTAGCGATACCGACCATAGTGAAGCCAGCGCTATCACTGGAGTCATCGTTGTCCCCACCGTCTGTCGACTCAAGCTCGCGAGACGAGAGTATGGCGGACAGCAACGATACGCCTGCCACAAGTGTCACAGTGACTCCATCTGCATCTGATAATAATTTTCAACGACCACGAAAAAGGATAAGCGCGTCAACACGAGCTCAGCAGCTTCGTTCAAGCAATCTCTCTCTGCGTTCATCAATACCTACAACTTCCACGACGCGGAAGAGGACTGCCTCTCAGATGGACGGTGAAGAAACCTCTGTTGAATCATCTGATGCTGCACTGGCTCGTGAACTGCAACTTGAAGAGTATGGAGGAATTGGGACAAAGCGTCAGCGAACAGAAGCTCAGGGATACTTTTCCATAACTGATACGGATGATGAATCGTTGCTTGACTGGGAGGAATCTTCTGACGCCGGTCAAAGAACTCCTGAGCCAAAACGACGACGTTCATTGCGAACACGACCGAAGTCTCAGCGGAGTATTAGCGGTGATACCCTAATGCTGGATGTTGACCTGACTGTTGGCGATATCCAAGGAGACTCTGATGATGCAGATGAATATGTTTACTCGTCTGACAACAATGAAAGCGAGGCAGATGCTGCGTCACCTAACTTGCCCGAACCCGAAGTAGAAAATCCTCCGCCTCGTGTTGGAAGAACCAGAGCCCCACGGAGGCGAAGACTGAGTTCAGCAAATGCTCCTCCACTTCCGTACAATATGGGACGACGGGTAAGTAACGCCCCTTATCATAGAGATCTCATTAGCAACCACTAACTTTAAATTCAGGCAGCAAGAGAGCGCCGAAAACTTGAGAAACAGCATCCATCAATTGTGAGCATGTGGAAGGTCCTGGAAGATACGCCACCCATCATTCCTGTTGAGGCAGAGCAGCCAGCGGGCATTAGCCGCAAGCTCAAGTCTTTTCAACTTGAAGGGCTCAACTGGATGATGCGACAGGAACAGACTGAGTACAAGGGGGGGTTGTTGGGTGATGAGATGGGGATGGGCAAGACCATCCAAGCCGTCTCGCTGCTAATGTCGGACTATCCTGTGGGAAAGCCGTCTCTGGTCGTTGTACCTCCAGTGGCATTGATGCAGTGGCAGTCGGAAATTAAGGCATGTAATACAATTCTTATATTTTCTCGTTTCTTTCCTAACCTATTACAGGAATACACCGATGGCAAACTCAAAGTACTTGTTTACCACAATACGAATGCCAAAGTCAAGCATTTGAAACGGAGAGATCTCTTAGGCTACGATGTTATCATGATTTCATGTAGGTCAAATGCCTTTATGGTGTCTTGGCCTCTAGCTAACAGGCTGTTAGATTCGGGCTTAGAATCCATGTATCGCAAGGAGATGAAGGGTTGGAACCGAGAAGACGGCATTGTGAAGGAAGACAGTCTGTTTCCCAATCTCTTATAACTGGTGAACTGGTTACTGATCAAGTTTACAGGCGTGATTCATTCGATAGATTTCCACCGTCTCATTCTTGACGAAGCACACAGCATCAAAGTAAGTTGTCACTTCGTTAGTCACTAGACAATGATGCTTATCTTATCTACAGCAACGTACAACAAGTGTTGCCCGCGCATGTTTTGCTCTGAAAGCTACGTACAAGTGGTGTCTATCCGGAACTCCAGTACAGAACCGTATTGGAGAATTCTTTTCACTCCTTCGTTTCCTTGAAGTCCGTCCATTCGCTTGTTATTTCTGCAAGATGTGCAACTGCCAGGAGCTTCATTGGTCGCAGGATACCGAAAAAAGATGCACTCATTGCAGACACAGGTATTGCCCTTTGCTTGCTATGCCACTAAAGATCCCGCATACTGACGATAGTCATCAACTATAGTGGATTTAGTCACGTTTCAGTCTTCAATCAGGAGATTCTCAATCCAAGTGAGCGGAACTTTCGATAAAAACTCTCGTCCATTCTAACACGTTGGATTTAGTTACGGAACAAGACGGATACGCACGCCAGGATGCGTTGCGAAAGCTTCGTCTTATCACTGATCGAATTATGCTTCGACGCATCAAAAGAGATCATACAGCATCTATGGAGCTTCCTCCCAAACGGTAAGCGTGATCCAATCTTCTATAATTAATCGCGGAAACTTTGAAAACAATCTGACGGATAAACCCCAGGATTATCCTACACAATGAGTTCTTTGGTGAGATTGAACGCGATTTTTCGGCCAGCATCATGACCAACTCCACTAGACAGTTTGATACCTATGTTAGCCGCGGTGTCATGCTCAATAATTACGCGAACATTTTCGGATTGATCATGCAGATGCGCCAGGTTGCTAATCATCCGGATTTAATTCTCAAGAAGCATGCCGAAGGTGGGCAGAATATACTTGTTTGCAACATTTGTGATGAGCCTGCTGAGAGTCCTATACGGTCTCGTTGCCATCACGAATTTTGTCGACAGTGTGCCAAAGACTATATGCGGTCTTTCGATGCCGAGTCTACTGTCGACTGTCCCCGTTGTCATATTCCGCTGTCGATTGATTTTGAACAGCCTGAGATAGAACAAGAGGAGGACGTGGTGAAGAAGAATTCGATTATCAACCGCATTCGAATGGAAGACTGGACATCGTCTACGAAGATTGAGATGCTCGTTTACGATCTATACAAACTGCGAAGCCAGAAACAGACGCACAAGTCCATCGTCTTTTCTCAGTTCACTTCGATGTTACAACTAGTCGAATGGCGGCTGCGTCGGGCTGGATTTAACACCGTCATGCTCGACGGCAGCATGACTCCAGCGCAGCGGCAGAACTCCATCAACCACTTCATGAACAATGTTGACGTTGAAGTGTTTTTGGTTTCCCTCAAGGCTGGCGGAGTGGCTTTAAACCTTACAGAGGCATCTCGAGTTTTTATTGTCGATCCGTGAGTTATCCTAGTTTCCTTTGGTCTCTGGTCAAGTTTGATTAGGCTAACAATTAATCCAATGCTTAGATGGTGGAACCCTGCAGCGGAGTGGCAGAGTGCCGATAGATGCCATCGTATTGGGCAACGGCGTCCGTGTGTGATCACGCGACTCTGCATCGAGGACTCGGTTGAATCTCGTATGGTGCTTCTTCAGGAGAAGAAGGCGAACATGATTAACGGCACTATTAACAAAGACCAAGGCGAGGCGCTTGAGAAGCTGACTCCGGAAGACATGCAGTTCCTGTTTCGGGGTTCGTAAAGTGGCAGCCTGGAAAGCCACAGCTGGCATACAAGTGGGAAGCTACAATTTTATTCATGGCGTAAGGCACAGCCATGGAGGGTCAAGGCGGTGCAAGGGGGGACACAGTAATGGAGTGGCGTTTTATTAATCTGCGAGACACGCACACCTGTTTGCAATATCCGTGATCCAACAATTCATCAAAATGGCAGTCTAGCTTCTTCATTATCATAGGATGATCGCGTAGAAAGAGCAGCACTACGTAGTTGCAGCTGATCAGCACGCGGCAATTGGTCCAGACGCCGGCACGGCCAGCCACACCGCCTGATTGGCCAATCGGGGGGCAGCTACGTCACCGCTTCATGACGACGCTGAGTCTGCTATCTTTGTCTGCCTGGAACGTGTTTATAATATCAGCGTGGATCTCAACGTCGTCATTTGCGGTTTAGCTCTGGCTTTCATGCTTCATTTTCATGTCCGTCATACTGCCAAACCACCCACATTGCTCCTATACACAACCTCAAGTAGAATAGAACAAGAGGAAACAGAGGATGGGCTCCGAAGCTGGTCCAGAGGTGCAACGGCAACACGTTACCGAGCTCTACGGACCAAAGTTCGTGGAAAAAACAGAAAAGGCACACGAGAAGGCCGTGGGACTCACACACCACGGCAAGCAAGCCGACAAGCCTGCTGCCGAGTCAGGCCCTCCTGGAGGCTACGACGACACCCCTTTCCCACGTGTGCCTGCTGGCTATACGCTGAAATTCACTTTCCACCGAGCGCACAATTTGCCCGTCGCCGATTTCAACTCGCTGTCGTCCGATCCATACGTCCTCGCCGAATTAAAGACAGACCTCCCGAAACGACATAAACAAGATCCCAACCTCACTTTCCGCACACCCACCGTGCGGAAAAACGTCAATCCGGAGTGGAATGCAGAATGGATCGTTGCAAATGTGCCCGAAACCGGGTTCCATCTCAAATGCCGTGTGTTCGACGAGGACCCGGCGGATCATGACGACAAACTGGGGAACGCACATGTCGTGGTGTCGGATCGCATAGACGAGAACTGGCAAGGCATCAAAGAGCGCTCTTTCCATCTGAAGAAGCGCGCCGGCAGCAAACGGGCCTACATAGTGAGAACGATTGTGGCCACATGCTCGGCCTTCTCGCGAGATTTGAATGCGGAGCTTGTTGTCAGCGTTGAATGTCTGGGGCGGACACAGGCCGAAAATGGCGTCCCCATGTATACGGCAGGACCAGTGTATTGGTTCAAGCACTTCTCGCCTTTGATTGGGAGACTTTTGGGAACAGCATCTGGTACGACAGAGAATGAAAACGCCAAGGGCAAATCAACACCGTATAAGTAAGTAGGAAGACCATCGATGCTGATGGCCCTGAATGCTAACTCTTTGATTCTTAGCTTTCAAGCAATCGAAATTCAGCTCCAGGGCCCTGTTCCAGATGATCTCTATCATCGTTATGTAGAGTTCAAGCCATTTGTGGCCGGCATGTTCACTTCGCATAGCTTGCGAGGACGTATTCTCAACCATGCTTTACATCACCAGCATGCGCGAATCTACAATTACGACCGCACTACCGTGAATGGGCATTTCTCCGCTCCATGTACTGAATTGACGGAACTCCTTTTAGACTTCGCCGATCACGGGCGTGGTGGTCGTATTTTCACTTATGTCATCACCATCGATGGACAACTTCGATTTACAGAGACTGGCAAAGAATTCGGCATTGATCTTTTGAGTAAACATACTATGCATAGCGATGTATCAATCTATGTCGCATTTTCGGGAGAATTCTTTGTGCGTCCTAGGAAGAAGCACCGCAGGAACAGACAGTCTATTTCGACTATAGACAGTCGCCCGAGCCACAGTGAATGTGATGGAGACACCCTCAATCATATCGCCGACATTCCAGAAGAAGGAGAAGGAGCAGACGTCTGTGGGGCCTACGAGCTGATCATAGACAATGATAGTGGCACATACCGACCAAATGCTGAAAAACTTCCACTTCTTCGCGACTTCTTATCGAGGAACTTCCCTGGTCTACACATCACCACGCTTGATTGCCAGAAAGACGAGGAGCGGATGAACCGCCTAAAACAGCACCGAAGAGCCGAGAGACAACGCGCGCGGGGCAATGTGGTGTATACGCAGCAGACAAACAACAGCTCAGAGTCATCTCTTTCCAGCTCCGATGAGGAAGATTTGCTTGAGCGCACGGGACAGAATACTGATCATAATAACAATGCAGGTCAGCATACGGGTTTGTCGGGGCATCTAAATGGCGTGGAGGACGTCCGAGGCAAAGTTCGAAGCTGGTTTGAAGCTGCAGACGGTGAGGGTAAGGTACAGAATGGAATGCCCAGCGAGAAGAAGTCTGTTCAAAATGGTGTACCGAACGGCACTGCCACCGGTCACACAGTGCAGGCATGATCATGACTTACGACTAATTCTTTGATTCTATCGACGAATCCTTGCCTTTTATTCTCAGCCTTTGTTATGAAGCAGTTTATATTTCTTCGCTTCCTTTCTACATCTGTTTCTGGATCTCTTTGGTTGCATATATCCTGTATACCCCGCTTTTTTTGTTTGACATGAAACCATGGGTGATGTTATTTTTTACGAGTCCAGGGCATAATGTACATTACGAATAATCTGAGCTTATTTTTGCGAGGCGATGAACTATTTTTACCACCCTTCCACTCTCTCCGACCGAGGGACTGGCTGTTCGTAGGTCGTAGTTGAAGGATTGTTTGTTGTGGTGAAACGCACTAGCAAAAGGGCGATCATCGACAAGGCGGCCACGGCCCTCGTCTGATGCAACGTATATCTCCAGAACTTGCTGAGAAGAGACCAAAAAAGGCGGTCTCTTTGTGCGTGTACAAGCCATCGAGGTTGATCTAGGCAACTAAGACAAGCATATGCCCGCTGACTCGGTGGAGGAGATGGGAGAGTGAGCAAGAGTGCTTGCTGGCTGCCTGCCCTATAGAGTATGGGCCCGGATCCCCCACTTGGCGGAACCACCACCTCCAGCCACGCTGCCTGCCTAGGCACTCACTGCTCTCTACACTTTACACATCCATTGCTTGACTCGTCTTCCTCTCCGCCAGAGACAGACCAGCTGTCGCATCACCACACCAGCTGCTGTCAAAACAAATCTTCTTTGTCCCTGCGGCCTGCCAGCCAACTCTGTCTTTCACATCGAATCCTCCAGTCTGGCTTAGCCGGCCAGTGCAAGCAAGACCGTTCCGTCATGTGTTCTTTCTGAGACAACACTTTCTGGCAGTGTGACTTTCTTTTTTCTGTTGAAACCAGCCACTTGACACAATATATATATCTGTTCGCCTAACAACAATATTTGCATATACCCAGCTACCGTCTTTCTTTCCCTTTTCTTATGCGCGCCACCACAGTTTGCAAATGAGCCCAATTTTTAATCTTTAAACTGCCGGTATCCTCACATTTCTCTTTGCACGCGCAAGCTACTGTTCTCTTTGACATACTCAGTCCATGCAACAACCAGCCCTTATGTCCCATGAGTGATTCAACCACACTCTGACCGACTTGCCAATTATCTACTCAAAGAGGTCTTTGCGCCTCACATCCCAGCGAAAATGGGGACTGTTGCAAGCAGGATTGATGACTCAGGAACACTTTTCTTTAAGGACCAGAATAAATGTGGGTTTCACCTGTTGTCCGATTGCATCTTGCAACTTGTTGCTGTACATGCTAACACTTCTTTGCTTTGCATAGTTGCGATCGCAAATATAACTGTGACAAATCCTCAGAATCGTGTTCTGCTGCATCTCACGCCAAATGCCTTCCCTGCTGCTCGATATGTTGCTTCCCGTGATATTGGTGATGACAGTCCTGTTGAATACGTCCAGGTAGGTCACTATATGCCAAGTACTGTGTGCTTGGTTTGAAATCCCAAAGTTCTACGCTGAGATGTTATTTTCATCTATAGGATCCCGACCCTCCTCAGTCCACCTCGAGCCCTTCCTTCCTCCTTCGACTAACGAACGACGACGAGCTTTGTTTCAGATTTACATTCATCGTCAGACAAACACAATCCGGCCACGCCGTCAGCTCTACTGTCAACGGAGTAGCGACTTCATTACCCGAGACAACAGACACCAATCTTACAGGCCTGACATTTGCGCATGCGTCCAACATTAAAGAGCTTGACAACCTCATCACAAGAGAATTCCACGCAAATCCCAACTTGCAGAACAACTCCAACGTACAGCTCGTAGGCGACTTTACGACAGGCGGTAGTCCCTCGATCCAATTTGATTGGACTTGGAAATGGAAACCCCCCAAAGCAGTGGAAGACAAAGGTGGCGGGTGGCGCAACAGTTGCAGTTTCCTCGACTATGATCAGAGAACCAACCGCTTGAACACGCTTGCGAATCTCACGTTTTGGGTTCAAAACACATCACGGGCTAATTCCAGCCCGCAACTGGGCTCGCCACCAAGTTTGGATATTAGCATTCCTGCCCGCAACCGCATACCATCGTCGCAATCTTTCTTGTCACATTTAAGCGACTCAGAAGGACCTTCTGCGCCCCCAGCATACGCAGTGAGTCCTGGGGAGGTGCCGAATTCCAATCCGATTTCTGTTCCATCTTCCGTTGCTCCCATGAGTAATGTCTCTGCCCCGATCAAAGTCGACCTCCCTTCGCGCCAAGGCGACGATATGAGCGCTGTGGAAGATGGTCCTTTATTTCGTGCCACAATAAAGGCTCTCGAGCAGAAGACGGGTAACATGCGTGCGAAAATCAAGAAGGTGCTCAAGAAAGCAGAGGCGGCGCATGTGGCTCAAGTCGCATGCAACGATGCTGCCAACGCGTTTATTTCGGCACTTGATGATGCATCCACCTCTAATGCGAACGCTATCCAGCCTGCTATGGAACACTATTTTGAGAATATTGCGCGCGAAATACTTGTCTATGAACAGATCAACACGCTTCATCTCCAGAAACTCGTCATCGAGCCATTGTCGAAACTGTACCAAAATGATATCAAACAAGCTGAATCGAAGAAGAAAGATTTTGATGATGAGAGTAGGGATTACTACGCCTACGTTGGTCGATATTTGGGGCAACGTCAAGATTCACTGAAAGAAAAGAAGCGCGTCGAGAGCGATTCCAAGTATCAATCGAAACGGCGGAACTTTGAATTAAAACGGTTTGACTACTCGTCTTTCATGCAAGATCTCCATGGTGGCCGAAAGGAGCAAGAAGTGCTGTCACATCTCACAAAGTATGCAGAGACGCAGGCGAGAAACTATCTGTCCACTGCAAGAAAGGTGGAGGAAATGCTGCCGCAGTTCGAAGCTCTAGTACGAGAAGTCGACCAGGCGGACAAGGAATTTCAATTTAAACGAACCGAGAGAGAAGAGAAACGTAGGGCTCTTGAGAAAAGCACCAAGACATATGTGGAACCAGACAGCGTAAACGCCCAGGCGGCGCTTGGGGCTGCAAGTCATGGGCAAACCTCTGAGTCGGAACTCAACCGGGCGGACAGCACCGGATCCCAGCTTAAAAGCGTGCATAGCAACACTTCCTCGATTTCTTCACAAACGAATCAACCTCCCGGCTCAACTACCTTGACGAGCTCACTGTCCAACGCAAGTTCAACCAGCGGGACAAACCGCTTCAAGGGAATTCGCGACCTTGAGGAACGAGACGGCTTGATGGTAACTGGTTCCGACAAGCTGGCAGGCCCTCAAAGAAAGGAGGGCCTACTCTGGGCATTGTCACGACCAGGCTCGCATATTGACCCTAAGGGTATTAATAAACAAGCATGGCACAAGTAAGTCAAATAGTGCATCTAGTTGCAAATTACCGGCCTTTTACTAATGGCTCTACAGGTTTTGGATCGTGTTGGATCAAGGCAAACTTTCTGAATATAGCAACTGGAAACAACGCTTAGACCTCCACATAGAGCCCATCGACTTGCGCATGGCCTCTGTTCGCGAAGCCAGAAATGCCGAGCGTCGTTTCTGTTTCGAGGTCATCACGCCGTATTACAAGCGTATTTACCAGGCGACATCTGAGGAAGACATGAGCAATTGGATAACGGCTATTAATAATGCCTTGCAAAGTGCGGTGGAAGGGCGTAGTCCGCCGCCATCCATGCCACCGCCATCAGGACATAGCGAAAGCGGTTCTCTGCGGCGCGACATTGGATCGATACTAACTGGCAAAAGCTCGTCATACTCTGGACAGCATTCTCACTCGACCCCCACTCAATCAGCCTCTACAAATACGAGCAGTGTTAACCGTCGTACTACTGTAGGCGCGCGGCCAAGTTACATGCGCAGTGACAGCCATAGCTTTGAAGAAAATCCAGCCAAACTGCTGCAGACAATACGTGATGCCGACCAAGGGAACAAGTGGTGTGCCGATTGCGGATCCACTCTCAAAGTTGAATGGGTTTCAATTAACCTTGGGATTGTTTTGTGCATAGAATGTAGCGGCATTCACCGTTCGCTGGGGACTCATATCTCAAAAATTCGGTCGTTGACCTTAGACGTCAATTCATTCTCAAACGACATTGTCGAAATACTGTTGCAGGTTGGAAATCGAGTCAGCAACATGGTCTGGGAAGCGACATTGGACCAGTCTCTCAAGCCACAGCCACAATCATCGCGTGAGCAGCGGTTGAAATTTATTACTGCCAAATACAGTGAGCACGCATATGTTCAACCATTAACCAACGGACTCTCGCACTACGCTTCAGCAAACGAGACACTGTTGGCGTCAATCAAGAAAAACGACATACAGGGGGTCCTTTATGGAATAGCATTGCGCGCCAATGTCAATGCCACAGACCGATCACGAAACACGCACGCCGTTTTTCTTGCACTCGCTGCCGCTGATCCAGCTACCCCTGGTACTACCTCAACAGGATTCTCTGCCAAACAGGCACCGCCCAAAGCCATTCCATTCCCTATTGCCGAATTACTTGTGCAAAATGGGGCTGAAATCCCGCAACAACCAGCACCCATAATCCTGTCTCCAGCGGCACAGCTATACATTCACCAGCGCACTGCAAATGTGTCAAACTCTGCTTTCCCAACTTCAGCGTCGACTACTACAAGCTCTCCAGCGCCTATTGCTTCTAGCCCCAGCGCAACAACAACAACAACAACATCTGGCAAGTCTAGCAGCGACACCCTCACCTCACTTCCTCTAATTCGGGGAGGGTCCGGGTCGGAAACGCATTCAGCAGCTCACGCGCTTGCCCCGTTGGACAGTAGGGAACGCGAGAGACTGCAGAAGAGGGGCAGTGCAGGTGCTCGATTCGCGGGTAAAGTTACATCTTTGGGTGTTGACAATAAATGATATAGAAAACGTATATGGATGAATGAAGATGGAGGGATGGAAGGTGGAGTCAGTCATTTGATGAACGAACTATGTAATGCACGCATGATACCTTATGTTGTTTTCTTGCTTTTTTACTTTCCTATTTTTCCCTCCCACATTGTCAATGTATGAAACGATTTCGTCTTTTTGATTCCTTTTTCTATTTTCTAGCATGATTGAGTCCTCATCTTTTGATTTCATCTTATTGTGGAATTGGTAAATACTTTTTTCTTCTCTTTCTTTCTTTTTTTCCCCAGACAAATAAATCATTGTTTGTCATGTTTTCTTCTGTCTATAGTCAACTTTCAAGTCCATAATTAATTATTTCACTCTTGGTCCACACATTTATTCATCAATGGTCTTTGTGAATTTGATGGTGCTGCTTTTTCTGGCTCTCCCTAAATATATGTGATTTAAGACATGCATCGAGTATGTGTACGATAGAAGTGCGCTACATAAATTTAGAATAACTTGATTCCATTCTTTTTTTCGATCGTCTTGCTTTGATGCGTTGTACCTAGATGGCATCAGATCGGTGCAGTCTCTGGTTCGCTTGATGAGATAGATAGGCAATAAAACCAAAAAAAAAAAGAATCAGTTGTGTCGTATCATGCATGCTCTGAAACTCAAAACGTTATACAAACTTGTATTCAACGAAAGGAGCAATAGAAGTCACAACAAACAAAAGAAATCGCGCCTGAAGCTCATGATTTGTCCCCGAATTTGCCAACTTGAAGATGATGTTTCAGAATAAAAGAACAAGAAAAAAAGGAGCGAGAGAGATAGCTGACGCCTGTACGTTATCCGCGCCGAGTTTTCAATGAACTTGTAAAGGATGAAAGAACTTGAAACAAGAAGACAGAAAGAGTAGTGGCGATCACTAGTTATATAGTATGTAAGAGACGGACTTCTCTCTGTGCTGTGTGAGGATCGTCGAGGCGAGAACTTCCACGGCCTGTAAGAGGGCGCCAGTCTCGCTTATCGTATTCGTGATTTGATCACAAAAGTTGACGTCGATGATGTATATCTTCACAGATACAGCGTGATGTCTACTTTTTGAATTTCCGTTTTTAACAAGATTGAAAAACTACTCTCCAGCGAATGGGGAAAAAAAATGATGGGACCAGCCACCATTATAGAAATCGATAAGATCCCAAAGCTGATTGGAAATTAATCCATAAAATCCGCTCGCAATATTTTCTCCTGGAAAAAATCTGGTTTCTTCTGTCTCGGCTCCCTGGGAATTTCGCGAGCAGGCTGCTCCATTATGGCAATGGATGCAGCACGCTGATGGGAATTATTGACATCACTTTGATTCATCAATGGTTGCGGTTGCGCAGAGACGGGATAGGAGCCTCCGATGGAAGGAGCCCGCTCGGCTCTGGTCCGGAGGGCTGCGGACCAATTGAATCCCTCTCCTAGAGGTCGCCAGGACCTGTCAGATTTCTCGTTCTTAAGCTTGTTTGTGCTAGTACCTGCAGCGGTTGAGGAGGGTGAAGATGAAGACAAAGCAGAGGCAGACGAGGGATTATTATTGTCTTTGGTATGTGTGGAGCTGGTCGACGATGCACTGTTACGGCTCGTCGCCAGAGGAGATGATCCAGAAGAGGGATATCTACCATTTCCAGTACCGCTTCCTCCTCGAACATCCCGTAGCGCCTGGGCACCGAACGAAACGCGTCTCGCAAATGGAGACGTCGGGTTATTGGCAGGAGAAGCTTCACTGTCATCGATGGCATCTTCAGAGCTCTCTAAGCTAGAGAGGCTTTCACGGCGACCTGCAAAGCTGCTGAAGGGAGAAGTCTGTGTTGGCGAGCCAGACAGGCCCAGAGTCGTGATTGACATCCGCCGTCGGTTCGACTGGGCATTGGCAGCAGCGGCCGTGGCGATAGGATTTGGGAATGACGAGCTCCCTGACGAATTATTCATATTGCCGTTGTTTGGTTTTGAGAAGAAATCACCAAAGGAGCCAGGGGTTAAAGAAGGGCGGCGTGGAGAAGGTGGCGAGTTTGACGTTGGTGATTGTGCTCGATCGGCAGCCATATCCGCCACAGTCAAAGAGTATTCGGGATGATTGCGACGTGCAAAGGAAAAGAGAGGACTTTCGACTCGGTCGACAGAAAAAATAATGCGTTATTCGTTGCGGTCGGCTTCGAAATCATACGATGCTGTGTTTCAGGCCATCGCTGGGTGACGTCAAGAAGACGATCAATCAGATCACCTAGATCTGAGATAAGACACGACGGTCAGTCGTAAAGCAGATCGAGTAGAAGTGAAACGGGGCATACGAAGGGGGGAGGAATCCAGACAAAGGGACAAAGAAAAAAAGGTGGTGATAAGGACAAGATTCGGAACTCGGTGAGCAATCAATCGCTTTTTTAGGGGGGGTCAATCAAATGTGCTCTCTCATGCAGCCAGCAGCATGTCTTTGCAGGCAGCATTTAGCCTGGGACGGAATATGGGGAACTCAAGTCTAAAAAAGAGGACAGACGGGGGGTGGAGCAAATGGGACGACGCACTGAGCGCAGGCTATGCAGGTGTGGAGATATGAGGATGGAGCCATCGAGGGAGACGCACCAGCGAATAGGACCTCTTTTCGATGGTTGCTGAAGCCGTGGTCGGCGATGGTGATGGTGATGGTGATGGTGTTGATGTTGATGTTGATGTTGATGTCAAGGAGTAGCAAGGCGGATGAAGGAGAAGAAAGAAGAAGAGCGGGAAAGGAGAGAACGAGGACACAGGAAAGTGAGAAAAGAGGCAGCTGTTTGCATGATGCATTGCCTGAAAGGACCACCGGGAAGGAGCAAAGGCGGGGAAGGAAGTACGCAGCCAGCCAGTGGCCGTGCCGGCAGGCGCGACTGCGGCATGTGCGCTAGGCCGGGCTGCCGGCGTCCGTATTCGCTCACGGCCATTGCCTGATACAAGCATTCTGCAGCATATCTGTATATCCATCTATCTCTCTATCTTTCTATTTACCAACTGCGCTTCTGATGACAAGGCATTGCTGCGCATGGCTTCACATGCTCTCCCACTGCTTGTTGCACCATTAGGTGAAGCGTCTTACAAACAATCAAGCTTCCATCATGACCCATGCATCCCGCCATTAATCAGCAATCCATAAGTCCGATCGCCCACACAGGGCCAACCAGCTGGCCCATGGCCCAGCCAGCTAGGTAACTTGCAACTTAGTTCTCCCACCTCGGAGTTCTAGTCACGACTTTGAACTCATGTTGGCCCATTAGTCAGAGGCCGAAAAGAGCACACCGTAGCCGGATGCGGTTAGAGCCATTCGCCCGGGCTGCTGCTTCCTTGAGGAAGCGATTATAACAATCATGTTGGACTGTGCTACAGCGAATACCAACAGACAAGCACTGGCGACTGGGCTTTTAATGCCGTTCTCTTCTTTACCCTTTAGACACGCATTCGTGCTCAGAAGCAGCCTAATCGCCAGAACCGTTGGCGAGTCCATGACGTTCCCTGCGTCACCCCACCCATGGAAGAATCAACGTTCGAATGAAGGGAAGACATCCTAGTAATACGGCAATCTCAACGAATAGCAGGCGCGTGAAGGAAGAAATAGTATTAACTGGAATGATATGCCATAATGTGATGGTGATGATGCACCTACCCCGCACTGCTACCCCGGATGAGGTTTCCCCAGGTAGATAGTGTTTTGTTTCCCATGGAAAGTGTCCTAGACCCACTAACAGGACTTAGCTGGGCGATTCACAGGCAATTTATTGGCTATTCGTGCTGATGATAATCATGATATTCACAAGTGATGGAGCCCAAACCAGATGGCCTTGGCGATACTGAGCGTGGGCGGTTGCTGCGTGTGAAGAAAGACTTGATTCGGCGTCATTAATACTTGTCTGCATGTAACAGTACGTAGTATTCGTAATAATTGTCGGCTAGCAGGTGAAGTCAGGTTCACAACGACACATGCTTCCCCTTTATGCCTTTCTAGCTGTCCGCGGCGTATCTCAAAGACATGTGACTAGCAGCCTCTCTGTGCATGTGCCCCCGTCTATTCGCTCCATAGGTTCCAGGGTCTATCCATCGGCAAGAAATGGCAGTCTCTTTTTAACTTTGAAGTAATTGAATAATCCTCAGTTCATATTAGGGATAGTCACTTGTGCCAACAGGCAGAGCCGCCTAACAATAGGATCAATGTGTGCCTGAATTGGTGCCTAATCAAGTTCGTCCAGTCAAGCACGCAAAAGTCGATATCAAATTTGCTGCATTCGTCTCTACACCATTCTATACCAAACGTGTTGATGTACCCGTTCCTGGGTTTGATTGAGAGGATGGGAGAAGATGGGAGATGATAAAGAAGGAACCGGCTTCTAAAAGACTCCGGAAAATACTATTGTACATATCTCGACAATCCTGCAAAAAGAAAGGACATCTTTGCACCAAAATTAATTAAAGGCATGCACTCTCGCCAAGGAACATGAAAAACAGGCTTCTTCGACCACTCCCTCCAGAATGCAATATTCAAAATCGAGAAAACGACTGAGTCTGCGCGTGAGGGAATTATAAAAATGAAATGTTTGCTTAAATTAATAAAATCATGCTTGATATGCTCCCGTTGCCGCCGTGTATGTACTCGGGTACAAGTTCTTTTTTTTTTAAATCAACAACAAAATAAAAGACCGGTAAAAAACAATCATGATGCGTGTTATGAACAGTAAAACATTCGTTAGATCTTACCCGTTTCCCAGTGATGCAAGAACAAAGAGACACGCTCTCTGCGTTGTCGTGTACGTCGAACCGCCGCCCCAGAAAAGTTAACTTGAGATGGGGCATCTCATCTCGTCAAGTCAATTTTCCCAACAGAGGCGGGCACAGCTTCGCTCCTTCTCCCTCTCTCCCGCCCATGCCATCCCAGTGCTTGACATGCACCCATCGGACGATCAAACCTCCCCAAATCGATCGGAGAAACTATTAGCGTCTCATTTGCCAGAAATGGCCGCTTCCGATCAATAGGGCCGTTGGAAGCCATGCCCCGGGGATATCACGTTGGGATGATGAGTATGGAAGAGCTGAGTCAGCTTCCTTCCCACGCTGGGCTCAATCTCGGTGCCATCGCGAGCAATCTTGACCTCGCGGTTGGAATTCCAGGGATTGCGCAGTCCTCGAGTGCGATAGAATGGAACCCGCTCCGTTGACACCCATTCGATCCGAAAAGGTTTGCCGAATATTTGACTGCCAGGGCCGGCGTCTTCTCCGACTGCAGTGCTCTTTTCGCTCTTAGCAGTATCATCATCGACCTCGCGTTCATACTCGTTGCCGTCGTCATCTTCACCGTCACCGTCATAATCGTCGTTGTCATCGTCGTCGTCGCCGCCGCCGCCGCCGCCCTCCTCATTACTATTACCATCCTCAGACGAATCCGCTTCCCAAAATATCGTCCCCCGCGCCGAATCATCGATAATCCGTCCCTTTGGAGCCGTTATTGTCGCCTCAGTAGGGATTACATCCAAATCATCCGCCTCAGCCGAAGGATTCTCAGGTCGCGGAGGTGCTTCAAGAGCGAGCAACTCGTCATCAGCGATGGCAGAAGCCATTCGGGCATAGCCATAATATTCTCCAGACTTATTGGCAGAGAATATTAAATACACGTTATCTGCAGACTATATTTATGAAGAGAGAAAGAAGGTTACCAGTCAGACCAGTGGTCACATATCATACAAAAGTCCAGGGTGATTCTTACCTCATACGCTTCATTCAAAGCGGCTTCGTTGTGAGTCTGTGTCGCCCAGATGCCACTCCTGCGGCTCAAGTCCAAATCCTCCACTGTGAGACTTTTGACGATAAAAAATCTCTCGGGAACTCTCCCCGGCCGCCGAATACGGCCCGAATGAAGTTCCTCTACGCGTTTTGTCCCCATGCCCTCGACTTCCCCTGGAGCCTGACCTTCATCGCCCAGTCGAGCCGACTGGGAATTGCCCTGACCAGAAGTAGCATTTCCTCCTCTACGTGAGCGGCACACCAACCGCACGCCTTGAAATCTCGAATCATGAAACCTTGCAACCGCTGCCACACAAGCAGCCTCTGTTTTATAATTCACAAACGCGCAGTTACTCTTCGATATAAGAAACACACTCTCAATATCACTCGTTGCATCCCGGGAGAAATGGTCCTTGAGGTCGACGACGTTTGTTGAGGGAGGAAGATTGCCAACCCACAAAGCGTGGCCCGATTGTTTTGGTTTTCGCGGTGGTCCTCGCGGTGGCGTGTTGGAAGGACTTGCGATTGGCAATCGTGTTTCTAAGTTTGTCATGTCAGCCAGAATTCACCACGAAAACTTTGTACTGTACGTGTGCGCGCATTACCTAGAGCAGTCACAGAGGCACGAGGTTGCCTCATTGGTGACGATCCATCCACAATTGTCTGAGACACATCATAGTTTGCTGGAATCCTTCTCTTGCCCGTCTCTTTCGTGTTGGGTAGCTGTACCAGTTGTGTCCGACGATATTCAGCGCCACTTATATTTGGCTGACCTTCCATTCGAATGTTCGCCGTTGCCGACATTTCCCCATAACCAGGGTTGTATGGGTGCTGTGTGTAATATACAGGATTGTATGCAGATGATTGTGGGTGCATGGTGGCACCGGTTTGGTGATGGTGATGGGGAGTATGATATGGCGAGTAACCTGGCTGAATCTGCGAATGTTGTTGTTGTTGCTGCTGCTGCATGTATGGATTATGATACGACGGAGAGTAGGGCGGTACGTTATAAATCGGGCCTCCCTGGCTATTTGGATTCATATAGGGCAATTGATGGATCGGATACATCATCCCTTGTGATTGATGCGCGGGAAGGAATTGCTGCTGCACGTTCTCCTGGGAGAATTGCCGAATGGGTGCCTGATAAGAAGGCAACGCAGAGACCATGTCGGCCATATTCAGCGCCGTTGGCGTCGGTCTATAACTCCCAGGGGCAGGGTGGCTATGCGATCCAGAACGATGCTCAATGTCTGGTTGGGTGTGCTGATGCGAAGATCGCGGCGGGTTGACGGGCGGCTGCTTCAAATCTGGAGGAAGATCTAAGCATTTAGTTAGCACAGATCAAGAAAACACACCAACGCTTCACAAAAGGAAAACGAACCTTGAATATCTTGTCCGGTATTGGCCGAGAGAGGCTCCTGTTCAGAGGACATGGTATTCTCGAGTAACACATCTCCAGAAGCCTGTGAGTCCGAAGGAACATCACCCATGGAGAAAACCAGTTTGTTGATTGAAACACGCAATAACGTGTGACTTGAGACAACGACAGAGAGCAAATCCTTCGAGTCAGCGTCCACAACTTTGTTGTCAAGACTATAACGCCAAAACTGGTGTATACAAACTCACCCTCTGGAAAGGCGGACTCAGTTTCTCGCTCAATATAACGGGTGGTTTGATTTGGAATTTATGCTGTCTGTCAAACGCCGTGTGATTGTTAGTAAAGGGCAGCAAGCCAATTTGCATAGAGAAACGAGGCTTTAACGACTCTGAACTAGGTGTGCGGGAAAACATGAAAAACATGAGCACCGCAAAGGAAAATTTGTCCACGCCAATTTAATCAGGCGCATCAGATATCCGAGAAGACAGTTGGAAGCGGGCCAGCGGAGCGGGGTGAGGAAAGTTGCCTCCAAAACAGTGATCAGAGGCGAAAAGCGTCGTGTGATTCGAGCGCTCGTACTTGTGCTGGAAATCGAACGAAGCTCTCTTCGAGATCGTCGATGACTCCACGTGCAAAAGTAGAGTGGCGATGCTCGTAAACAAAAGACGAGACAAGGAAAGGGCTGAGGCGGGAAAGTGGCAGAAAATTGTGAATTGGGAGGGTTTATCAAAATGCATGCGAATATTTGGTCCAATCATCTTCTCGAAAAGTAGAAGAAGTGTTCAGTGCTATGATTACAAAGGGGGAAAACGTAATTCTCAAAGCACGAATTGGGCAGCCACGGTGGCTCGGTTGGGGGAGTCAGCGTCACTTTACCTACCGGTTAACGAAACGAGCTCTGGCCAGTCCTTTCTAAGCCACCCCGTCCGGAAGGCGTCTGCGTTTCGGAGGCACCCTTGGGCTACTCCTGAACCTCCGGAGCTTTAAGATTAGGTCTGACGTCTGACGTCCTGATTGTCTTCACTTCAACAAATGCGGCGGAACTTTACCGGATCTTGTTATACGAATTGTTCATTTGCCATCAGAGCCTGAACTTAAAGGGAGCAGCGAGAAACAAGTGGAGGGGTTGAAAAAGAGCCTTGCCGAATGCTTACCTATTTTTGTCGCTTGGAAACCAAGGTATTGTTGGACGGAGACAATGCGAAGACATACACGACGTTGCGGGAACTGTGGAGGCTAAACGCTTGTGATGTCCAGGCAGTCTATTTCCTCATTTCACAAATCATCAGTCATATAAGAAGCTTTTTTTATCGCTGGCGACAGACTAAGTGGAGAAGAGGTCTTGAAAGACGCGACCCAACAACAAGGACACAGACCCGCAGGTATCCTCCTGCGTGTGTCTCCTTCAGTATTGGGGAGGGCCTCTTGGTGAGTGTCATGAGATCAACATGGAGCGGAAGAAATAAGGCACCTACCAGGTATTGATTGAGTAACAGGTAAGGACGATGGTATGTCGAACGTTCAATCACAGGTTAATACGACTGTTGCGTGGGTATTCTCGGCCTAGACCCGGAAGAAAACAAAACTATCCTCTGTTTACTGTTAGAGACTGAAGAAACACGGTAGATGTGTCACTCGACTGTTCATCAAAGGCAAGGGTACGCCTGGTGGAGCAGAGTCTCTTGATCCATCGTTGTATGGCGCTGAAAATTGGCGCAGGCTGATTTGCACTAGCAGCGGCGCACGTTAAGGCTAGGCCTCAATATTGCAGATGGGTTTGCCTTGCCAGGGGAGATCGAGATCCACAGGGACGATGACCGGTGCTTACCATGTGTTGACAAGTTTTTATAGGAAGCAGTGCTGGCGGTGGCGGTGGTTATCGTAAATATCAATATTTCGAAGGGGCAGCCACAGTGATCAGCGCGTTTGACAGGTTAGTCTGTCTTCTGAGCCTTCGGGACCGTTCCTTTTTAATATACAGCGAGCAGACCAGTGCCAAATCTGGTCTCTCAATGGAACCGAAACGCCACAGATTAAATTGCAATGGCTATGCAATTTGGTAATCGTATGGGGTTGCGTGGCTAGTGACGATGGCGATTATATAGCTTTGGGGGATAAGAACAGGCAGGTCATTGGTTCCTTCTCGAATAGCCTGGAAGGTAAAGTTATCGAAATAGAAACACAAGATCACAATGACAGAATCATACGAGCCTTTGCGTCGGGCTTTATTATTATTAGAAAAAGACCGAAAGTGGAGAAATGGCTGAGGCCTTGAAAATAACAAAATCATATTATTGTCATTTCATGGGTGAGCTACTGTAGGGTACAAATTGCTTAGTTACAATTGAAAATGCGAGGGTTTATGGCTTACTCCATCTGCAGCCACAAACCGCAAATTCCAAGGCCGAGAGCGGGTTACTGAATGACAGTTGGAGAAGGAAAAAAAAAAGTACGTATGTATGGGGAAAGATCGTATCAATGCATACCCGCACGCTATGTCGGGGCCCAATGACCTGGATCCTTATTTTTTTATTTCTTTTTTATTTCCCCCCCTATCCTTCTTAGGATATAATACATACGTATCTCCATTTTTATTGAACGTTGATGGCGGATTAGATAGCCAGTACCTGACAGCTCACTGGGTACTCATACCAGATCTACCGAGCTATGCTGACTCGTTCCCAAATACGGGTGGGTAACGTTACAATTAAAACCATAATTAATTACACCAATAAACTCGGTGGTTTCTCTCTAAAAGAATTGTGAATGGCTGCAAAAAGGTTAAAAAAAAACCCCCCCGATCATATGCTTAACATCCACCCCAATTCCTAATTCGAACTGTTATTTCGTGTGTGGCGTGAAGCCGTACCCATACTGAGACTATTGAACTGCATGGCATGCCATTACGCAAGTGGCTCATATTCCGCGTTACATAACCAGTACGTATCTCTTTAGTTAAGTTTACAAAAGTAAGGTTGAACCCAACTTCGGCATTTGTATAACTTCATCGCTACTTTTGCATTACGGAGTACATTTATTCGTATACCGACCCAGGTGAGGCGAATGTCGTTTTTTTTATTTTTGTTCCTTCACAATCCAGATATACGGCTTTGCCACCTCGCCTACTCACATGTGGAATAGATGAGCGGAAAAGCCACCAACCGCTTGGCTCGGTCATTGCTACCTTCCCAAAAGGAGAAAGAGTACTATTCAGGACATCCAGCCGGTAACCTATACACTTCAGCCCTAGGGTTGGTGTCGTTCGACTCGTTTCACTCAACCCACGTCGGGTAAGGCTTCCCTAGGAAGTGATTGGCGGGGACCTATCTTCATACACGTATTGTACATTCTCAATACTCACCGCGGGCCAGCTAGAAATACCAGGCATGTAGAGCTTTTTCCTCTGCACACGATACATATCGGGTAGATTCCGCCAATCAATGGGCTGGAAAGTGGAAAAAGTTGTGGCGAATACTCTACATAGTACATTGTAAAACAGTATAGCATTTTCCTACGGCGTAGATCGTACGCATCGGATGGAACGGACGGGTGACGGGGACGGGGATCCGCGAAAGTAATCAAAACCACCACATTACCACTACTACGGTAGAGTAGGTAAGTAACGTTAGTATGGTGGGTCAAAAAACTCTGTGGAAATATACAAGACCACATATGTTAATAGCCACGCACTGCTTACATAATATTACTATGCAACTTTTTGAAACTAAGCCCGGATTGTACAATTTAAGCTAAAATTAGTTAAAGAGACGTGGATATAAAGGTTTTTGTGCGTGTATATATTAATACGGAAAAGCTACTGGTGGAGCATACTAACATTATTTACCGGCCAACATAGTAGTCTCGAAAGCTCGGATCTTCCTTCTAGGTCGTTCTAGCATCTGCTCAACGCGGTTTTCTGACGGGCCGGGTCCACACAAGCATGCGTGTAAATTACACTAGGCTGATACGGCCTTCGTACTTTGACCAAGGCCGGGATGAGATACCAGCCAATCGTTTAATACGCGCTTGTCCTGTGCCAGTATGGGCTACACGTGACTCGGTCGCTGAACAGCCAGACATATTCGCATACAGAAGTCTTGCCAATGATGTATGTATACATTCCACGACAAAATGTATCGGTCGACTACTGCGAAACGCCTATTTACTAGTATGGCTTAGTTGGGAACGATATAATTCTTGGCATGTATCGGATGCCTGGCAGCGGCAGCCAGGTGTCTTTTTCCGAGGCTGAATAAGGATGGCACTTGTAGCGCTGAACATGCATAATGATAGTAGAACGTACTATAAGAAATTGTGGCAGTGTGCAGCTAAGAATTACATAGCATAATCACTATGACCTACATACGATTTTCACTGCATCAGGTCAAGTCTCACATTCACCATGAACACAGCCATTCTATAACTGTGCCTGTATACTCGGTCCCTCGAAGCCTGCGGTATTACGTGCATAGATGTAACAGGGCGAGGATCGTCGTTCATAGTGCGTGGATGACAAAAACTGTACGACATACGCCCGTCTGACAACCACTCGAGCTTCGGTGCCTGAGCGAGCGGCTGGTCACGAGGTTTTCTAAAACGTCCCTTCGAGACATGATCTGCACAGAGTGGCAACCGGCGCTGCAAGGCCCTCTTTCGGTCGTTCCATTTTAAGTACCAACCAAGACCCATCATTTCTCATTCCTTCAACATCCCTCTTTCTATCATTTCTGTTCTATTTTAGTAGGAGGTGACGGCTATGCGAGGTAATTGACACTACGGCGTTGGCTTCTTAACGGTTGATGTACATATGCTTTGTCCTCTCATCCATTGATCAATCAATCAATCACAAAGTCGAACACCCTTCGGCACTTCAACTAATGTGATCAGAGAACCCATCCGTGCCGACCCGATTCTCAGATTCGGTGATTCTATCCTATCAGCCGCCTCTCTTCAGCCTATCTCTCTTGCTCAATTTGTGAGACCGACAGTGTCGGATATCGATAAATTTGCTATTTGCCACCACCGGTGCACAAGCACGACATGGTGAACCACCATCCACTCCCTCTTTTGGGAGGTGGCTGACGTGGACGGTCTCTTTATCACCCGAATATTTTAGTTTCTCCAGACCACCACGCGGCAGGTGTTCTGTCGAATCGAGCCCTCCATAATGCGAAATTGTCTGATCTCCGTGAGAATCGTGATCGCTTTGACACACTGATGGGAGATCCCATGTGGCCCACGTCATCAGTGGAAAGTTGGCAGAAAGCGCATATTCTTCAGATTCCATCGAGCGACGATCGAGCTCTTTACGCGCGACGGGGGCGAATATATTGGGAGACCGGACAACAAACACTGTGGGAACAGATACGCCTCGGTACTCCCTATTTGCTATCTACTTCCGCGAGCACCGCTTTGGTGTCCGTAGTATCACCACATCAGTCAGGTGCACTCGGAATTAGGCAAGCTATGGTGTAGCTCTATGACCACAATTAGGACTAGAGCTCTACAAGTACCTACCCAAGGTGGCTTAAATCGGCATAAACTGTCTAGTAGCACGAGACAGTTCCAAAGTCATGGTTTCATTTTTAGTCATGGAAGCCGATCAAGCGACGTTGAATTAGAGATTCCGGGCAGCACGCTTCCTCCCGTGACAAATCACGATCAAGAACCACATGCTATCGCGGAGGGCTGGGACTATCAGCAAATGGGAAGGTCGGAAGCAGTTCGAGAGTGGAGTCGGATACGTAGAAGACAGGACGTCAAAAGAATGGGTCCCGAGCGTATCAGCGCTGGCTGTTCCAGCCACAACGACGTATGCGGCGTTACTGAGTGGGACCAGCTTCCCCAGGACTGCCCCACAGCCCCCACCAAGGTTCGCGATTGACTTTAATACCAGCCAATGACATCCAAGGGCTTCTTACGGATGGCTTCGTACTACGGAGTATTCCCCAAGTCTTATAGGTTAATCATAGCTACGGCACAGCATACAACTCTGCTGCAAAAGAAATACGGAAGGAACCAAAGGCAGGTGCCTCCGGTGGGATGGGCTTTCCTCCATTGTGGCTTTGTGGCTTGACCCGTTGGCAACGCCTCAAGAACGTATGAGATGATGCTGTCGAACAGCCAACCATACATCCCGGACCTCGTTAAGCTCTTTTCGGGTCGTACTAGGCAGAAGACTCCAGAATTTTCCGCCGTTCTTTCCCTTTTTCCCTCTATGTGGGTGGCAAGCGCTGAGACATTGGGCCGCTTCCAGCAAAAGCTTTGTGTCCAACATATTATGGCGCAAAATGTGGCTGCTTATGAGGGCAGCCCCAAAACATTAGCAATAACTGTAGTATTACTATGGTTCCAGTGCCACTCCCCAACCACAAAATATGGAGTAGACCAGAAGAGGAGGCAAATGGTGAATACTTTCCAGAAGAGGTTTGGACTTTTTGAAAAATTCTGACATTGGCATGTGAACAACCCCCAAAGCAGCAATACACGCACTTAGTAAAGTGACATGATCAAGCGGTCATCTGCAAAGTAAAAGTTGCTGTGGAGTTTCTGGGGCAATGCAGTGCGCAGCTTCGCATATGTGCCGTATGGTGGTATACGCGGATGGGGAAAAGTGTAGTTCAGTGCTGGCAAGATAGGATGATTGGGCAACGTACATCCAAATCAACGCAATAGAATTACAGAAACGTTTCTGCCTAAATTCCCAGAATCCATTATTCATTGGGTCGGTCTTGACCTGACCCAGCTAACAGGGGCCGCCTACCTGTATCCCGAGAGTAGTGACCGTTTCAGCCACTTTGTAGATTGATATGCGGGTATAGCTACCCAGCCTCCACCGGAAATATGTTTGACTCATGCACGCCGCGCATCCCTGCGATCTAGGTGGATAGTGAATGTACTTGATCGAGTTATTCACATGTGCTCGATCATCCCCCTGTAAGAGGGTTTGTCATGTTGCCATCATATGATTCATGTCTCAGATAATTTGCTCACACGAAGATAAAGTTGCATCGAAAAGGAGAGATTTTTGCCACTGTTGAGTTCCAAGAGGCCAGGAGTACCCAAGCGACGTGAAATCGGTTTTTCTTTCTGAAAGTAACCTACCCTACCTGGGTGGCTATGCATTCTAGAAACCAGATAGCACATTGATTAAGCAGTGGTCTAATGGACATATGCTAGATATCATACAGACGCCTGCATTGACTCTGTACAAACCTACAATCTACGTAGAATAAGAAGCATCACAGTAAGTGTCATTTTGTACTCTGAAACCATTGTATTCATTGGATATGTACAGACTTACATACAATAAGAAATTTATTCAGAGTTCCCATTTTTTGCACTGAATTCAATATGATTATAATTACATGTACATATAGCTAGTCTTGAAATAGTCAAATATTTAACAACAAGAGTAATTATAGCAGCTGCAGCCGGCGCTCAGTAAGGTATACCGTTCGTCATTAGCTGGAACTGGTCGTAACCCTTGGTAGAAATGCTGAGATAACTCTTGCGAGTTAGCTCGCGCATGTAATCCGCTGCCTCTCTCTCTGTCTTTTCAAGTACAAACCGGTCACGGAAATTTTTCAAAGTATCAGGCTTGAAACACGGCAGGCCGCTGTCGAGCATCATTGTCACTATCTGAATAAATTTGGAAGCGTGAGGCCGAGATGCGAGGAACGCTTTGACAGCGAGCGATTCAAACCATTGGTACGGCTGTGTGCATGTTGGATCGTGAGAATGCGTTCCAGGTAGCCTTATCGTGGGGGATCCGCTACCACTGACATGACCACTAGTACCGTTGATCGTGCCGTTGGCATTGCTGCCGGTGAGGTGTGGCCCACCCCCCATGACCGCTACCATTTCAGAAGTCAGTTTGAAAGGTGCCCTCTCAAACCGTACACCACCTGGTGCAATATCAAAGCAGAATCCAAAGTCAATGTGAATAATGTGGCCTGCATCATCAATCATAATATTGCCATTGTGTCGATCCTTGAATTGCAGCAGATATGAGATGACCGAATATGACGCCATACTCTTGACGAAATTCGTCCGCGCCTCTTGGAACCTCGTCGATTCCTCTCCGCCATATTTCGAAACAAAGTAATCGTACAGTCCATTGACTGCCTCGCGACCAAGCATGTCACGGGAAATGGAGTTCGGTAAAACATCAATCACTCCGCATCCAGGCGCGGTGGCTGTAACACGATATGGAAACACCCACACATCCAACCCAACCGAGTTGAATACATTTCTGAATGCCGCTATCAATTGCAATGCCAGAACATCTTGACGGCAATCGTCTCCAACCTTGAAAATAGCCGATTGCCAAACCTCATATGTCTCTTGCTCGTGCGATTTCTCATTTTCCAGCACGTCTTTTGTCTTTGAAGCGGCTTCGACTGCCCTGGTCTTTTGAATTCTGAATGTGGCCATATACGGTGCTTTTGCATGACTTTGGAGGGGTTTGCCTGACTTGCGATCGATCCCAACCACAATTCCATCCGGATTGCTAGGTAGATAGACTCCTACTTCTACCTTGATCTTACGTAGCTCCTCCTCGATTTTCTCTTTCTTTTCTGATTTGCTCTTCTTAATGTAGGGACGTAATTTGCCTGAAACATCAGTGATTTCGTTGAAGAAGGAGAATTCCCGTTCGTAAAAGCTACGTTCTTCTTCCGAGAAGCTTGACACTAATTTGTCCATGAAGCTATCCAATGCAGGTTTCAGCGAGTCGGGCTACTCAAAGTCAGCAAATTGTGGTTTGGTCTCACGAGGTTCGGGTTGAGGACAGGACGCACAATTTCAGAATTTTCGTCTTTGTAAGCATTTGCTTTCATATTCCATATCACCTGGTGGGCAAACAGCTGAGACAATTTGGCCGATTCGAATATATATCGATCGACGTAGCCCAAGGCGTCATATCGCAAAGCCTGCACCAGCTGTGGAACGAAATAGAACCTCACGTCGATGGAGTGGCTTTCTAGAGCTCGCATGGCATATTGAAGCACGAATGGGTGGTTCCCATAGGCGGGTAGAAAGTATGTCAGGGCCTCTGTAGGTGCTACAGGATCCCAGTACAAAAGATACTGCAGTCATATTAGTCAAAAAATGCAGGTAGCAAGTAAGTAGTAGAGTTATGCAACCCTACCTTCAACTGGAAAGAGATATCCGAAGGCAAGGAGGTGCCGAACATCATTTCTAGACTTTCCGGGACATCTATTGCTTTCTCCGGAAAGTTCAGAAGTAACAAACGCACGTCGTTGTGAATCTTTTGTGAAGGAAAACGAGTACAGATCTGGATCGCTAGGCTTGCACTCTCGCCCCAAGCAGTCCGCAGTAGTTGATCAATTGTCTACACCACAGCGTTAGCATTCGAGATACGTCTGTATTTGGGGACTAGCGACTTGCCTCGGACTGGCTCTTTCCTCCAAGACTTGACATGTAATGTTTACGTTCCTGCTCGAGTGGAAAAAGCCAAACTTTGAGACGCATTCGTTCGTTGTCAATCAAGTTTAATAAAAGTTCCTGTTTGTTACGCGACGATTGCCGGTGGCCTAAAAGCGATGAACCTATTGTCGCAGTATGTTTCAGGGCGTCTTCAACGTCTTTTAACAATTTGTCTTCGGCTTTTGTTTGGAGACGATTGCCACCAAATGACCACCTGAAGATAAAAGTTAGAATTTGCTTGAATCTGTAATGAAGAGCTCTCAACTGACCTGGGCGGGTGTCTGAACCAGCTAAGCGCCGCCGATAGGACCAGATCTTTCAGCTTCCACTTATAAGCACGGCTTTGTGTCGTCGAATACTGGATTATCCGCAGGCCCAATAGTATAATATGGAAGTGAACCTCTCGGGAAAGGGGATGGCCATTGGTGCGTTGTAGACCAGTGAGCGTCCTGTCAATCATTCGCGAGAAGATTCGTTGTAAATTAGGGCTCGCCATTCGTATCGCATTATAATGACTTTCGAAAAATTGCAATATTCGTAAATGGGGGGAGAGTACATCCTGGGCCTGATGTTGCTGTCGAAGTAATGTTGCTTTATCAGACGGAAGGAGCTCAATAGTTGAGTAGAATGGGTCCGGATGACTATAGAGATGAGCAAGTAAATTTATAACAGTAATGCGGCGCATAATAAAACTTACTTGAATGCAGGATCAAATAACCCTTGTCTGCGCTGAACAGTCTGTTCCCACGCTGCAGCTACCTCTGTCAAGATTCTCGATTCTGTTTTTGGGTTTTCATTGATTACGCCCAACCAGATTGACACACCGCACTTGATCGACTCCTTGCTGAAAATCCGGAAAGGTATATCAACAAGATAATGAGCAATCGAAGGAAGATCGCCATCACTCCGGCAAAGAAGAGCTGCAGCCTTTCTTAAAGCGTCCTGTAGCTCGTGAATAGATAGTTCATAACCAGTAGAAATCCTAAGGGAGAGCTGTTTCAGGAGATTTTCAATCAACTCAATATATTGAGCAAGATATGGGTCGCTTGTGCCATTTGTGCCTGATAATTGTTAGTAGACGTCAAATGTTGTTTCGTCAAAAGGGTAATACCGATGTCGTCTATTTCTTTTCGGCGACCAGTGCCTTGAGAGAATTCCGAGTATCTATATTCCTGGCGAGTAGTGTATTGTGCAATTAAATCAGAGGCACAGTTGACATTTTCGACACCGTAATTCTCAATGTGGCCTAAATGACGAGCTTGATCAGCAATGTCGTCGCTGCTTTGATAGTGACGAGCAACCTACTCAGTCTTTGATCACTGTGTGGAATTTGAGATGCCATCTCCAGTGCAAATGAACGCCCCAATGTTATGTGTCCGTACGCGCCGTGGTCTTCGTGCTCGGAGAGATAGGTCTAAATCGGAAGCGTTAGTAATTACCCATGTTTTCGTAAACAGCGCAGCTATTGCTTACCTGCAAGAGACCCTTTACGTCTAGGGGGGCAAGATTAATCGCAACCAACATCCAGGCTTTAGCACGAGCGTAAAACGAGCCTAGCGTCCGTTTCCTAGACTCATGATTGTCTGACAGCTCAACGGTAACGTTGCCTTTTGTACAGCTGGACCTCCAGCCATATTCGTCCAATTCACTTTCCAGACATGAGGACCACATAATTGTCAAAAGGTCTAATAGAACAAACAGTGGATTTCCATCGCAGAGAACAGATGGGGATCGGCTGATGATCTTCGTAGCACAATTGAGTCCGGCTTCCTGGACCCGGTTTATACGATGACAACAGTAAATGAAGATCTCCGCAAGCTGTTTTGATAGACAAGGACTAGCAAATCGTTCACCTCTACCCGAAAGGGTATTTGAAAGATACGTGTCGATGACTTTATCGGCAACAGCCTCCATACATCTTCCCAAATCAGATGAGCTCAGTGATGGGTCCAAGAAGTATAACAAAATCTTGGTGCAATCTCCAGCCGATGCTCGGAGGCTTTCGACCAACAGACTCGCATTCAAAAATACCAATTCCTGATAGCTGAGTTTCTTGATATTAGACTCTTGATCTGGAAGTTCCCCGGCTAGAATTTTTCTTTGTTCAGCCAATCGGTGATGCCCCATGCCACGTCTCAGGATGATGTTAAGTTCAATGTCACTTTCCAATATCTCAGTCCGATTTTCAGGTATTAGTGGAGGCGAGTTCTCCGCAATTACACGCAGCTCGTTCATGTAACTCCGGCCAAAATCAGAGTGAACGGAGATTCCATGTACTGCAATATTGAACCAAGCATCGCGGAACAAAGCAAATGTGTCTTCATCGTATTGATAAGGTTCACTGGATCTGATTTCTTTCGTATTCTGATTAGATAAGAGAAGGGCTAGCGGTTTGAGAAACGGGGTTATATCGTCAGCAGAAAGTGTGATATCTTTTTGCCGATCGTGTCCAAGATTCGACGTGTCTCCCTTGCTGATAATGCCTTCAAGCAAATGGACGAGATAGATGGTTTTATGAGATGGACTGGCTCTCAACATTACAGAGAGATGAGCTCTTGCGTTGTGCACAGCATCGGCGATAATACTATGGCCCCTTAATATAGCTTCCCGGTGAAGGCGGGTGTAAAACTTCAAGAGGAGTTGAAACTCGGAATGTTTGTTGACTAGTGTCAATGGGGCAGTTTCTTGAATGATATATGCATCAACCACAAGACTGATCCTACCAATTTTCTGAAGCAGCATAGATTGAGCTAAAGCGGCAATTTTTTCGTCCTCGCAACTCACGGCAATGGTGACAATGGCGTGGATAACGTTGCGATGCGTAATTGTTGAATCTTCGTCGCCATTGTAAGACAGAGATACCACGCTCTCAGTAGTTGAATTATAAGCATCGGAAGGAGGATTGTGCTCAGCAGACTCGGCTGGGAAATGAATATGACGCTCAGCACCCACCGCCGATGGGCTCAGGACATTCCCAAGTGAATATAAAGTTGTAATCACGAAGTCTTGTGAAAGGATGTCTAGAACTTTGGCGAGGCAGCTAGCAGCAACCGAGAGAATTGATTGACTTGTACCGCCTTGGATTATGAACTTCAACAGTAGGTGACTGAGGTTGGGGGCATTGGCCGGGAACAGCTTTGCAGTAACTGCAATGACATTGAGCGCAGTGGTTGCCAGGTCATAAGCCGCCATTTGGTTTACATCCACAAGTGTATCTTCAAGCCATGCTAACAATAAATCGGTATCGGCCAGCTCCTCGTTTAGGGTCATGCAATTCAAAAATGCAATCAATGATGAGGCTTTCACTGAGTAAGCCAGCTCCTGCTGCCATTGTGAGCCAATTTGAACATAATCTGCTCCGTCTTCAAGAAGGCGAATTTCATCCGTAATGATTTCAACGAGGTGTTTCACAAGTACGGCTTCTTCACTATTGCCGGAGGCCTCGAGGGGTACCAAGTCATCTGCATATTTCGTGAAAAAGATCGCATTGTCCGGGGGGGCGCATTTCAATGCCGTTGTCATTGTACAGGATTTGATGAAGCGGGAGAAACACTGTCGTAATAACATGGCACCTAGTGGGCGGCGCTTAGCAGCATATCGTCGGTTGTACCTCCTCCAGTCACGGACTGCTAAATCCGATGCGCTTGAATTTCGAATTTTCGAAGCTGCAGTCTCCACTGCGACAAGGAAGTCATCGGATAATATATCCTGCAACCGCTCAATAATAGCCAGTTTCTCCCCTGCCGTCCATAAATGAGTGGATTGTGAAGCGCCTTCCAAGAACCCGGCCAATGAAAGTGCCGTAACTAGAATATTGGCTGGTTCGACGGTCCCTTCATATTCGGAGTGCTTATTTTCATTCTTGATTATCCCCTTCGCTGCCCGCGCACAGTTCTTCAAGTACGTCACGATTGCACTGGTGGCCTGCTTCAGAACAGAAGCATCGTTTATACTTAGATCGAGCAGGGCTCTGGTCAGGTCGTGGGTCAAGGCCTCCCATGGAGACGGCTTGATCTCGTGCAAATAAGGGGAGGCTCGAAACAGCTGGTTGTATGACTCTGTCAGATAACCGGAGAATTGCGAAGCGAGAGTTAGTATTTGGTCGTGACGAGTGACGTTCGGCGCGGTCTTGGTCAGGGCGAGAATGATCTCCAGATCACGAAGAGCCTAAATCTCATATGATTAGATTGATAGAGAGTGCCTTCGGGCTCCCCAAGGAGACGGACCATGGGGACTTTTGACAGGCCGTGGACATGTCCATTTTCCAAGCCGCTTGACTGTGCACCTGGCGGCGTGCATTCTTTGATCAGGCGGGTAACGCTGGGCTTCGATGGCTTTTCACGGGAATCTATGGTATCGAGGAAGGCAAGACGCTCGAAAGCCGTGCGTCTGAGACTGGGGGTGAAGCTGGCGCAAATGAAATCTGGATGTCAGCGGCCGGTCATGCAGTCACACAGGCAGCGTCAGTTGGACTTACGCATCCATTATGAAAGCATGCAAGCTTCAGATACAAAGATGTTTTGCCTGTAGGTCATGAAGCTCCGCAAACGGGGAGGAGCTGGTTGGCAACCAAAAGGAAGCGCGTGCAGCAACAATTAAATGGTTGGTTTGTTATTTTCAGGTGCCGACGACGTAAGGCGCTACGTACTTCCGCGGTCGATGTGCTGCCGAGGCGGGAGCTCTCTCTGCCTCTCTCCGTCTGGACCTCTTTCTTATTGCGCTCAGACAGAGACTGCTTGTTGATCCAGCGGTGTCTTTTTCTGGCTATTTTACTACCGATGTGTCTCAATTCTATTGCGTGAATGGCTGTGCTTTTCTCTTACTCTCTCCTGTAATTGGCCAGAGTGTACAGTAAACAAGCGCAACTCCACAAGCAGGAACGCGCAAAGGGAGGGGGGGGCGTGTTGCTACATTGGTAGTGATGGTCTCTGAATAATATCACCTAGTTTTAATATATGTTTCGATATTCATTCCTTGCAAGCATAAGCTCTACAACGGGTTTGCTCTTGGTCAGCTTGCGGCTGCCTAGTTAGCGGGATCTGCTGCAGCTCCTTCCCAAGGCTGAGAGGATTCAGGAAGGTCGAGTCTGAGGCTCCGCCTCATCCCCGTATCCACTGGCCGGTTTACGTCTAGAATGTTACAACTCCGCGAGCAATCTGATTGAAGCCTGCGTTATGATCAGCTAATATTTCCATCGTTTTTACCAAAATTTATTTCCTTATCACAGACAGCTCTAGTCTTCTAGATCTTACATTCGTCTTGCTGTGTTTCGATCCTCGCAAGCCTCTCGGCCTCACAGCGACTAGCTAAGCAACGCGTCGCATACCTCTTTATGTCAAATGGCGCCTCGCAATGAACGGAGCTCTTTGAAGCGTCGTCGAGTATTAAACCATAACCGCCCCTCCTTTCTGCATGGGTTTCAGTTCGGCCCTTCAGCAGCGCGTTTTGCTAATGTTCGCGAGCGTCACAGGGCAGCAGTTTAGACAACCACCAACAAGATGTGCAAAAGTCGCAAAAGCCCCGGCGTTCAGAGCGTTTGGCATCTCAGACCGGAGCAGATATAGCCGTAACAACGCCCATCAAGAACACGTACCTCCCAACCCCATTGACGCACCAAGAATCCACTGCAACCGACATTCAGAAAGCTGTGACCATCACACCAGAAGGACGCCATACTGCAAGTTCTACTGAAGAGCACTTGCAGGCGTTTTCGTCTCCACCCGGCGACACGCAGGCGTTCTCACAATTCGTTTACCCCCCACGGGCATTCGCTGATGATGTTGAAGACGAGGCTGAAGAGGGTGTTTGGGGTTATCTAATACCCATGGACGACAAAGCCGGACATGCTCTGGTTCTTAAGAAGAGGAGCAATTGTGAAAGCGGTCCATGTGGCCAGACAGAAAGGGAACAGACAAGCTCTCCAAGCAATCCGAAGAAGTCATCGAAATCATCTAAGAAGCTGGAGCCAGGAAAATCTCCGGGCCCCTCTCCTAGCGGATACCTTCTTGGGCGTCACCCTGAGTGCGGTAGGAGTTAGATGCATTTCCCAGTGGAGGGAGGTCGTGCTAATCTAGTGTCTAGATCTTATTCTCAATATTCCAACGATATCCAACCGCCATTGCTTGATTTTCAACGAAACAAGGAATGGCGATGTTGTTGCTGTGCTCGAAGACCTCTCCAGCAACGGAACCTTTGTCAACGAAGCAATGTTGGGACGCAATAAAACCAGGGAGCTCGAGGATGGTGACGAGGTTACTATTATCGACGAAGCTCGGTTCGTCTTTCGATATCCTCGAACCCGGGACGCAAGCGGATTTAGACAGCAATACAGAATCCTCCAGCAACTCGGCAAAGGCCATTTTGCTACTGTCTATCTCTGCGTGGAGCGTGCTACTGGCAAGAAATACGCAGTCAAAGTGTTTGAAAGGCGACAAAGCGAATCTCAAAAATCACAGACGGAAGCCCTGCAGCAAGAAATTGCTCTTCTAATGAGCGTGAACCACCCTAATGTTCTGTGCCTTAAGGATACTTTTGATGAGCGTGACGGTGCTTATTTGGTTCTCGAACTTGCTCCAGAGGGAGAACTATTCAATTTCATTGTCAGGAAACAAAAGCTGTCTGAGAACGAAACTCGTAAAGTCTTTCTTCAACTATTTCAGGGGTTGAAGTATCTGGTAAGTCAGTTTCATTGAGAACATCTTACGAGCATCAGCTAATGTTCTGATGTACTCCAGCATGATCGGGGCATTGTGCACCGTGATATCAAACCCGAGAACATCTTACTCGTGGACAAAAACCTCAACGTGAAACTGGCCGACTTTGGCCTAGCCAAAATAATAGGGGAGGATTCATTTACTACAACACTGTAAGTCAGCAATCTTTTGCATGGTACCTTTTCACTGCTGACAATTCAAAGATGTGGAACACCGAGTTGTGAGTACAGAAATAGTTTTGAATATAGCCTTTGAGATACTGACCAGTTTCTAGACGTTGCACCTGAAATATTAGACGAGTCTCGACATAGACGGTACACCAAGGCTGTCGATATATGGTCCCTGGGTGTTGTTCTCTACATATGTCTTTGTGGATTTCCTCCTTTCTCCGACGAGCTTTGTACTCCGGAAAGCCCGTACAATCTGGCCCAACAAATCAAAATGGGCCGATTCGACTATCCGTCTCCCTATTGGGATTCGATTCCTGATATAGCTCTCGACTTGATTGATCGAATGCTCACTGTAAACGTTGACAAGCGAATTACTGTTGATGAATGTCTCGAACATCCCTGGATGACTCAGAAGTTCCCAAGCGTAGCTGACAGCACAGACGGCTTAACCGGCGCCATGGATCAACTCGACTTCTCGAGACGCAAGGTTGAACGTGAACGAACATTACTGAGTTCAATCAATGACGTGGAAGTGCGCGAGATTGTCCAAAACGATGATGAGGAGGTCAAAGTGTTCCGCAAGAATCCCAACGCAAAGCACAGCTCGAATCAAGTCCACCAAGCAAAGGAACGTGGTGAACCCTCACCGGCTGCCAACCGTCCCCCAGCTGAGTTCGTTAACATGGGCGGCCGCGGTGATCCAGTCTTATACGAGGAGGATTCAGACAGTCGCTATCCTTCCAAAGCCCATCGCAAGCACTAGACTATGAGAGATATTGCCTATCCACAAGGCTTTGGGCCTAAATATTGTCTATCTTTATTTACTATTCGAAGGGCTTTGGGACGCGCCTGACTCGGCTGCTGCGTACTGCAGCATGCTTTGATGTGGGTATAGAAAGGTATAAAAGTTGCAGCCTGTTGTAACAAGGCTCTGATAAGGCGTTGTGTAATATAGTTATTACGAGGAATGAATTTACATCTTATAACCTGAATATGTTAGATTTGATTCATTTCACATTACACTTGAGCAGACCTATAGAAACTGAACAGCCAATCACGATGGCGGCATTACACCGCCTGCCTAGTGAGGAAAAGCGCGGCTGGAACGGGAACTGGCCGTGTTTGGTCAGCTCACTCTCGCCGCCTCCGCCAGTCCCAGATTGCCCCTGGATAACGTACGTTCCAACCCTTGGCGCCAGGCCTCACTTTTCGAGACCGCAAAAAAAAAAAAAAATACAATAAATTGTCGCTGTCCTCACGCAACGTCGTGTCTCTCCTATTGAATTCAATGCTCTCTCGTCTTCCACTCTAATCCATCCGTCTCTTCCCTGTCCCAATTCGTTTGAACCCTACTTCGCGCTCGCGCTCGCAACCATGGGGCTCTTCTCCGCTGCCCTCAACAAGGTTTGCGAACAATGCTCAACACAGTCAATTTACGTGCTCGCTGGCCTGGCGTTCGCCACGCTGATTGTCGTGTCTGTTGTGGTGAATGTGCTTTTGCAGCTGCTGTTCAAAAACCCACATGAGCCTCCTGTTGTTTTCCACTGGTTCCCATTTGTTGGCAGCACCATCAGCTATGGCATGGATCCGTACAAGTTCTTCTTCGACTGTCGCGCAAAGGTAAGAGTGGTGTCCGCGAACAATCCATTGTTTGTCATGGGAGCTATTATTGTGCAGCGGCTTACTGACCTGTCTCTTTTTCGTTTTTCTTTTAGTATGGCGACATCTTTACGTTCGTATTGCTCGGCAAAAAGACCACCGTCTTTCTCGGAACAAAAGGAAACGACTTTATTCTAAACGCGAAGCTGCGCGACGTCTGCGCCGAAGAAGTCTACTCTCCTCTTACGACTCCCGTGTTCGGCAAGCATGTCGTGTATGACTGCCCCAACTCCAAGCTTATGGAGCAGAAGAAGGTAAATAAGCGAAAAAGGATCATTTTCATTCTCAAAGGCCCAAAAATTGATTCATAGAGTAGTTCGTGAAATTCGGATTGACCTCAGATGCGCTCCGTTCTTATGTCGAGCTCATCACCAAAGAAGTAAACGACTATGTCTCGACTAGCCCTGCATTCAAGGATCCCCGGGGTACTATCGATGTTGGAAAAACAATGGCCGAAATCACTATCTATACTGCTTCTCGTTCGCTGCAAGGCAAGGAAGTGCGAAACACCTTTGATTCGACATTCGCGGAACTCTACCATGATCTTGATATGGGCTTTGCTCCAATCAACTTTATGCTCCCCTGGGCCCCTCTGCCACACAACCGCAAGCGTGACCGTGCCCAGAGAAAGATGGCTGAAACGTACATGAACATCATCCAGAAGCGCCGTCAATCTGGCGCTGAGAAGGACTCGGAAGACATGGTCTGGAATTTGATGTCCTGCGCCTATAAGGACGGCAAACCGATCCCCGACATTGAGATTGCCCACATGATGATCGCTCTTCTAATGGCCGGCCAACACTCATCGTCTTCCACTATTTCATGGATCGTCCTTCGACTAGCTTCGCAGCCCAAAATCACTGAACAACTGTACCAGGAACAGATCAGAGTTCTTGGACCCGATCTCCCTCCTCTGACTCATGAGAACTTGCAGAAATTGGAACTACAAGCAAACGTCATCAAGGAAACACTTCGTATTCATGCTCCGATTCATTCAATTATCCGTGCCGTGAAGAATCCAATGCCGATTGAAGGCACTCCTTACGTCATTCCTACCTCCCACAACGTTCTTTCGTCCCCTGGAGTCACTGCGCGGTCCCCCGAACACTTCTCTGAGCCTTTGGAATGGGATCCCCACCGATGGGACGGCGTTAAGAACACCGAAGACGAGGAACAAGTTGACTACGGTTATGGCTTGATCAGCAAAGGCGCTTCAAGCCCCTATCTGCCTTTCGGCGCCGGGCGTCATCGTTGCATCGGTGAGCAATTTGCGTATGTCCAGCTGGGCGCGATCTGTGCGGCATTGGTCAGGCAGCTCAAGTTTAAGAATGTTCCTGGCGTTAAGGATGTACCTGCCACTGATTATTCTGTAAGTTTCACCATGCATGAGATTTTGTCTCTGCGACAGATTAAAAAGTGAGAATCTAACTTTTTTTCCCGCAGTCATTATTTTCAAGACCTTGGTCAAACTCCTTTATTCAATATGAGAGACGAGATCAATCTCCCAAGGCTTAAACACCTCGCTCGCAAATCGTGCTCGCTGTCTCTTGACGCAAGGTATATGAATTCTTTTTTCGAAAAAAATAAAATAAATTGTTTGTCCCCTTCCAGATAAATAACAGTCATAATATTAACAGCAAACGAGCTATTTCGTTTGCTTGATTTTTGGGCATACACATACTTAATCGCGCGCCGTCCCATTCTTGTATAATATCGTTCAATTGAGAGGTGATTTGAAGGCCGCATGGGAAATGCATTTTCATGCTATATGGAAGGTTTTAATGCATAGATTATACGATATATACAGTGAAATAAATTTCTACGTGTTTTTCATTTTCTACAATCTCGTTTCTCCGTCCGAAAATATGAATTTTGATCGAATGGTTAAATATACATGATGATGAATTGGAAAAATTACCAGTGCGAAATCCCGCTGTCAACCCGACATAATATACAAAAGAATCCTCATGACACGGTGAAATGGATGTGTATGGTAGAATAATCCCTTGAGCTAGAAAAAGTTCTCCGGGCTTTTCAAGCATTGGCTGCCCGTTTCTCTGCGCTTCTCTTCTTTGCCCGTACTTCAGCACGGCGTCGTTCGCCACCATCCACCTTCTGACCACGTCTATCTTCCCACATGCCCTCTGTAGCTCGAATCAACACTGCCGACCCGTTGGTGCCCTTGATAGCCTGGATGAATGGGCCAATGACGCTGGATCCTCGATGAACCTTCATGTGCGCATACTTCTTGATGGGGTTATTGGACTTGTGTTCATATTTCTCTGCATCTGGCGCTAGATTCACAATCACTTTACGCATGCCGGGCGTTAGCGTGGCAGATGCATTTGGCAAAGCATTGGAACTCTGTGATGGGCCCGCCGGGACCTCGACCACTCGCAGCTGGGCGACGCCATCAACGACGACATCCAGGTCTCCGCCAGGTCCATAAATGCCATTCTTGAACTTTTCGCGTTGTCTCAGTAGATATCGTCGCTGTCTGGCGGGCTCGATGCCCAGCTCTCGAAGTTCGGAGGAAGAGAGAGAGAAGAGACTGTCCCAGGATGTGAATTTGCTGGAGTGCTTGGACATCTCACGCCCAATCAAGGACAAAAATGTCTGCACATCTGGAACGAATGGAGTTGGCTTAGGGATAATCGGCTCGGCTTGTCGCTGGTGAAGGCATCGTACGCATCTTGAGGGCGCAAAGGGACTGAGCAGAACCCTCGATTGTATGATACCGAAACTGCGGTTGGAGATTAACATTTTGCGCCAACGAGGGCTCTGCATTTACCGACAGAGCGATCGATGGGGACAGTCCGAGCAAGAGCTGGCTGGATAAGGGTGGTGAGGGATCGCAAGTCTGTCTAGACGTTCTGCTGGAATTCGATTTTTGGAATTAATTACCCAATCGGCATTGGCAAAGGTTTGATGCCGCCCCTGGCTGGATCAACGATAGTCCGTTCCGAGGCAGCTAGCTCTCTGCTGACCTCATGGATCAATGGCTATTATAATATTCTTCACGACTCGCCTGGGTTATTTGTGACTCAATGCTTGTTGACATTTACTCAATATGAGACTCGTTTACGAGTATCGACTCGCCACCTTTTGAATCTGGCCCTAACTGAATACTGTACTCCCCGGAGCCACCACGATAGCTCCGGCAGCCCGCTTAGTTGACCCGACCATGGCAGTATCACCGCTCATTTCACAGTCGCCATCTGGTGCCTCCATCGCCGCATCCAGTGCATCCAAAGCAAAAACCCTTGCTGTGAGAAGCACCAGCCAAGTTCCTCCTGCTTCCCCGTCGATTGGTGTTGGCGCGAGCTCGGAGCTAGCGGAACGACTGAATGAGGGTGTGAGGCGAAAATACATCAAAGGTAAGAAAGAATTTTGTCAGCACCTAAACCATTTCCCTGTGTTCTCCTTCTAATTCATGTGGCTACAGATAATAAACTTGGCGAGGGTACATATGCCGTCGTCTACCTCGGTCACCTCCGCGAGCAGCCATCCTCCCTTGTTGCAATCAAAAAAATCAAAGTCAATGCAGAGTATCGGAACGGCCTTTCGATGGACGCCATTCGAGAAATCAAGTATCTTCAAGAACTATCACATCCAAATATCATCGCTCTTCATGATGTGTTTTCTTCTAAAGATCAAAATCTTAATCTTGTGCTTGAGTACTTGCCACTGGGCGATCTTGAGATGTTGATTAAAGACGGCAACATTCAATATGGTGTGGCAGACATCAAGGCTTGGATGGGTATGCTGGCAAGGGGTGTCTGGTTTTGCCACGAGAACTTCGTCTTACACCGTGATATCAAGCCGAACAATCTGTTAATTGCATCGGATGGCGAAGTCAAATTAGCTGATTTTGGCTTGGCACGGTCATTTGCTGACCCCTACTTAAACATGACACATCAAGTTATTACACGCTGGTACAGACCGCCTGAACTTTTATATGGTGCCCGGCAGTACTCCGCTGTAGTAGATGTCTGGTCAATGGGCATGGTATTTGCCGAGTTACTGCTTCGCGTGCCGTTTGTGGCTGGGAATAGTGACATGGACCAAATTGCTAAAATTAGTGAAGCTTTTGGAACTCCCACGGAGGAAAATTGGCCTGGGGTCACTAAGCTCCCCAATTATGTACCTCCCGGGGATCGTGTCACCCCCCTTCAAGGGAGAGAGTTTTTCCTGCGCCAGTTTCCTACCGTAGGGCCTCTTGGCGCTGACCTGTTAATGTCCATGTCGACTCTTGATCCTCGCAAACGAAGCTCGGCGCGCGATATATTGCAACATGCATGGTGGAGAAGTGAACCAAGGCCGACTCCCAAGGAATCTCTTCCAAGGAAGTCGGGCGGTTCAAAGAAAATGGGCAGTGACCTGTCGCGACGAGCTGGTGAAGATTCCGAGAATCGTTTCAAGAATGCTGCTCGACAGCTAGACTTTGGGGCCATCAAATGATTTACGGGCAAGCCGTCGATATTTCCAGCAGGCATGGATATCTATCTATCTAACTAACAGATCCCAATCGATGGATCTGTTGAGTTGAAAGGGGCCAAAGAGACGTTGGAGAAACAAGGATTTTCTGAGCCAGGCAGCTTCTCTGGTCTCGGAGCTGGCTTGTAACTTGCCTCTCTTTTTTGACATCGCGCGGCGGTCAGCGGTGTCCATATCACTGAAATTCTCGACACGTTACTAGCGCAACGTACGGGACTTCTTAGCGAGTGAGAAATTACAGGACGTTTTGTGGCGGCGAATATATCTTTTATAAGAGCATCAAGTTCTTCCGGATACTATCGAGGATCGTGGGGTCGCTTTTTAAAATTGTGGAGGAGAATATTTTCACCATGTCTATTTAGCAGGCCAACTGAATCTACCATACATAGGTTTCTGCAGATTTTATTAACAACACTATTTTAATAAGGATATTTTTCTATATGATTACACCTACATGCCGGATTTCCTGTAACGCCCCCCTGACCTTCCCGTTCTACTTAGTTGCTCACCCTCTCACACTTTTATCTGGTGAGTAGAACTTAGCATGTTTTCTAATCATACTGATTAGATCAGCGAGCTTTATATAACCAAGCAGACAGGATTCTGAATAAAGCAATCTATGGCCTCTATGGCTTCGAAGGGTTTGTATAGATACATGTAGTCAGTTTCTATGGTGCAGGTGGAAAACAACGCCACCTCTTCGTTTCGTTAATGCATTCTTCTGTTTGCATATCTTCCACAATGTTAATATGGAGTAAGGCATTGCGGTACACGAGGAGGCTGCTGCCTGGGACGGTCTGAAGGCCGCTGTCTTGGATGAGAAGCTCTAGATGTTCGTCTAGAGTGGTGGTATAGGCCAGGCTATAGGTTCGAGCTCATCATCATCATCATCATCATCATCACGCTTGATCCCCCCAAGTATCAGAGCTTGCTGCTCACCATCTCGCCCTAGGCAGTTACTATGATCGGAAATTACAGTCATTCAATTTTATCAGATGTGAGTATAGACTCTCCATGTAAATTTCAACAACGGTCTGAGCGGTTTCTTCAGCGTGGGGGCTTCATATCTGTGGACTGCTTAGGCTGTGGCGGACAGATGCACACATTGAAGAGACGAGAGACTGCCTTCATACTTCAGCTTGTTCTAGCCTGGATAACAAAAGCAACCGCGGCTGAAGCCAGCACAGAAAGAAAGGAAATTTTGGGAAGGGGGTTGTCCATGGCACGGGGTGGGCAGTAGCTAGATATCTGGTGGAAAGCCGGCATTATCGCCGGTTCTGTGCTCAATAAAAGCAGGCCTGTATGACCAAAACCTCTGATAGTCGCCCGAGAGAGGGGCCATACCGTCGACGAGTTGAATACTTTCAAGAGAACAAACACCAGGGCTTTAGACTAGAACTCATCTCATCAGTGACAAGCCGCTGTCTGGACATGACATCTGACAAGGAAGGATGTGGCCACCGCCCCCAACGTGCCATACCGCATACAGTAGGCAGGCCAGGGGCAGAACGCCAGCGCCTCATCGGGACGACGGCCACAATACAATGGTCCTCCGTGCGTTCCCACTTGCATATGGCGTGTGCTTTATTCAAACTCCATTTATCGAGGCACTGCTCCCTTCTGTTCCCATTCGCCCGCGAGTAGGGAGCCCGTGATGGCGGGGGCTCGCCCCTTGAGTCGTGGAGCAGCCCTTCCGTGGTTTGCTGTGACTGGACCCAAAAACCCTAAGCCATTAGCGCCCGCTTAGATAGAGAGCTAATTTACCCCTTATGAACCACCCGCTCGCCGCTGCTTGCTCCGCGCATATTCCTTTGATCGTCTGTTGTCCGTCACGGCACAGCAACAATTCGTCGTTACTCTCGAGCCACGAGCATCGTCGACGAACGCCATCAGACAACAGCCCTCGGAGCACTCGAATCGTGCATTGACGCGTCAGTCACGTTGACACTTCCCCTCTCGATAAGAATTACAAATTGTTATCGCAATCTCGCCGTGAGAGTAACCCGTGTTTTTCCTGCTCATCCACGCCATAAGTGTGCGTGTTACTAGACGTTCGTCGAAACTCTTCGTCTTGTTCTGTTCTCGCGATAATCGTACAAGTTGGTGGAGCAAGGTGTTTGGGGCTTCTGTCTGTTGTGATGATACTCCTAGTAGTAAGTGTCCGACTTGCTCTCAGCTCCTTCGGCCTTGCAAAGACATGTTCCGTGTCAGTTTGCTTTGTTGCAAAGGGTCTCATTTTGCTGACTCCACCAAAGATGACACAGTGAATCTCGAGCTCTTCGTGAAGGCCTTGGGACTCGGCCAGACATCCATTTGTCACCACTAGCTATCATAATAAGGCAGCACGCGCAACTCCTATGGCCTGGGAGAATAAGAAAGTTTCAATATAACTATTGGTTTCCAAGTCTATCTAAAACACGCCTTCGCTTCTTCCCCCGTCGACATGGCCTCTCACTCAGCGTTGCCTCGAACGTCGAGTCAATCCAGCAATAGATCTACGGTTAACGTGTCTTTGCTACCCTCCAAAAAGCTCAAGCCTATATCTACCGTCTCGGACACACAGAGAGCCGCGTCTCCATCACCTTCAAAGCTCCGTCCGCCCTCACGACCCTCTCTAGGCGGAAACGTTCAACCAGCTTCAGCAATGCGATCTATCTCAGGCACAGCTACACCAAATGGCACCGACAGGACCCTTCGGAGATCTGTGAGCATTGCTGCTTTTCCTCAGCCACCCAGATCCGGCGGCAGGCTGTCAATAGCATCAGTCTCGAGCTCCACTTCTCAGGTAACGTCAACAGCGCGGAGCACCCCTGATATCACTAAATCAGGCACTATGCGAGCGAGAAAACAGTCCAGGCTCAATTCAGGGACAACAATAAGCAACCGCGGCTCTAAAACGGTATCCCTCCTGGACCAGGGTAGCGATGGAAAGACTGTGTTGAATGCAGCGGTCAGCAGGGACTCTGAAGGCCAATTCAGCGTATCCCCCGCACACAGCAGAAACTCGTCAGCGCAGGGCTCCTATTCAACGAGTGCAACAACATTTGAGGACACGGAAGAGGCAGAACATGGCGCAACAGACTCAAAAGACACATTGGGTAACGGGAGAAAAGGTTCGCGGTCAAAGGAGGCAAAGGGGAATGTGATTGTTAGTGTGCGAGTCCGCCCTGATAATGGCGCCCATGAAAATTCTCGTACTGAAGGAGAATGGATGGTTGATGGCCGAAGGTCGCTCATCTCATTCAGAGGCAAGGAAAGTGGCGACTATCTTTATGGTGAGCACACAATATGCATCGCACTTGAATATAAGACGGCGGGCTTCTTTTTCTAACTTCGCACTGCCTTACAGATAATGTTTTCACGGCGCACGATAATAACTCGAAAGTCTACGATTCCTCGGCCAAGCGTCTAGTCCGAAGAGTCATGGAAGGGTACCATGGAACCGTTTTTGCTTATGGTATGACGGGCACTGGAAAGACATTCTCAATGCAAGGAACCGCGTCATCGCCCGGAGTCATTCCATTGGCTATAACGGACATATTCTCTTATATTCGTGAAACCCCACACCGCGAGTTTCTGCTTCGCGTCAGTTACCTGGAAATCTATAACGAGAAGATCCATGATTTGCTTTCGGCCTCAACGACAAATGGTCCAGGAGCTCCCGTGCAGGAGGAAATCAAATTGCGCGAGGATAGTAAAAGAGGAGTCTACGCAACACCTCTTAAGGAAGAAATCGTGCAGAGTCCGACGCAGCTCCTTCGTGTGATTGCTAGGGGTGACCATGCGCGCAGAACTGGTAGCACGCAATTCAACGCACGAAGCTCTCGAAGCCATGCCGTTGTTCAAATCGTTGTTGAGAGCCGTGAACGAGCGCCCAACGGAAACGCGATCCAGGACAAGCGATCTGCAGTAGTTCCCGGAGGTGTACGTGTCTCAACCTTGAGCTTGATCGATCTCGCTGGTTCTGAGCGCGCGGCAGAGAACAAGGAAAGGCGAACAGAAGGTGCCCATATCAACAAGAGCTTGCTTACATTGGGTACTGTCATTGCTAGACTTTCTGAGAGCAAGGAGAAGCAGGCCAATGCTGCGGACAAAGAAAGCAAGCATTTGCCTTACCGTGATAGCAAGTTGACAAGACTGCTACAACCAGCATTATCAGGGAACTCGCTCGTCAGTATCCTCTGCACGATCCAGATAGGAGCATCTGGCAGCGCAGCCCCTGCTAATACGCACACAAACGAAACGCTTAATACGTTGAAGTTCGCCGCCAGGGCAAAGAATAACATTGTCAGCCATGCCAAACGAGCGGAAGAAGCATATGGCGGGAATGGCGATGGCGGAAGTAGAGTGCTGTTGGAACGCTATCGAATGGAGATCCAGAGCTTGCGCACCCAACTAGAAAACCAAAGCAAGACTCAGGCAGAAAACGAAATGAAGATAGAAGAAGAACGGATGGAAAAAGAAGCAGAGGCTCGACATGAAGAGCAAATGCTCGAGATGCAATTGGCCCGAACTGCTCTCAAAGAAAGAATTGAACATCTCAATCGGCTCATTCTTTCGTCCAAATCTACCGGCGTCAACAGTCAGGGCGCGGTATCGGCCTTGGATCGACTTTCCAGCATGTCCGGTGTCCTTGACACACGTACGCGGTCACTCTACTCGTCATCCAGCCAATCAACACTTGGTGCGCACTCGATACGAAGAACGGTATCGCAACAGTCTCTCCATAGCAGCGATCATTTCAGCAATAACCAACACCAACGCACATCAATGGTGCAGGACGACGACGACGACACCGTTGGCGAATTCGGCGATGGAACTGCGAGCCTTCAGATGCAAATAACCGCGTTGCAAGCTGATTTGACCGATAAAAACCGCTACATATCCACTCTCGAACGACGGCTTCTCCAAGCTAGACGTTCCAGTCACTCCAGGATGTCCATGGGCCTATCCCAATTGAAGACTGGCGATGAGGCTGATATGGTGGCTATGCTACGCGAAAAGGATATGGAAATCTCGGAATTACGCATCCAACTGGACGACAAAGATCGAATGCTCGCCGCTCTCCGCTCGGCAACCCGCCAGCGAGACGTTGCTCAAATGTCGTCGGAGGGACCACAACCACCACCAAGTCAGGAAAGGCGAAATGGGCATCAAAACACTGGAAGCAATGCCAGCTCACTTGCTAGTGGACCTCCATTGAGCGCGGGAAGTCCCGTCAACACGATTTCTCTCGCCAGCATCTCCGAACGCGAGGTCAATCCGAAGAGAAAAAGTGTCGATGAGGTGTCCCGCATGCTTGACGAAATGATTCAAGACCGGGTCGAACAGGGCCACTTGGCGAAGCCCTCTCGGCGAAGCATGCTCGCGGCGAATGGACCCAGCAGTCCCCCCGAACCGATTACCACCAAGCCCACAGCCCTTAGTGTGCCTGCAGCGCGCACCTCTCTCGTTGAGGTGGTCAAGGATGCCTAGCACTGTTTGATTATGAGGCATGCAACTTCCGGTTGATATGTGTTTTGTCTGATCTGATTGTTATATTTCTCCCTCCTAATTTTCTCTTCTCTCTTTTTTTGCGAGCGGCACTTGGACATTTGACGAAAAAAGATTGTTTGCATATATGGTCCTCGTTTTCTTTGCTGATATATGCATTCTGTATCCCCGTGTGATTCACAGCTGTTCTGTCATTTCTATTTCTGCTGTTTTATTGCAGCGCATGTAATGTCTTTTTTTGTCTTTCCTGGCCGGTGGTCGGCTAGCTTTCTGATACCCCAGGTCTTTTTGTTTGCTATGTTGTTAAGCTATACGTACGTCATGATATGGAAATGCACATTGCGGGCTTCTCCGTCCCCTGATTGATTAAAGGGTTGCTGTTGCTGTCTGCAGGGATTGACTAAGTTGTAACTTGACTCGAGGACAGCAATGGCTGACTAAGGCTCGAGCGGCGGCGGTCGGCAGCCCCCACAACGGAAGGAGGCAAGGCACGTCAGGGGCTGGTGGGCCAGGGAAGGCGCTCCCCTCCAATCTCAGCCTGCCTTTTTGTTTCATCGAGAGAATCATCCACCCAGTCATCGTCGTCCGGCATGCCGCCCCAGCTTAGCCTCGCTGCGAATCGGATTGCTGAAACATCGACTTGCTTGAGAAAAGACTGGTTTCCTTGCTGTTGGCTGACTTCAACATGTTTTACTTGTAGTATGATCCTCCTTGGCGCCCCCCCCGCGGCGGATAGGGTTACATACCGCCTCGGCAACCCTTACGACTTGAGGGCGCCGTTGTTTTTTTCAATCTGACTCTCATCCATCCTCCTCGACACGAATATTTTCTCTTCTCGCTTTGATCAATTCATTTCTTGAGTGAAAGGCCACCTACCCATGCCCGGTTGCAGGGTGCTCGCTTCTGAATTACTACTATAACTACTTACACTTTACTATTTCTTCTTTTCTACAATTATTTACATGCAGGGACACGTGTGAATTCTGGACTCGAGCTGGATCGGTGCAGACAGTCAGACAAGAAAGGCATTGCATGCTTCGACACGTCATATTCTTGCACGAACTCTGCCTGCCCTTATCGGATCCCTGCGTCTTTCGCTGTTCGCTGTTTTTACATCGTGGAGGATTGTCTGACGTATCCCCCGTCATGGTTTGCTGAATTCGGTGATTATCGAAGCCGATCAGAGTCATCACCCAGATGTGCTATTCCCACTGAGGCTCGTATGCGGGGATTATATAATTTTCCACGGCATCGGGCTTATAATTTTGTTTTTGGTGGCTTTCCTTCTAGCGGTAGTGGTGAATGGGTTTTCATTCGATTGACAGCATCAATTCTCAGTAACCTGGGACGGCACCATCTTTCGCATCCACGAAGATGATTATATCCTCTCGACAGAATCCGCCGAAGATGCCTCTTCGGCGGACTGCGGCAACGCACACACCATTATTGACATCGAAGACCACAAGCTTATCTGTTCCACTCATCGACTCGCCACTGCCATCCCCCGTTCTTCCTTCGATTATCCCTACTCATGGTAAAAGGCCTCCAGGCTCTGGGAAAAGAAGGACGATCCGCATACTCACATTATGTGCGGTGATTTTTATTTTTATGCAGATACCGTTCTTTGAGGTTCTGAATGCATTGCCTCGCGTCTATAGGAAGCTTGCGGGTGATCGCAATTACCAACTTCCCTCAATACTTCCGAATTCGGCCTCCCCGATAGTCTTGAGAAATGAACAAGGACGTCAGAAATGGACCTTTTATATTCCAGCTGGCTTGGAATCACCATTGTCTCCATCGCAGACTCATGACCTGTGTTCAGAATGCCTTCAAATATCCCAGCAACTGTCTGGAGGCAAGTCTAACGCCTTTGATCATTTTCGAAAAGATCCAAATTTTATAGACGTGACAGATCGACAGGTGAGAAACCTGTTATCTACAGACAAAGATTTCATGGAGGATCGACAAGAGGAATTTTGTGAAACCAGTCTCACATTTGTCATGCATTCCGAGGATGCAGCGCTAGGAACGACTCTCATGAATCTCTGGATGAGCTATGCGCTCGCGCGAAAACAAGGGCGCAGATTTTTCGTCGATGACACAGACTGGGCTTATGGAAAATTTTCGTCTTACTTTAAACCACCTCCGAAACCCACCTGTCGTCCGCCACCGGTATCCTGGAAACTCCCGTGTCCTCTCCAGGCACAACATCTTGTCGTGTCTTCAGCTAATGCGCATTTGATTTTTGGCGACAGCTTTAAGGACTACTATAGGAGTCCTTTTGCCATAGGTGAAGCGCGGCAGAAAGAGATATTCGACATGGCTCGTAGCGGCTACGAGGCTCTCTTTCACCTTGTTGGCGATGATGCAGCGTATCTCCAGCAGCGCAGTCAAGAACTGAATAGGGATGTGCGCTCTAAAGGCGGCATTGCAATTGGCATGCATGTTCGTCACGGCGACTCACATCCTTTGGAAACCCAATACCAGGATTCTTATATTCCTCTCGATAGATACACAAAGAAAGCTGGCACTATTCTCCGTTCCCATCTGGAGCAGGCACACGGAGATAGTGCCTTGGCCCGATCCATGATGTCACATTCAAAGATCATGCTAGCTTCAGATGACCCTGATGTGTATAGTTCTCTTGAACTAGGGGGAGCGGAGAAAGCTCAAAGCTACATTTCCTTAGCAAGCAAGTCGATCCTAGACGCCGGGCCAGAACAGATTTCTGGGGAAAATGTTGGTTGGGAGGGAGGATTCTTCCAGGACATGTTTTTGTCTCTTGGCGCCGCCCATGTAGACTATTCCCTTGTCGGAGGCCCGCTACCATCCAACCAAGGACCAGCAGGACCAAAGACACTGAGCGTGGAGAGTGTTGCCAAACAACATCGCCTGCAACCTTCTGAAGAAAGTTTGAACCTCCGAGAATATATAGGCCGTGCATATCTTCTTGACTTGGCAGTTTTGAGTCAGAGTGACCAGGTCATTTGTGATATAAGTAACGCGTCGTGCCGTCTTTTGGCTGTAATGATGGGTTGGGATAGAGCCATCGCACGTCAATCATGGCAGAATATTGACGGAAATTGGCACTGGGCACACACTCTTCCTCGACGGTGAGACCGCTGTGTTGCGAAAATTCACCTTTTAATATGCACACGAGATAGAATTACATCGTGCTCGATACAAGACCAATAATTGATTAATTGAATTTTCTGTTTTATATATAGCCAATGCAGTAGCCAAGAAACTAGGGTACACACCGCTATGTATGGAAGTCGGGATGAGGGCTATAACTCTCGAATACCTATCCATATATGACCATATGTGTATGCATATACCAATCAACCAATCCAGAAACGAAAAGAGCCGTCTATGCAATGATCTCAAGTTCAGACGCACGATCAGGCATGTAGACGTCTTTCCATTCATCCCACAGCCGTTTCAACTCTTGTACATATCTGTTGTGTAAATCATTTATATACTGTTCGTCGACATTGTCGTGGTCACGCTGTTGGACAACCTCAATCGGTCGGCCTACAACAATATTGAGAGGCCGCCGATAAGGCATAAGCCCAACATCATAATTGAAGACGCCGCGTGCGTGAAAGAGCGGGACGGTGAATCCCATGACCTTCTTGATGAGCATTTGAATCTTGTGAATTAACGGATGCTGTTCGGAGTCGACCTGCTCGTACAGATCATTCTCTCCAAACCCGAGAACGGGGACTAAATCCGCCCCAGTACGAGCAGCCAGTTTCACGAAACCCTTGCGACCGTTGAGGATAAGACGAAGGGTGCCCGGTCGGGCGTCTAGTGATTCTCGTGCACCACCAACAACGATTGTGATTGCGCGGCCCATGCCTTCGCCATCGGCACCACCCTTTGACAAAAGGTTTTCGCAAGACTCGCGAGACACACTAGCAAGCCCTAATGCCATAGCATATTCCCTATAGAAAGGCGTCCGGAAATTCGCATCGAGAGTAAGCAGGGTATTCGTGATCCCTGGAAACAAGTTGGCGAAACCAAGGGCCTCGGTACCGAATGCAGCAAAAGCGCCATGGGAAATGATTCCATGAGGGTGGTAGCCGAATATGTATTTTCGTGTCGGCGGCAGAGCCTCGGTGCGGTGCAGCCTGGCTGGGAAATATGAAGCATACAATTTCCACACTCTGGAAGAGCGAAGCCACTCTCGGCGGCCACGCAGTGTGCCCGATGTTGCTGTATTAGAAAAGAGAGATATGTAGACCAAGTACGGAACAAGCAGGGGCCAAAAAAGTGGCATTGCGCAAACAAGGAAAAAAAGTGTCAAGAAAGTAGGAATTGTCAAAGTATGGCATAGGACGACAAGAGTCTGGAGGCGCCTCTCGATGCCGATGTTGAGGGGAGCCCATCGAATGCTAACGCAGAAAGAAATCAGTCAAATAACGCGCAAAGATCCTTGCACTGCTCGCGTCTTTCCAACTTACCCGTGTCTTCGAGCACTTCCATTTGTCTGGCTGTCAGGGTATGAAGCTGCCATTCCGTCCGTTTGTAGCTTCCTGGCACGATCTGCGATCGCCATGGCAGTCTGATGGTTTTCAAGCGATTGACGACAGGCTTGTGGGTAACATGGCAAGTGGCCAGTCTAGCTGCAGGTCAAAAGCTTAGGAGGTGCAGTTTGGAACTAAGTCAGGGGTATATATTTCAAGATAGATAGCTGGTTTGATCGTGATCAAGCTGAAGCAGACAGCCGCCGGTCAACACTACTTGACGTCTTAAGCATCGATGACGTTACTGCCAAGGAAGTAAGGCTGGCTTTCGGGCCGCCGCGGGAAAGCCCGCTTGCCGCGCCCCTTCCGGTATCGCTATTATTGTGCCTTTCCTCAAGTACTATCTGCTACAGTCACGCAAAATAAATGAAATAGAATAGATTAAAGGAAACCCGGTGCTCTGCTCTCGAATCACGAGTACGTAGCATCTCTAATTGCTTGGCTATATGACCACCTCTAGACCCAAGCTATCTTTGTCTATATACATGGGCTTCTATCAGACATCAAAGTCCGGCCCAGGTCGTATCTTATATATTATTTGTATCAAGCTTTGATCATGAAAATCTAGTGTCAAGTTAGCACGCGAACATAATGAACGTTATTGTAATAATATTGAAGCGGGCACTAACTTCACCCAATGACCGGTCATCCATGACAGCCATTTGCTTTTGTTGAATGTGACGACCGCGCAGAGAATGCCTCCATTGAGGCGTCTGTCTCTTTAAAAGAGCAGCTTTCTGTGTAAGGGCTTCGTTGGCAGGCTTATTCGGAATTGACGAGTCAGAAGCGTCTCCCTCCGTATCCGTACGTCGTCGCTTCTTTGAACTGTCCTTCTTCTCCTTTTCCTTATTCGCTTTCTTTTCTTTCTTGTCCTTCTTCGCCTTCTTGTCCTTCCTCTCAGTCTTCGCTTCTTTTTCCATCCTCCTCTTCTTCTTTTCTTTTGTGCCTTTCCGATCTTTCCCGTCCGTACCCGTCCTGCTTGGCGGTTTACCCCCATCTTTCACATCTTCCGAACTGGACTCTGGCTCCTCTGCTTTAATATTCTTACTTCCTGCATTTTCATCGCTGGAATTGTCAGATTCGTCCTCTGCATCACTTGCGCCATCTGTCGTTTCACCCTTTTTCTTGAGATTATTCTTTGCGGCATCATCGGGCTTTTCCTGCACTAAATAACCACCGCTAACAAAGGTAACTGTTTGCCATTTTTTCCGTGCGTACAGGGCCAGCCTTGTATCGTCACGCTTGCGTTGCTCTTGCTCGAGCTGGACATCGCTCTTTCCATTCAAGCGGCCCAAAAGACCCTGAAATGCATCCAACGCAGCCACGTCATCATTTCCCATATTTCGAGCACGAGCGCCCAATCCAAGTGTGTCATCTTTCAGCGTGACTCTGATATGGGAGGCGCTGGCAACAGTGAACGTGTCGGCATGGGATGCATTGCGAGCGCCGAGGAAACTTCCCGGTGTCCAGCCTTGAGAAGTCATTATCTTATGGCCGAAGCCACCTGTAGATTGGGCCCATTTCGTATTGTTTGGATCGTGCGAGATCTTGACCCTCCTGTGCGATGTCAGAACTGGGCAGATGCGCCCAAACAATTTTGTATGGAAAAACGTACTTGCGAGGGGCTGCGAGACCCATTGAAAATTGTGATATGATGTGCTCACTCTTGTGAGATTATATCACTATCTAGCGTTTCCGCACTGCAAAGAGGTCGCCTATCGAGCGCTGACTCGAAATCGGGCAGTCTGTTTCTTTTCGTCTATTTTTTTCCCTAGCGACCGAATTTCGGACATGTCGAGCTTTACCCCTGCTGGATTAGCACGGTCACGTGCCTACTTGTGCCAGCATCCCAGTGTGGGAACCTTGGGATCTTCTGCCGCTCTGGTATTTTCGTACGATTTATCTATAACACGCTAGCATTTAGCATCTCTGAAAATATAACTATGCCTCAACTGCCTTAGTCACATAAATAATCGAAAAAGGGTAGCATGGCTGGAATTGGCTGCCGCACAATATGGCTGACTCTCAAATCACACACTAACTATTTTGGGTTAAGGCAGCAAGGCTGTTATCGATAACGGCACACCAAACAAGCCATACTACAACACCACACTACGTACGCGGTCTCTTCTCGCTTGCTCACTTCTTTGGAGTTGTGCACTACTATTCAAGCCCTTCCTCATTGCAATGTGCGTTGGCATTACTAGAAATGTCGACCCTGCGTGTGCTCTGTCGAGATCAGCCTCGACGGTCCATCGCACTAGCTACGACCGATTGTGTTCTTGAAATCACCAAGTCCCACGCAGATAATAGCACCAAGAATGGACCAACCAAAACTCAGGACACAAGCCGCTATCTTTTGGAAGCTCACCTTCACCCGTCTGAGGATCTGCAAGGTTACCGACTCTTAGGAGAGGGGTGGGGAACTCTCGGCTTGATCTCTTTCAATCATGATGTCTTCGTCTGTGTCGTAACTAGCTCTTCTCGAGCTGCTAACGTTCGACCTGGAGAAACGGTTCTGAAGATTGAAAATGTAGATTTTTGTATGTACGCACCGTCCAATGTGGATCCTACAACGCCTCTACTGATGCTTCATAGACTGTGTGAATCGGTCAGATTATGAATACGGGGAAGAATACCAATCGTCATCCCGTTTTGCTGTGGAAGACATCGGCTCTGATGAGATGTTTGACCATAAGGATGTCGTCACTGATCATCCTTTTCTGGCTTTGAAAAGATTGTTAAGTGACGGAAGTTTCTATTACAGTCGAGATTTCAATCTCACAGAACGCGTCCAAGATCGGTAAGTGGCGGGCTTGTGAGACTTTGGATTTATACTGGCTAAACAGCTTCAGATCAACTTCATCAACATCCTTTGGGATTGATGGTCTGAATGCAGATATGCTTTGGAATTCTTACATGATAGATCCTCTTTTACTTTTCCGGGGTCGTTTGTCAAAGCATGAACAAGAGAGACTTGACAATTCCCGCATTCTGACCTCGGTAATCAGAGGATTCGCCGGTACACTGGCAATACCTGCTTCTGAACTGCAAGTGTCTCATTCTGCATCCAATCTCCCATCCGGTCTGACTATAATTTCACGGCTATCTTCTCGTCGGGCTGGGACTCGTTTCAACTCACGAGGAATTGACGACGATGGGAATGTTGCAAACTTTGTGGAAACAGAGACCATCTTATGGAGCCCGCCGGGTTTTACATTCTCCTATACGCAGGCGCGAGGTTCTGTGCCAATATTTTGGGAACAGACGCCGGGCCTACTTCCAGGGCAGCAAAAGATAGAAATTTCTCGCTCCTTTGAAGCCACACAAAATGCATTCGAGAAACATTTCGATTTCCTAGAGCTGAATTACGGTGCTGTTCATATTGTGAATCTTTTAAGTGAAACAAAAAACAGTGAATTCGGGTTGTCGTCCGAATTCCGCAAACACGTTGCGAAAAGGTCTGCTACGCATCAGGGTGATTCATCCACGGCATTCGATCACTATCTGCTTCGGATGACCGACTTCGATTTCCATGCGGAGGCAAGAGGGCCACTTGGGTATGAGGTCAGCAATCAGATTCACGACTTGATTAAACGTGCTCTCGATGGCTTTGGTTACGCCTTGGTTGAGGGCAGTAGTAACGAAAAGTCATCTGCCTCTAATCGAAATCAAAAAGATGTTCCTAGGGTCATATTACAACAAGAAGGCATCTTTAGAACGAATTGTCTCGATTGCCTGGGCAGGACTAACCTTGTACAAACTATAATCAGCCTAATGGCCCTGGAGTTATATCTTCAGCAAAGAGGTAGTCATATGGTACACGATATCCGAATTAAACACTCAACTCTATGGGCAGATAATGGAGATGCGCTATCCAAAGTCTACGCTGGAACAGGCGCTCTGAAATCGTCATTTACGAGACATGGCAAAATGTCGCTGGCTGGTGCTTTTGCAGATGCGCGTAAAAGTGCCACTCGTTTATACGTCAACAATTTCGCCGACAAGGCAAGACAAAACACTATCGATATTTTGCTCGGCCGTTTGAACAATCAAGTACCAGTCGAGCTCTACGACCCTATCAACGACGTCGTCATGGCAGAACTTGAGCGCCGAGCCGAGGAGTATACATCTTCCAGAACTATCAGAATCTGGGCAGGGACCTTTAATGTTAATGGCAGAGGCGATGGCACTACAACAGACTTATCTCCATGGCTGTTAGGCCTGCGAGAAAAGGAAGGCGATAATCCTACGCTAGTGGTCGTTGCGTTTCAAGAAATCGTGGAACTCAGCCCCCAACAAATCATGTCGACGGATCCGGGACCGAGAATGACATGGGAGAATTCTGTCAAAGACTGCCTCAACGAATACGCGGATCAGTTTAAAACCGAAAAGTATGTGCTACTGAGGAGTGGCCAACTTGTTGGTGCGGCACTCCTGGTATTTGTGAGAGAAGACGCTCTTGGCGACATCAAAAATGTGGAAGGGAGCATTAAAAAGGCAAGAAGGTTCTTCTGGATATTACTTAAGGTACACTAACGATGACTTAGACCGGTCTTTCGGGGATGGCTGGAAACAAGGGAGGTTGTGCAATACGTCTGGAATTTTCCAATACCAAAATTTGCCTGGTGACCGCTCATTTGGCGGCAGGATTTGCGAACTACGACGAGAGGAACAGGGACTATGCCACAATTAGTAGCGGGCTGAGGTTCCGATACAATAAATCTATTGAAGATCACGACGCAATTATATGGCTTGGTGATTTCAATTATCGAATCGGTCTTGGCGACCAAGAAGTACGACAATTGGTCAAATCGGGTGAACTTGGCAGATTATATGAGCATGACCAGGTAGGATTTACGCATTGTGCAATCAAGAATTATTCTCCATCTAACAAATGTCCAGTTAAATTTACAAATGCTGGCCGGAAGGACATTCCCATTTTATTCCGAGGGAGTGATACAATTCGCCCCAACGTACAAATTCGACATCGGGACCGACAACTATGACACATCGTGAGTAAAAGCTGGGCTCAATGCTTCACTGCAAACTAATGTTCCTACAGTGACAAAGGTCGGATTCCAGCCTGGTGTGACCGGGTGCTGTGGAAGGGAACAGGTCTAAAGCAACTATATTATCGCTCCGCGAATCTAAAGATATCAGACCATCGACCTGTCCTATCCTTATTTGACTGCGAAATCAGCATTGTCGATGAGACTCATAAAGAAAAATTGAATCAATTGCTTTATAACCAGCATCGTTCTAGACTGGGCACGGCGAGTTCAAGGAACAATCTACTTGAAGATGATGACGATGTTCTTTCCCCTTCTGGTAACTATCCTGGCTTGCCTCCACCAAGCTCAGATCGTCATAAGTGGTGGCTTGACAATGGTAAACCCCCGAAATTAGCTGGCAGTTCCCTAGTCATCACTGACATTAAAACGCAGGACTTGGAGCACGATCTGATGTCAGACCTTCCGCCCAGGGTGACATGCCAAATATTGTTGGCAAAGCAAATCCATTTACCCAAAGCTCAGAACCTGAATGGGCTAAACCTCAGACCTTGATTGAAATAGCACGTTCAAACCAATCACCGGCAAAACCACAGCGACCACATAAACCTAGTGCTTTGAGTCAACAAATAAGTCCAACAGGGAACTATAAGGTAGAGCAGCAAGGCAGTACAGACGCCACGGACGACAGAAATCGAGCGCCTAAACCTCTTCTTCCCCCACGACCGCCGACGTGGGGAGCAGGTCAACATGGTCCAGAGGGAGGCATGATGCAACCCAAGGGCGTTACCACAGACCTTCTTGATGAGGTTGACCCCGTTATGGAAAAATGGAAGCCGTTACAGCCTCATCGATGATTATTGAGATGGAATGACTCCAAAAGAATATTATTTGGGATACAAAAAGCATATGGGGGCAGATGTTGGACTAGAATATACGTATATTAGATTCACATATATTATGCCGCCTCGTGATTAGAGTTGTGGTTACTGCAATGCACGCGAATCGTCACGGTGAAATAGCGTTAGCGGGTCTGGATTCATCTAGCTTAAGCGCATCTACTGTAGAGATCCGCAGCTATGTATCTATAGGCTACAGCAGCAAACCGGCGGTATGACACGTAGATCTAGGGGGCCGCTTAGGAAATTCGTAAATAAACTTCAACTTGAAAATGAAATTCGTTGCACGTTCAAAGGGCTAAAACCAATACTCTATCATTCCCATTACATGGACCTGGGGTATCAACCGACCCGAATACCAAACAACCGAGCACACGCCTGAAAATACAGCTGGGAGCGGAAACCAAAAATCATTACTTTCAAAAGCAAGGCATGAGAAACCAATCCCGACATACCGAGAGGAAAAGCCATGCCTCCCTGAGACATATTACATAGCCAGCACAGTACACGAACAAACCTTCATTCCAAGGATCTCCATCCGGTCGATACTGTCGACGACTGCAAAGAAAGCCTTGGCAAGTAAATCTCGCCTGTGAAAGCCTGGGCTGGTGCGGCTTGCAATTGCATGGCCACATAATTTACACACTTCGCCTTACTGCTGTATAGTCTCAGGCTTTTTTTCCGCTTTTAAAGTCTTGGCCACCCTCGGTCGGTTGTTACCCATCATCCATAGCGCAAAGGAGCCGGGGTCGCCTCTGGGAGGCTTTGGTTTCTTCGGTCCTGCGTCCGGCTTCTTTTTGGGCTCTGCAGCTGCTGGTGCAGGAGCAGCCTCGGCTGGGGGAGGGTCGGGGTCCTTTGGTTTTTCCGGTATTGGCCACATATGCATTGTCACAGTCCAGTCAGGTTCGACAACAGTTTCCCAGACCGGCGGCAGAATGATGTCGCCGTTTGGACCAACCAGGTCATAATGACCCTCCGCAACGTGTGGTCCAATGACCTCAACGTGGAGAAACGCCTGACGGATGAGTTCCTCCATTCCCTATCGAGATCAGTAAGTTTTCATTCAATCATAATAGTGAATTAATGGTACACACCTGCCACGTGCTGCATAAATGAAACGGAAAGCTGAATTTCCGTCCAACAGCGTCTTTAAATTTAATAGGCTTTTTCTTTTCTGGCGGGGGTTTCGCTGCAGCCTCTTCTGCAGCCTTCTTCGCAGCCGCTTCTGTTGCCTTTTTAGCTTCTTCAGCAGCGGCGGCAGCTGCTTCTTCTGCAGCTTTTTTGGCTTCTGCGGCAGCGGCGGCAGCTGCTTCCTCTGCAGCCTTCTTAGCCTCTGCGGCTGCATTTGCCGCCATTTCCTCTGCAAATTTCTGAGCTCTGATTGCCTCCTCTGCCGCGGCTTCTGCAGCCTCTTTCTTTGCTATAGCTGTGGCTCTCGCTGCTGCTTCAGCAGCTATTTGCTTCTCAGCCGCCGCCCTTTCTTCTGCTGCCAATTTATCTGCCGCCGCTTTCGCGAGGGCTGCTTCACGCGCATTGTCTCTCGCTTCTCTCTCTGCACGTTCATCGAGTATTAGCTGCTCCAATTTTGCGATCATATCCTCTTTCGTTGTGTCGGGCTGCGAGGTTGTCGATGGAGTTCCTGTAGGGCGAACTGCTGGCTGTCCGAAAAATTGATGGTTGATCATCCCCATTGCGCCTGGGATAGGGGGAAAGTTTGGATTATAGGGCAAGTAACCATTTGCGCCGTATGGAACCATGTCAGGGGACCCAAAAGGGGCACCACCGTAATGTGGGTTGCCTGGAGATGGAACATGTGACAACGATGGCTCCGGAGGGCTTTGTCCCCGACTCCGATTGCGAGGTTGGCGCATATGATGAGAGGGATGAGTGGGGTGCGTGCCTGGATGACCTGAGAATTGATCGTTACCAAAGAACGGAGGTATAGCTGTCGGATGTGGTGCAGGATACTGGGGTGCACCGTAGCCGTAAGGCGGCGATGTGTTCCCATATTGACCAGGGTGACCCATATGGACGGGTTGACCGAATCTCACTAATTGATCTGATTGTTGGAGCGGAGGGCCGTCGTGAGGAAATGGTGGACGTGCGACTCCTCCATTCGGAAATACATTGTAGTGCGGCCCCGAAGATGCGCTTGGAGCGTAGCCAACTCCCACAGGTGCCGGTGGTGAGTAAAATCTCCTTTCTTGTCTGTGTCGAGTGTACTCTTCCAATGGTTCTTCATCCGACTCGTCGCTTTCCGGGGTTTCGGGTGACCGATGACGGTGCGACCTTTGGGTATACGCTTCTCTTGGAGGCTGTACCTCTCGCCGCGAATAACGACGGCTAGACCTGGAGCGGGATTGCGTATGGCGCGAAGGATGTGATCGGTGATTATGTCCTGATTCTGCTGCTATTTCATCGGGGTAGGGCAGATGGGCCCAATCCTCCTCCAGAGAGCCAGAGGAGTCTACGCCAGAACCGTCGTCACTAAGTGACGACTGATCCGATTCGTTTCCTTCTGAACCGAAAGTAATATTGATCCTGTTTTCAATCGACCAATCAATTAACAAAGAGGTCTCAGATGGCTTTGCTTTCCTAGTCAACGGCTACTCACGGCATCGATAAAGTTTCTTGAGACAGCAGAGCTGTGGACGACTATCACAGGTCCGGCAAAACTGGTGGGTGGTGAGGTTTCTCCTAGTGGCTTTGCACTTTTCAGCTGTCCGCAAATGCGATGATGGCAATGGCTTGAAGAAGACGACGGTGGTGGTTAGTGAACAGAGATTGGAGACGTGCGAAGTATGCCCTTCATGGTAAGGAAGCGCTTCAGCTGGTCAAAAGAGAGTCGAGAGACGAAGAGCCGATGCAAGGTACGTTATATTAGATTGTGCGTACCTGATCTCGCCTCTTTAGAGTAGAAGTCTGTGGAAGGCATTGGCAATGCCTGAACCATCGCAGAGTCGAGTTGGGCACAGGCGATGAGGAAGGGACGAAGGAGGGGCGGGCCGATCTGGAACGGAACCCAAAACAAACAAACGCCGTATGGTACTGTATTTACGGTAAGTATGGATCCCGCCCGCGAGGCTTTGCGGTATTTTGCACTGGCGATCGATTACTCTTACTCGCGCTTGTCGTCTCTGCTAAGTCAATTTAACTCAACTATGTATGCTATTGGTAAACCATGACGGGCGACTGGTCACATCCAGCAAGAAGAGGCTGCGCTTTTGTATACATCATCACGAAGAGGGCTGCTGGGAATCAATACGATCTCCGTCATTGATACCCTATCGTCATGCAATCAATCATTCTCGATTGATCGCTGCCCGAAGCAACCCACCTCAACTGAACCCAGCGTTACCCAACGAGTAGGGCAGAGATCATACGCAGTTAGTAGTCATCAACGTCGCTACACAGAGTGAGGAATCTAGCAGGAGATCATCAGCAACGGCTAGTTAGAGACTCATGCCGCAAGGAAGGAGAAGAAAAGCCCAGAACTTTCGGCGCTCTGGTGACGCCGCGAGAAGAGTAAGTACTATAAGTGACGAAATGACTGACTTGGGTAATAGTTCATGAATTATAGTATATGCACTACGTGAAAGGAAGAACCAATACTAGCTCGTTCAGGCAAAGCAATGCCCAAAGGGCCGAAACCACTGCCGCATTTGTTGTCCATGGCAGCATCATTGTGCATACCTAATCCCGTCCCGAGTAAAATGTGTGGCCCCCATGTGCGCTGCATCGCATTTTAATGTATTCGGAATCTTTCTATAGCCAGGCAAATAATACGTTATTCATTTGTATCCGTACATAGGGCTATTAGTATCTCGACTAAGGCGTGTAAGGCGCGTGGATGTTGCGGTGTAGGAGGCTAGTATCGGTGGTAATTACATTACACCCACGCCCAGTCGAGTCGTGATTGGGTATGGAAGCAGGGGGAGTCACAGTCGGAAACGACTAGCAAAAACAATCTCGACGGTAAAGTACCGACCAGATCGATAGATTGAACTCTATATCCAATGAAGGTGCTGGATAGCATAGTCAAAGCCACCCCCCTGGGTTGTGGTATATGTGAGTTGACCCGGGCATAGGCCGACCTCTTAATAAACAAACACGCATTCTGTATCTCTCTCTACTCAAGGCCTCCATAGTATGACTGAGCTATTTTATGTCCGCCGCACGAGTTCTTGCAAAGAGAAAAGGCCATCTTGCATGTTTGAAGTCGTTTTTTGTGATTGGATAAGCTTCTCTGCTTTCTGGATGGCCATGGCTTTCACCTTCTCGAGAGTCTCTGCAGACGGTATTTCATCCCCGATATTGTGCTTCGGGAGGCTTTTAAGATGTTTGATGAGCTCGGAAGTTGTCTGTCAAGCAGTCAGCACGGCTCCTTTGCTATTCGTAGCATCGCAAAAAAAGCATCACAAAGGCGGAAACGAGCTACTGGTTTCATACCAATATGAGGCCATACAGTCCTCTTATGTAGTCTTCACAGAGCTCGAGACTACGTAAAAAGTGCTTGACTGATCTGGCTAAATTCTGAGTGATGTTATTATTTTGATCGGCTGCCGTTGTAGATATGTAAAGGAGCTCGCCCAGTTGTGCGTGCAGCTAGTGGCAAAAGTTAACATGGATCCATACCCCCAATGAGGGGACACACTCGAAAAACTTACATTCCATGAATTTGGGGTAACAAGTAAGGCTTCCTCCAGACTGAATATTGCCTGTGCGCTCATTGCGTTGGACTGGTACAAGTCTGCAAGTTCGCACCATGCCTCAGCATCCGTTGGGAAAGCCTCAAGATAGTCCACCAATGCCGACACGGCTTCTTCATGTCTATTCAATGAGCGTAGGAGGGCAATGCGTCGCTTCAAGATGGGCTGTTCGATACTTTGAGCATGGGACTTCATTGCACATAGCCACCGCTCAATGCGAGTAAGAAACTCACCACATTAACAGGGTTCTCTGAAAGTTTCTTGTTGTAATCTTGAAGAATCACTTCAAGCGATGAACCGTCCTTTGCTGTCGCTTCTTGGTACAGACCCCTCAAACCCATTATCCGTTCATTGGCTGCGCCAAACCGCTCTGCTAAGCGCTTGAGGCAGAAGTCCGCAGACTTGTCATCGCCAGTCCGCAGAAACACCAGGAAAAGCTGCTCGAGCTCAAGCCATTGCTCCGGGTCTTCGAAACCGCCGAACGGGAAAGGGGAGGAGGTATGCGATTTCGTCAGTAAAGCGGAGGCTTGTTGCGTAAGGTGCAGAGCAATGGCAGGATCGGATAAATGCAGGCTGCCTTGCTCGAGAGATTCTCTCACAGTCGCCATAGTGAGGTCTATAGGGCGCGGTTATCAAAACTGGAACACATGCTTGCCAGCGTCGTGGTCTGGCTTTAGCTCGAAGGTGTTCGCCGCTGGGGAGCTTCCCTCGGCGGTGAGGCGAACTGCCGGCAGAAGAAGCCACCGCAGCCGATGATGTAGCTGTCTGCCTCTTCTCGACAACAAGAAGATGTCGAAACACTCACAACCTGCCGTGCTTTAGGTGTAGAGCATCGAACTTCCGTATCCCTTCCACGCGACCTCTTTCCGATTACCCTCATGGACGAGGCAAACAACCGGGCCGAGAACAATATCAAATAAAGTGGGGGTGGAGATTTCCGTGACAGCGGGGGGACTTTAATGCTGAAATGCAATCATGTCCGTGATCTAAACAGAATGTTTTTATCTCGTGGGCTATGTGCTGACTTTTCAGGTTTGAAAAATCTTTATACGACCTCATTAGAGGTCTTCGGAGCCACAAGGGGAGTGAGGCCGAATACATTCAACACAGCTTGAAGGAATGCAAATCCGAAATCAAATCACAGGACATGGGTTAGAAGATAATCTTGCTACTCGGCTGAGTCTGCTCTTTCTTTCTACTGACACATCGATAGATAAGAAGACGATCGCCCTTTTGAAGCTGATATATCTTGAGATGTTCGGATACGATATGTCTTGGGCATCCTTCCATGTCCTCGAGGTGATGGCCTCGTCCAAGTACTTGCAGAAACGGGTTGGCTATTTGGCTGCAGCGCAGAGCTTTCGTGCCGAAACCGAAGTGTTAATGCTGGCAACGAACTTATTGAAAAAGGTAAGTCGTGCCGCGCTAACAAACGTCTTGGGTGGTGGTGGAATCTCATATTGGCAACCAGGATGTTATCTCGTCATCTGTGGTGAACCTGTCATTGCCACTTGCAACATTACCGCATATTGTCACATCTTCACTAGCCATGTCCCTCCTCAATGACTTGCTTCCTCGGCTTTCTCATTCAAATACAGCGGTTCGCAAAAAGTCCGTCGTTGTGCTTTATCGCTTTGCCTTGGTCTATCCTGAAACCCTAAGGTTAGCTTGGCCGAAGATCAAGGAACGCCTTATGGACGATAATGAAGACAGTAGCGTTACTGCTGCCGTTATGAATGTCGTATGTGAGCTCGGTTGGAGGAGACCGCAAGACTTTCTGCCCTTAGCTCCAAGGTTCTTTGAGCTGCTGGTGGATAGCGGAAATAACTGGATGGCAATTAAGATTATCAAATTGGTCGGTTCTGTCATTCCGAGGGTAAAGTATTACACTTTTCACTAATTTTTTTTCTTTCAGTTCGCAACTCTTACACCCCTAGAACCTCGACTGGTGCGAAAATTACTTCGGCCCTTGATAGGCATTATCCAAACGACAAGTGCAATGTCTCTCCTTTATGAGTGTATAAATGGCATCATTCAAGGAGGTATATTGAGTGAGGCTGAAGGGACGCAGGAGGGAGATGAGATCGCAGGTCTTTGCGTGACAAAACTGAGGGGAATGGTAGTTATGGATGCTGACCCTAACCGTAAGTGCAATATCGTTTCCCGTAATTGCTCGGCTTGAAAGTATGGCTCTAATATTTCATGAACCACATAGTCAGATATGTCGCTCTTCTGGCGTTTAACCGCATTGTCACTTCCCACCCCTACCTCGTAGCAATGCAACAAAATGTGATAATGGATTGTTTGGATGACCCGGATATTTCCATCAAGCTCCAGGCTCTTGACCTTGCAGTTCAAATGGCTACTCCCGAAACATTACAGGACATTGTCAATCGCTTGTTGAAGCAATTACTCAACAGTCAGAAGTCAGGCTCCCAATACGCGGAGAGTGACATTGTCGAACGTTTCGGTAATAACGTCAATTGGCAGGGTACAGAAACTTCTGATCCAGTATACCCGACAACTGGATCTCAAGGAACGTTTGATCTGCCAGCTGATTACAAGGACGAAGTGATCGTCCGCATTTTAGACATCTGTTCTCGTGAGAACTATTCTGAAGTTGTTGATTTCGAGTGGTATGTCGACGTGTTAGCGCAACTGCTGAGACTTTTGCCTCAGGTCAACGTGGGCAAGCATTCTCAAGGTGAAGAGTTCTCAGGTATTAGTCCAGATATGGATATCGCGGCGAGAATAGGTGCAGAGCTGCGGAGTATTGCAGTGCGGGTGAAAGCTGTTCGAGAAAAGGCTACCAAGACAGCGGAATCATTCCTTTCTCTGGTAGACAGTCTGCAGATGCATCATACTGTGCTAATTGCTTATGTTGGTGCACTTGGGCCTGTTGCCTGGATAGTTGGTGAATTTTCACACCTCTTGTCTTTTCCCGATCGCAATCTAAACATCCTTACAAATCCGATCAACAAAACCCTTCCAGGAACAGTTCTTACCCTCTATCTGCAAGCAATTCCGAAGGTATTCTTGCGATTGATTTCCTCTGAGGAAAGATTCTCACCCAGCAGCTGCATGGAGTATTCCATCGTCCTTTCACGACTCATAGCCTTCTTGGAAATTCTTGGATCCCATCCGGATTTGGATGTGCAGGAGCGAGCCACGGAATTCCTCGAACTCCTCCGTCTTACAAAGGAGGCATTGCAACCAGAGAAATCCAATGTTGAGCAACTACCCTTTCTACTTGCAGAAGTTCTTCCAAATCTCTTTAGAGGCTTGGAGTTAAATTCTGTAGCAATAGACGCCCAAAAGCGAGTCCCTCTTCCTGAAACTCTGGATCTCGATCAATCAATAACCCACACACTACCCAAATCAATTGACGACACTTATGACCTTTGGGCAGAAGCAGAAGCGTATAATGACATCAAAAGCTTTTATTACGTTTCAGGCGGGTCATCGGCCATCCAACAAAATCCCAATTCAGAAATCCAACTCGATGTCAATACGAACACTATAGATTCCACCGCCCCCAGGGCTTCAGAACGTCTCGGTCGCCGTGAACGCAATAGGGATGACCCTTTCTACATTGGGTATAATGGAGAGACCCCTCCAGGGGCTACATATCCCTACCAAGCCCATGACATGAATATTTCAAACAAGGAAGAATTGGATATAGATTCTATTCCTATCATCGAGCTTGCAGGCTTTACTGAGCCAACGAGCTCCTTGGGGCTCGATAAGCCCACCGAAACTTATGCAAAGCAAGCAAAGTTTCAAATCGCTGAAGACGAGACATTCGATTTTGATGGATCTCAGGTAGCGTCGCACCCCGCGTATCAAAGACTTGAATCTGGCACTCAGGCGGGACGAAGCCTTCTACAAGTCGACTCCAGTGGCATTGGAGATCTGGCTCTGAGTGAAGGACATGAGAAACAAACAAGAGAATATGAGGATGTTCAGAACGAGGGGGGGCAGGAGCTAGAAATGGTAGAAGCCATGCGAAAGATTGAACGGGTTCGGCTTGAAATGCAAAGAGCATCCGAACGGATCGACGTTCAGGGGCTGCCTTCCGACGGCAACCTTATTAAGAAGAAAGCCGTCAAAAAGAAGAAAAAGAAGAAAGTTCGAACGGAGGAGGCGGAACCTAGCCCCGAAACAAATCGTCTTGAGTAGTGTTATATAGTGATGTGGTTATTTTTTGTACAGCAGTTAACTAGGGGGTATAGTAAATGATACCGAAACACGCTCGTCGGCACATGCAACTGGAGAATAAACGTAAAGCGCAACAGTAAAGAGTGTAGATGCGAAATCCCTTCTTCAAATGACGACGCTTACAATTACCGCCTAAACACAGAAACAATCGACGACCAGATTTCGGGAACGATTCTTAACAGCTCAAATATCAATCCGCCGCAGACGACAAATGCGAGTAAGACTAAATATACGTTGGTTTGAATCAGTGAAACGTCATCAATGGTTATATGTGTGTCCGGATGGTTGCACGCACCTATCCACCCAGTCGAAATTGTAGGCTTCTGCTTGGGGCTTTTCTTGATGTCGGTCTGCGACTTTCCTCGTTTGGCGGCCTCGTGTTTCGCAAACTTCTCATTTGCTTTCTTCTGTCTGGGGGTTTGTGCCTAAGTATATAGAAACGTGGCTTTAGTAAAAGGCTGACAGGCGGTTTTCTATGCTTGCAAGGCTTGCAATACCATGGTGATGATGTTTCCAGTAGTCACCGTCGACTGCTCACTAATTCAGGAAGAATGGAATCTGGATGTGGACATGAAGGTGGTGTGTGAGAAATGAATGAATGAATGAATGCTTGGGTGTAGTAGCTATAGCTACGATCAGTTGGACCACAGATGCCACATAATGCATTGCACAGGCCACGCGACTAGGCCGGTTTTGGAATAGCGCCCATCTAACCAGCCGATCCAGCCCCGGGCCACCTGCGCCGCGCTAAACTCCACAAGAACATTCTCCGTTATGAGACTTTATATCAAATATATAACTGTGGCATTGGTTTGTATATCCTATATAACATAACGTGTGTAGACTATGAAAGTTTCTCGCGATCCGGCCTCTAAGCTTGCAACGACAGCTCTATTATACTAGCCACACTTTGTGTAGGCTTGTTGATTCGAATGATTCTCAACTCGGGATGAGCTGCCCTAACCAGGTCTTCCCACGCATCCCTACTCCTCTCTTCACCGTTCAGCATCACCATCATCTGAAGATCCATGAAGCTAAGGATTTATCAGCAAATACTTTCGACGTCCAATCTGTCACTGCTCCGGAAAAGTTCTGAAATACCTCATCATTCGATGTGCGTGCCAAGGCAGGGTCTTGGGCTCAGGTACTACAATGTCGACAATCACGATTTTTGCATTTGGTTTCAGTACATCCGCAATGCATTTCAATATTCGCGCCGCATTTTCATCGCGCCAGTCATGAATGATGTGACGAAGTAGGTACACATCGGCAGAACGCTGAGGGTTCGGGGTAAGGAAGTCATGTACCTGGAATTGCATCTCAGACTGCACGCCTGCTGCCAATTTGTGCTGTAGCATTCTCTCACTATGATCCTCAATATCCTGTACCACAAACTTTAATTCGGGAAACGATTTTGCGACTGCAACGCTTTGAAATCCTGACGAGCCTCCAACCTGTTATGATCGGTCAGCAATTGTTGAATGGGAGTTGTGTTAACATTCGAATACACGCCCATATTTGCCCTTTCCCCGGAGACCTAAGAGAAACTCACGTCTACAACCAGACCATTGGCGACTTTTGCCCAGTCGTAGCCTTGCACTAGATGTGAGCTATCGTGTTCGCCCTGGGTGACTGCTTGCATTGCTTCTTCGAATCTATTTGCCCTCCATGGCTCATCTCGAAGCAAACCTCCAAAGAATCCCTGCGGTTTCTGAAACACCATGGCGCACGCAGTTTCTCCGGGCCCCTCGCCTCCTGGATAGCGGCGGATCGCATCCGGAAGTGCTACAAAGGAGCGAAAGACCTCATCGTGATTATGTCCTAACCAAGACTCAAATGTCGAGTTGGTAAGCAATAGGGCAGATGTCTCCGAATGCGCTACGTAACCCGATTGAGGTACCTCGAAGAGATGATTGAGCATAGCTTGACGCAGTATCCGCCTCAAGGGCTCCACGGGAAGACCACAATGCTGACTGAGAGCTGCGAAGGATATGGAACCTTTCAAAGGTACAAATTTGTAAGTGCTGAATTGCTGGATCATGTAAAAAGCGAGTTGTTCGTATTTAGCCTGACTTCATCAGCTTCAGAGACTTGTACTTTGGGTATATCGTAACGTACAACGGCAAGGTTTAATTTCAACCACTCCGCAGGCCCTAAGATTTGATGGGTCAGGCTATGAGAGATATGTAACAGCTCTAGGCGTGCTTCTTCAGCCTGCCCTGCCTCTGGCCCGAGCAGTCGTTGGATATTGGCCAGTCGGGCCATGACCCCTTCAACTGTCTGAAGAAGACTCTCCGACATTGTGGCTAAAGAGAGTTTTGCTTCAAAACGGGGACGATACTGACTGACAATCAACAGAAAGCTGACTGTGAAAGAAAATCAGATGGTCCCGATGACGCGGGAGAGGATGGCTGATTAGCTGTACTTTATATACTGACGGGAATGGGCAATAATATCAAGCTTTCAGGGCTGAGAAGCATTTCAGTCTATGGTTCGTAATTGTTTTTAGCATATTGTATAATGATTTAGCTGAATGGTATTGGTTAGTTCCCACTTTTCAAAACCACCTCTTTCAGTTTTTAACTGTACAGCCCAAAACCACTACTTAATAGTTCTAACTATATGACAATGCTCTTTTAGAGTAAAGAATGAAGATGTTATCATTCATAGATAGTTTCAGTCCTGTTCAATGACCTGAAGGCAACGTCCGGTTCTAGACCTCTGGATGCATCTAACATGAGAACCTGTCTGTAAAGCAGACGGCAGTATTACATATCAAAAGTGACGCAAAGATCTCCTTTTTGCACAACTACAATAGATGTCTCCCTGCAGGACTGAGTCATCAGCCTTGGCACCTGAAGTTCTATGTTTTCTAGGAGTAATCGAGTCAAACGGAAATTTACATTCCCAGCATTTGATTGGCCAGAGATGACTAGTTTCCTAGTGCATTTAGTAAACATTAACTATAGCTTAACTACTGTCTAAGTAGTTTGTCAACTACAATTAGGTTTTGGTGTTTGTAGTTTACGTACATAAGAGTTATCAGCGTACCATGTGAAGATAATGCCTCAGTAACATAGTCGGAAAGTTCCCTAGCGGAAGTGCCCGCTCGTCTTGTTTTGGGTCTTCGATCTTGGGTGGCTTGCTCGATGTACCGATACTTCCGACCTCGGTGATAACTCTAATTAAGGCGCAAGCTACAGAGTTCCTATATATTTTTTTCTTATTTACTCAATTCAGCTGAATAGGGGGAATGTTTCTCTTTTGTTACCCAAATACTCGCGCTCCTCGAAATAGCTCCCGTCTGGTGCTTATGTGACTGTCGCCGTTCGATAACCTAGAAGTCACTTGCCTATAGATGATTCTGATTGTTGTATACCATTCTCACACACAGAAATTTTCAAAGTTTAGAGTAGTCATGTCTCACCCGCCTAAGAAGGGGCGTTTGCTTGGCGAATACGTAAAAGCGAGACCTTGCGATGATTGGAAACTCCACTAGCTGGTTGCTGTAGCATGGTCTTTCCAGATGCGGTATGTTCACATCATGACCTAAAGTGGCATATGCGCAAATCGTAAGCATCACAGTTCTGACATATTGCGGTGAAAATTGGCTTCCCTTCATCGCTGGATACGTATATTTCGCTGAGGCTAAGGAAGTTCCTGCTATATCTGCATTTTTGTTGATGAGATGTGGCTATCCCTTATGGAAATGAGGTAGCCTCGAGATTGACATTGAGCCATGGATATCAAGCAGTCCTTCTTATTCGAGTAAAAGAGTAAAACAGTGTTTTCTAGTACGATACACCGGACGTTTATACTTTTTATTTCAATCTCGGGCTATCTTAAGGAACTTGACGGCAAATCCCTGCTCTTTCCATTTCAAGCCACCCATATCAGTCAAAGCTGAAAAAAAAAAAAAACAAAAAAATGAATCAGCTGCTTGATATTTGTTGACACCCTGATAGGACGATGTTCTCCAAGCTGACTATTTTTGCCCAGGTATAAGAGTCCGAAGTCTTGAAGGTTGTTTTCGCAGTGTCCGTAGACAAGGTCTATCTTTATTGTGCCATTAAATTTATGTTTGGATCCAGCACAGCACAAAAACCCTTGTTTTTGACGGCACGGCCGAACCATGTCATCCCACATTAAGCTATCCGGCTTCACTGTCCTTCAGGAGCATTACAAGATAGTTGGCACACTCAAAATAAGTGCAGACATTCTCATACCAAATTCTCCGATAGTTTGGAAGAGACCTGTGATAATCCGTTTCCACGGTGGCGGTTTCGTAAGTCTACAATCACGTGTATCTCACCAGAATGGAATACGAATAACTGACAAGCGGCCCGTATACATTGCAGATAACCGGTGATTCCTTGATAATGCAATGGTTTCCTCAATGGCTTCTCGCACTCGCCAATACGTCTGAGGCTATAGTTGTGTCTGCCAATTACAGGCTGCTTCCCGAAGCAACTGGCCTTGATATTATCAGTGATATTGAAGATCTCTGGAAATGGACTTTGGCCTCCTTACCCGATATTCTCAAACGGCAGCGAGGCCCTCCAATAATGGCTGATTTCAACCGTATTCTTGTATCTGGTGAATCGGCTGGGGGGCTCCTGAGTATTATCCTTGCGCTCAAGTATCCCAAAGAAATTCGAGCAGCCATTGCATGCTACCCGACCGTCGATATGGCTGCCTTTGGACGAGCTATAGACAAACCTATTTTGGGAAATACATTCTCACGTGATGCTATTGATAAGCTTGTTGCAGATGCCACAGAGCAAAATCATATCTCCTCCGATTTGAATCAAACTCGTGTGCTTGCAATGTTATCTTGTCTTCAGCATGGTGTTCTAGATAGCCTGTACAGTCGGGGTATCGGGCAGGCCGAAGAATTCCTCAGCTCTATCCATTTGAAAAGTTGAAGAACCAGGCGGTTGAATTTCCGAGTGGTGGTATATTTATCATTCACGGTACACAAGATAGTGTGGTGTCACCAGAAGGAAGTCAAAAGTCTTTTGACATGGTTCAGAAGCTTACGGAAACCAGGGACAAAGGCGCCGTGGTCAATTTATTGCTTCGGGATGGCGAGCACTATTTTGATATGGACGTGAGGCTTGAGGAAAGTTGGCTGCAGCAATTTTTAGCGACTTGTCGTGAGCACTGGCTAAAATAAATACAATAGGTGGCACTTGGTTATGCTCTGGGTTTCATCAAAAGTCACTCGAATTCAAGTCATAATTAAACACCAGCAGCGTGTAGCTTCATAGTAACTATATATGTTGATCGTGATGTTTATAGCAAGTTCCAAGTGAAATTTTCTTCAGGGTCTATCGAAAAGTGGTACGGAGAATTCAGATAAAAGGGGGAAAAAATAATACTGAAGATATTTAGTACCAGGTATACATTTCGTATGGCTGGTTGTCCTCCTGATTTTTCTACAGAAATTTTTGACAAACAATTGTACCTTAGATACACAAATCCAGATAGTTTCGAAGAGAGCGCTCTCCAATATATAAGTTAACGAACATTATTTTTCAGTTGATAATATCCGGTTGAGCAATTTCGAGGATGGCTTTGCCATATTTGTCTCCGCTTAACATTGAGATGAATGCTTCAGCAGCATGTTCGATTCCAACAGTGATACACTCCTGGGCTTTTATTGTCCCATCCACAAGCCACTACAGCCAAAAGGTGGTCAGCACGCCTGAGGAAATATCATGAAATGGCTCGGATAAGATAGGAGATGCGAAGACGTACAGCAGAGACCCTCTCATTTCGTTCCTTAAGATATTTCGGACCCATGTCCGCATCCCCTACAATGAATCCTTGCATCCTGATACGCTTTGTGACAACGTGAAATATGTTCTTGATACCGTAACGTTCTTCGAGAGATAAGTTATATTGGGAAATCATACCACAAGCGACTTGCATGCACCAGAAAAGTTAGAATCCCAAAGCTCAGCCGTCGAGGAAGACTTTACCGATTCTCCCATGATAGTTCATAACCTCTAACGCCGCTTCAAGCTGCTCCCCTCCAAGATTTTCATAATAGATGTCAATCCCTGCCGGTGCTAATCTCGCCAATGCAGTCATTGGTTTCTCTTTTTTGTAATTGAACCCGCCATTAAATCCAAGTTCATCCACGATAAATCGCAACTTATCATCGTCCCCAACACTTCCAATCACCGTCAACCCTTCGTGCTTCGCCAGCTGTCCAACAATCTGTCCAACTGCTCCCGCCGCCGATGATATAAAGATTGTTTCTCCCTTCTTAGAAGAGCCTATTTCGTACAGACTCGCATAAGCCGTCAAGCCGGTTATTCCCAGCACACCGAGGTAGTTGGATAAGGGGAGCGCATGGGCGGTATTATCAATTTTCTGGGTCAGAATCCAGTCTAAGTCTTCTTTAGTCACGACACTATACTCTTCAACGTTATACGGCATAGCAGAATATCCCCTCTTTTGTAGACGGAATTGTTTGATTTGAGGACCTGGGCTAAGGTATAAGCGGTTATGGGTTTATTCAGTATGTAGGCAGGTGTATAGCTGGCAACAGAAGCATCGCGCATTCGACCGCGCATATACGGATCCAGCCTCGCGAAGAGATTCTTCGTTAAAAGACCACCTGCTGGTATTTCCTGCTAAGTCAGATCGATTTGTCTGTCTTCGACGACGAGATCAATGCCGGGCTTTGGCCACCCAGTTGGCACATTTTTGAAGACAAACGCTCTGTTTACAACAGTCATTTTGCTCGGTGCTACTGTCTTTTAGTGGGATCGAGTGGTACCAGACTAGTTGATAGGTAGAGGTGATGTTGATCTCAACAAAGATAAGAACAGAAATTGAGCTGCTGCTGCATTCATTAAGTGTCCACGAAACTCAAAAATACAAAGCTTAATGCAGGGTTATATTTATTTGAGAGAAATCATTACAATCCTAGTGCGATTAATAAATCTAGCAAGAGCATAACCACAGCAATTACCTGGTCTTTCCTTAACTGGCATAGTGGCTTTGGCTGTAACAATGAAGATTTGACACGCAATGAAGTGACGTTGTGGTAGAACTTCAATCCCCCGAGACTATAGGCCGCGGTAACATTAGACCCCGCCAGACGTAGAAGATTGGCGCTCCTTCTATCAAAGTCCACGATATCACCTAAAATATCTGAAACGAGGCTCGAGGGGGTAAGATATCCCCCTTCTAGCGAAGCTTTTTATACATTCATTATCAGTGACTTATACTGGCGGATCCCAACCTTTCCGTCTAGTAATTGGTGCACAGAGTTTTCTCGCATGACAACTTACGTCTGATTTGGAAGTTATAGAACACGCTGGAAGAAGACAGTGACAGCAGAACCATATTTCCGATTTTGTTCACCATGTTTTGAAGATGGAAGAAAATACCAATATGCATGCCTCAATATATGCAGTGGTGGGCGCACGTATATCAAGCTTTACTCATATCTTAGTGCTGAGGACGATCTCGTTCTTCTTCAAACGTTGTTCGTGACATTTGTATAAAATTCGTATAGCTCATGAACTGCAACAAGATCAGAATCACGCTTTCTATGGATACGTCATACTACGACTTCTTCCTTTGCATCTACGTCTGCATGTTTCCCGCGCCAGCTCTCCATCCGAGCAACAATAACCAATAACATGACCCCCAGCGAACAAAGAATAGCTAGAATCATCACAAACCAGCCAAACCCTATATTTCTCGTAGCAATGGGCGAAACAACAGTACCGACTGCTGCAAGAAGGTTTCTCACTAGATTAAGATCCGCGACAACTGATGCACCAACACCAGGCCTTACATCAACAAGAAACGGCATAATTGTTGACGTTACTAGCATAAGCCCCAAACCGAAGAGAACGGCTCCCACCAGGGGAGCTACCCAGTGGACCTGCTTCTCCACTAGCCAGCCATACAACAGCAAACCCAAGGGAACAAACCCCACCCCGCGATTTGAAGACGAGCAATAGGATTCGTAGCGCCGTTATGAGTGCGCTGATACTGTCGAAGTCTAGCATCGCTCAGCCTGCCGCCGACCATGCTTCCGATAGCTTATCCAAGACAATTGCTAATGTAGCATAGACCGACTTCAATAGCAGAGAAATTATACGGCGGTGCCATGTACGCGTACGGCAGAGTAGAATTATAGCAGTATAGGCTTGCAAAACAAATACTGACATAGGCGATGCATAACGAGATAGACGGGACAACCAAGAATTTGAGTTTTGGCAAGGGGGCCACGATGTCTCGTTTAATGCGAAAAGCCTGGCGAGACAGTCCATCCTTGCTCTTCTCCACTTCGACTTTGTCCACTTCAGTTTGTTTACGTAGAGTTTCTGGGAAGACTAGAGCAGTCAGAAGTACTGCTCCGCCAGTGAACATGGCCGTGAAGTACAGGTTCGCTCTCCAACCGAGCCAGATCTGTAGTGCTCCCCCAATGATCGGGGCGATCAGTGGGCCAATGAGGGTTCCTAGGTAGAACCATCCTAAAGCTGACCCTCGCTCCGTTGGAACAAAAATATCGCTGATCACGCCTGCTCCGACGCTCTGGGCGGATGAGCAGCCTAGGGCTTCGATGAAGCGGAAAACGATGATCAAGAGAATAGTGTTGGACACAGCGCAGACCAAGACGGCAGTTGCGGATATCATGAAACTAATGAGGAGAATGGGTCGCCGGCGGTATTCCTGGCTTAGAGAGCTCCACCATAGTGGAGCTATGGCGAGACCGATAAGGAAGACCGTTGTCGTAAGGGCGACTATCGTTTCCGACGTGTGGAAGTGTAAGACCAGCGTTGAGAAGGAAGGGAATAGGATTGTCGAGGCAAAGGGCGCGGTGAACGCAGAGAGAGAGTCACAGTTGTAACTATAACATTTTTTTCAAGTCTGGTATGAGACTTTGGGTCAGGTCGTTTCTTCAGCAGACAAATGCGGTCGAGCCGTCTTGAAGGTATCTCATCTGGAGGTTCTTCTGTAGATATTTCCTTTGCCTTTTTTTGAAGTCAATGGATCATCGCGGTTTTGTCAATAAGTGATGTCAACGTTTGACTCGATCTCTTTTCTTATATTTATATATGAAAATCCCCGATGCCGTCCGTCTACGCCCATGCAATCGGGACTAAGAAGCGCCACAGACGGCTCAACAAGCAATGGTCCTTCCATATCGGGTAAATGGCCAAAAAAGGCGCGACGGGACTTGAAAAAATTTTTCATGCATTGTTAATTTATTGACAATTGGAGTTTATCAGTCCATGTCCTCTATGTTAAGAAAACACATGTGACTCTAGAGTACTTAGCGTCCTAGTAAGAGCCTCTACAGAAGATCTTACCTAAATAGGTAAGGGACCGTTGCCAGGCTCATTCAGGGGTTTAGGGCGGTTCGGAATGAGATACGCGAACGACTCTTTTAATGAGTAGATAAATCTCCAACCAAAAGGGTGCTTTCTATCCCATCTTCTCAAAGAGCGCCCACAGACTACATGGCCATGTAGTGTTTGACGGCGTAAAGCCGACTAGGAAATAAAGTCTACACTCTGCAGTGTTTCTCGGGGTAGTTTTTTTTGAACTAACAGATCTCACAGATTAGCTGACTGGACCATACATGTACTTTTCGCCCATGAACAGGCCGCAGAATGTGCAATATATAGTCATCTACAGCTTAAACAATAAAAATTAAAATGCGGCAACAACAAACCCACTCAACATCAAAAGTAGCTTTACATGATTTAATAACATTGCATGAATATATCAGCAGCAAAGTAACTTCTTACTGTGGTAAAGTGTATTTGTTACTAATTTTATGCAAAATTGTCCTCTTTTGTGGTCGTGATTGTACGGTCCAACTTTAGCAACTCGAATCCGGCACTGCGGGAAGATTTAAAGTTTCTATTGTTGCGTAGCATATAGAGACTATCAGAAGACTAGTAGCGCAACATAGCCATAACTCTAATACATAGCAAGCCGCGGTCATGAAGCAGTCATTCCCGAATAGATCAAAGCAAATTTTGACACAAGAGTCATAGTATCGAGGCATTTCGCAAATGATCAAAGTCAGTCAAGTATTATTAGGAGAACCAGTCCGACTCAGAGACATGAATTTCACCTGATACAGGATGCTCCATTGCCCATGGTGTAAGGACATCATGATTGAATATAGTACGGGCTTCAAGCAGTAATTTAGACTTTCTAACATATCCGAGATACTTCTCCAAGCTACAGATAGCAATACAGCGCCACACAAGACATTCGAACTACTTGTGACAACATACTATGGTTGCTTTATCTTCATGAATACTAGAGATATTAAGCCACCGCTCCCAAAGAAGACGTCTCTATTACTAAGCGAGAGATTGCACAAAGTAGTTAACTAATTAAGTTAACTAAATAGCCGAGGCCCACTCTTATCACTCTCTTCTCTACGTTGCATTTGCTGTATGCTAATGAGAGAATTATGCAATATTTCATACAACAAGAGAGGCTGGACATAGTTTTACTTAGGGTAGTCATATCTCAATCAAATTCCCAGAACAGCTAATGGAGTATACTTAGATTGTACGTGGTTCACGCTTCGTCTGTCAAGTGTGGTGGCTCAATGGTCATCAAACTCGGCTCATTTTCAGTAAAAAGCATGTTAGCCTTAAATTTGGTTGGCCAGTCATCACTAAACTACCGACATGCTGGAACTACTAACTTGGTGCTATAAATATGGTCTTTCCAGATACGGTATGCTTATATGGCGTTGATACACTAGACGGATTTCCTGTTCATGAAGGAATTTTCTCAATCTCTGATCCTGGGAACTTGACTTGAGCTATACTGTAATTTATCAAGATTAACATATGTGTCGATGCGATTGCCAATCTAGGAAAATGAAGTAGTGTGTAGTGGTCTGCAGACTACTCTCGGTATGAGGTTATGAGGACTGTGTATAGGGCTTCGGAATGTATACTGCAGACTGGTGTATATAAAGATTGAAAGGATGGCATCGTTGCTGGAATTCTTTTTATGCTACATCATCAGCGAGTCAACTTCACAATGGTTAGCATCTCCCATATCATTACCGCCTTCGTATCTCTAGCGGCTTTGTCGAAAGCCCTGCCGGCCTTCACTCAGCCCGTCGACAACTACAAATGGCCAACTCAGTTCGTACGAAGTGCAGAAGCCAACCTCCAAGTTATCGTCCAGGGTGCAGGACCTACTGTAGTCATAATATCTTCCTATGGAAGGGATGGTACCGATGACTTTGACTACTTCAGCTCCGCCCTGGTGGATGCTGGCTTCCTCGTCCTCCGTCCGCAGCCACGCGGTACCTTAGAATCCACCGGGCCCATGACAAATGTTACTCTCGAAGATCTGGCGGCAGATATTGCTTCAGTCATTGACACCCTGGGCGGAGGCCGCGCCATCGTGATTGGGCATGCATTCGGCACATTCCTGACAAAGGTCATTGCTGTGATGTATCCCGAAAAAGTACCTTCGATTATCGTCGCCGCATCCGGTGGCATCAACCTTCCGGCGAGCGTAGAGAACATGCCATTTATCGCCGGTAACACTTCGCTTCCTCTCGACGAGAGGCTAAATGCGTTACAGACTGCGTTCTTTGCCTCTGATCACGATGCGCACATTTGGCTTGATGGGTGGTACACCGATGTTCTGACAATGGAACACGGTGCAGTGGAAGCGTATGGCAGTCTTGCGTCTCAATGGGGCGGTGGAAACGAAACGCAGGTGCTTGAGGTTATTCCGGCCGACGATCCCTTTGAGCCAGAAAGCGAATGGAACGTGACGACTACTTTGGATCCTGACCGAGCCACATCTGTTATTATTCCTGATGCTTCCCATGCTCTATTTCCGGAGCAAGGGCCCGCTGTTGTTAGTGTCATTCTGCCGTGGTTGAAGTTGCAGAGCTCGAAGCCATGATGGAGTTTCGGAGCCATCCTTTAGAGGAGGACATGTTTTCTAGACGATTAGAATTCTCCGTACAATAGTCAATCATACATAAAGTAGACTTTCCATTGACAGGCATGCGTACTGGATAATAATTTATGTAACTTATTCTGTAGCTGGTCAAGGTGGTCGGCTGGTGTGCTCAGAGGGTACGACAGACAGCTTGATAGCCAGTCCATTTCTGTACGTGCTTGTATGCTGATGACAAAAACTAAAATTCATCCGCAAAGCTCCCTCTCTGTGACTCCGTCTCCGTCGTCTCCGTCGGTCTCATGGATAAAAGGCGTCTCTTCCTCGCAAAACACGGCAACCAGCTGGCTGCAACCTTCCCACCACGACACGACGATATAACTTATGGGCGATGGGATCTTGGCGAGAGTCTTGGCGCTGAAGTCTTGGCGAAGGCCCGAATGGTGGATGGTCGGAAACCAAGTCGCAAATAGTGGGGGCAAGCGGGCGCTTCCGCTAGATGCTGGGGCACCGCACCCTTGGCACCCTTCTCCACCTTACGTGAGTAGAGTACTATAGCTCGATTTGCCGGGCCTTTTCTATTTCTGCTGATGAGGCTTACAAGGAAACCCACCGAGTGCCATGGCCCGCGACTCTCAGCTCAGAATCGCGGGAAGAGAAGGAGACTATCAAGTTGAGAGTGCAAAGGAATAACGCAAGCTGAATAAGCTAGTCTAATTAACATTAGATTAACCAAGGGAACTAAGTATCTAACTTAAGTTAGTCGACGCGAGTTGATGAGTCAACATGGAAATATCATTAAGTTAGCAGACTTTAGCCGGACCAGGCCATGTGGCTTGCGGTCGTACACGGTAGGATTCTGAATCTGTCGCCTTACAGCATAGTATTCTCCTTCCGCAGTACTTTTCCGCCGAGTTCTCGCAAAATGAACGATTTGAAAAGTTAACTATAATTCTGCCTTGTTCATGAGAAATATACCTGGTTCATCAACTAGTATCTTGATTTTTCACATCTTTTTTCTTTTCATTTTTTTTTAAAATGTAGAGACGGCTTTCTCATCATTGAGCACAAAGACCTGGGAAGGTCTAAAAGAGCTTATTGATTCCATACGGCCTGGATTCGAGTTACAGTGAACACTCATGGTGGCCAAACAACCATAAAAAGATCAATAAGCTGATAATTCTAGCGAAACAGATTAAATTCCGACCCCTGTAGAAAGATTGCCAGCTCCAATCAGAGTAAATAAAAAGATCTCCTGAAGGCGGTGAGTCACCTTAAATGTGGCGGCTGAAGACCGCTGATATAACGACAGGAAAGTGGGCGAATCCCACCTCACCCACGGATTGACGGGACATTCATTCTTTGTGCAATGCTGTTGCGGCAGGCATATGAGATAAAGAACGGCGATTCAAGCAAAGTAGGTGTCTACAAATATCGGCAAACAATGCGATGAGGCGAGGCAAGCAACCACCGAAGCGGAAGCAGGAGGGTCTCCATTTCATTATTTCGGATCCTTCGTCTAACATCAAAAAAGCAAAAGACCTTCGCCTGGTGCGATCTCACGTCGGGCGATGGACGTGGCAACAGGTTCGAAAGCAGCAAGCAAAAGATCAGGGTGATGAAGGAGATATCGGGCCTATTTCAACGGACGATATAGGGGAGGAAGATGACGATGATGAAGAGGGGCAAACGGATCCGGACTTTTCTCTGGTCGATGGAACATCTTCAAGTTCTTCAACAACCTCTACCACACACGTTTCGCAAAATGATGACGAGGTAGGACAAACAAGGGTATCGGAACTTTCATCAGCTTTCCAGTGGGATGAAAGCTCACAAAATCATTCATCCGCCTTATCGCCTCGGGCAATGAATTCCATAAGCATGGATCTCCTCGACCCCTTTCAGACGCACACCTCCTCGCCCGTATCCTCCAGTTTTGTCAGCAACTCCAATAAGTACTGTATGTTCCGCCCATGTCCTCAGGATCAAAAGCTCCGTTGTATCGGACACTGATAATGTTTTGCTAGCCCTCACAGTATTATGGCCAGGTTTGATGCCATCGTCATGGATGGGTGCCAGCCATCCCGGCGTGCATCATTGGTTCTCGAATTCTACTATCCACCCTGCTCTTCACAGCGCCATGCTATTCGGTTCTTATTCACACCGCCGAACTCGATGGCTGATGAAGGGTCAAGGATACTTCAGCGCTGAAGACACAAGACAGATGGCGGTTTGTGAAGCCGCCGTAATATCCCAGATAAATGCTATACTACCCGACACCAATCAGGCAGTGTGTGATGCTGTGATACTTTCTGTTCTCTGTATGGCAACCAATCGATATGACAGTTTCGAATATAAGGATACACAATCAATTTTCCATGCTCCATTGCGGAGTCTGCAATGGCTTGATGTATATGGCCGGTTGTCGCCGAACCCTGTCCACCAGGCTGGTCTTATCCAGCTGGTACATCTGAAAGGAGGGCTAGGGAAGATAGAGATCCCTGGACTTGCTGCCGTTATTTCATTGTATGATCTCCTTCTTTTCTCCGTGTTCAAACAGCGTGTATTTTTCATTGGAAGCTGACTGGACGACTCAACGACAGTTCCAGTGTCCTCGGGGCCAGCAAGTCCTTATCACGACCACACTTTCCCTTCATTTCACTTCTGTCTGGACGCCAGATGACGCTGAAAGACTTACTCCGGGATGAACCAGCGTCCGCAGAGCCAAGTCTGTTACTCGAAGTTTGTACCACAAGCGAAATGTATGACGTCTTTCGTGGAGCGCACGTATACCAAGCCCTTGTTGAGAGCTTTGAGGATGGTGCGCAAGATTTGGACCGCGCAAAATTGTGTGATACCCGCAACCTCGTGCAGTGGCACATTATGTCGCTGTTACCAGCGGGCCAGCTAGGACCTGTTCTCCTGGAATTCTGTCCCGTTTATGAAGCGTGTCGACTCGCGCTCATGATCTTCGGGGTGGGAGTCATCTTCCCTTTGCCCACTGACATCGCTCCAATGAGCCGTCTCGCAAGGTTGATGCAATTGGAGCTTCAAGTGCTCAAATTCGATGCCGCGCCCGGACATCAAGTATTCATACAGGCACAGTGCTGGTGTCTTGTACTCGGTGGCATAGCAGCCGCGCCACCTGAGCGGGCGTGGTTCGTTCAAGAACTCAGGAGCATATTGCCTGTGCTCGGTTTGTCGACCTGGGGTCAGTTGAAGATGACATTGGTCAACTTTCTTTGGTGGGAGACGAGTTGTGACTGGCCGTGTAGATCACTGTGGGATGAGGTGAACCCGCGTGGTTGAATAAGTAAATTAAGGACGCAGGATGAACAACACAACCCGAGTTTCCTTCAAGCCATGAGATGGTATATAACATGATGCTAGAGAACACCCAACGTTGCGATGAGTCATCAGGAACTAAAGGTCCTTCCGAATCGGGAAAGAGCAACTCGGTCTATGTTGGCTAAGCCGAGTTGGGCAGGAAGTTACTGTTACTGTATAGCACCGAATTGTCACTGTATTCGCAGTCTAGTCTAACTGCGACAAATTGACAAGCATTGCCCGTACTGTGTAGTCCTGTCAACAGCTGTATCTTGTCTTTTCGCGATGGTACCGAAGCGTGGTGTGCGGTGGGTCCATATTCCATGCATTATTGGTAGACGCCTGGTAGCCGTTCTCTGACTCTCTAAAGATTTAATTATCTACTCTGTTTCATCAAACAAAGCTTGATCGACTTCAATTTAGTGCGTCGTAGGGAGCGTTCTCAAATCAGTACTTGCAATCAGTATTCAACGTATCCAATCTCTAAAGGTGAAACTATAACATATACCAAATTCAACACAAAAAGAAGCCAACCATATATCATCCGTTCCGCGGCAACGAACATATGCCGGTCCTAACCCTAAGCCAGTCATTGCATTATCTTGCCCACTCTCCTTCTAGCAACCACGCCCGCAGCCACACAAACGGTAACGACAAGCAGTTGAGGCAGCAGACCAAGGAAAAAGTAGATTACCCAGTTTCCAGTGGTGATGTTGAACTTGCCCCTATGCTGCGCCGTAGTAATATTAAGATTGAAATCGATCAGGAGCGTATAGATGACTCTCACAAGAATGATCGGCAACAGCAAGACCATGCCGCTGAACATTGTTCTTGCAGGCTCACCCGCATCAGATCTAGTATTCCAGGAATGCTTGACGGCATATAAGATTGCGATATATGCGATCAGGAAGAGTATGGCCGAAGTTCTGAGCAGGGTCGCTCCCTTGTCATAAGCCGCCGGCTTGATTCTCCCCGTTGATCCGCTTGGGGCGCGATCAACACCCCCAACAACACTCAAAACAAGAGCAACAATAATCATCATATGGAAGAGACGGAGCAGCTTCGAAGGTTCGCGAGAAAATCTTCTTATGATAGTAATCGACTCACGGGCATCTGAACTGCTGCTTTGTTCATGTGAGGGCTTGACGTTGACGAACGCTAGGGTTGCAGACAGCAGCGGACTAAGAACGATCGAGTATGGCATTTGTACTGCTACTTGAATACCGATCGAAGCAGTAGCCGGATTCAGATTCACATAGATCAAAATCGCAGCACCAACGATTTTGACTAACAGGTGTCAGCCGTGTCAAACTGCCCAGACCTGCAGCCCTGAAGGAGTTCTCACCTAGGACGAACAGAATAATATACAGCCATGCTGTTTGGTAGTGCGATGCATACCGTATCGTATTTAAGGCGACGGGTATAGAGAGTAGTAGGTAACAAGCAAGCTCAACGCAAGCTAAGATACCGTGTGCTCCGAGAGAAGCCATTTGAATGCGGAAGATAGGCCTTAGTTTTCTGATGATCTCCTTTGTCTTGTCGGAATACCTACAACTTCAACAACGGATTAGAAACGTTTTTCGTCGGGTACATATATATACGTTTTGTCAGTCGATCCTCTGCTGGGTGGTTAGAGTGTATGCTGAGACCCAAAATTCCCAAAGCGGTATTTGCTAACTATTTACCCACAACAGCACACCTCAACTAAAATTATAACTAAAGGCCTATAGAAGTAGAGTAGTACTAGTCTTGATTCGGCAAGAGCTGTTGAGCTCTTTGAATGTTGAGACCAAACTTGTACACTTGCCATATGCACACAATTGTATACCTCAACTGGAGACTGTAACGCCAAGCCTAGAAGAGTACTACTCCGGATGCAGTAAGAGCAACCAAACTCTGTGAATGCTGAGGCTGAACTTGTTCGCAGAGCGAAGAGAATTAGGGCACACAGTTTTTCCGATTGGGAAATAGGAAGCGGCACCCAATCACAAGCGACATGCAGGACAAACCTTATCTGTGCCAAGCCTGCGACTGCGATACGATGATGGCTCGAACAATTACATATATTTTATTTTGCTATTTTCATGTTGCCATCGTCTCATCAAGAGCAATGCTCTATACAAGACGGGCCTGTGCCCCATGCATTACAAAGAAACGCCAGTGCGACAAGCTTCTCCCGAGCTGTTCAAGATGTACAGGGTAGGAGCAGAGTACCATGTTTAGTCAACTAATGCAGTCGCTCTGTGACTAATCTCCGTGTCTTTTCTTCCAGGCTACAACAGCTGTGTTCATATGGAGAGTTCCTGCAGCGCGACGTATTTCGGGAGCAGAACCACGCAAAGTCCCCAATTGCTTGCCTGGTTTGCAAAAGAGCAAAGAGACCGTGTAGTAGAGAGATGCCTCGGTGCTCGCGGTGCAAAAGGTAGGAGTCGGGTTTCCTTTACACTCAGATCCTAGCAAAACTCAAGATCCATATAGATTAGACTTTGCATATGATTACAGTGTGGAATTAGCATCAATTGGCTTATACCAGCCACCAGCAAAGGACATCCATCCTGGTCTAGGTGGGTTCTCCATGCCGATGGAAAGTATTGATAGGTAATAGCGCATCAATGTACAGTGCCTGCGCCGGCATCTATCCTTGAGCTAAGCCCAAAATAAGCCTGTCCTATCAAGGAGCGGAATTATGTGGCATTCCTTCTCAATCACAGTAAGCAAAGCAAGCCTCCGAGGAAGTGCCCATTTCTGGTCCTATTTGGCATATCGGATACCCGTCTGACTCTTTCATCATACAATCAGTCTGCTCACCTTCCATTTCACCAACACATGGCACAATACCAAACAGTCTTGCAATGCATCTTCGCAATACATGGATGCGCCGTGCCATCAGGGACCCGTGTTTATTCCACAGCACCCTTTTTAGCGCATCGGCACATGTTGACAGTCTGGTCAACGCTTCTGAGAGCCGTAGGACCACTTATCATGGCATGCAAGCAGTAGACTGCTCCGTCAAAGGTTGAACGATCAAGACGCCCAAGGCAATTATGAAACTTCAGCGTCGGTCCTGACCTTGGCTCTCTTCAACGCACGCACTTAATCTTGTCCTTCCTTCTTCCAGGCCCCAGGTTTTTTTTTGATATTTGACATCATTTTGACCGGCTCTTTGCAGATGCTTCTACACCGTCCTGAAATCGCCCTTACACACTGTAGTGGACTCATGAAGGTGCTGAATGTCAGTGATAAAGATGAGCCGGATCTCAAGGAACTGGGTTGTCTAGTCCAAGTGTAAGCGCCTCTGGATCTTCTTTTTCTAAATTCGAGTCTAATCAAGGGACAACTTATGTCATTTGCACTACAGAATGTGTCTAGTCTTTTCAATGATCGTTTCTCAGGCTCACCTATACCACTTGTCCTACCCACAAGCGGAAATCAATATCTCAGTCCACCTAAGCTTTTTTCCGCTCACAAACCATCGGATTTCCTTCAACGTATAATCAGATTCCACGCAGACAGAAACGGGAAAGAAGTGTCGACCACATCAATTCTAGCCAGGATACAGTATGTACACGATATTATCGCGAGTATTGAACCATCTCATGGGACATTCTATGATATGCAGTCTTCCGCAAGACTTTTGCATGCGGCTTTGGATAGCGATTCACCACAAAGGCTGTCAACACAAACGAGATACCAAAGTTCGATTACGCACGATATAAACCTATGCTGTCAACACGCGATAAGATTATTCGAATACATTCTCTGTAGCTCCCAACCAATCAAGTCAAAAGAGCTAGGCGACCTAAGCAGACTTTTACGGAAAGTAGGGTTCATCTTGTGGATAGAGCACTGCCCGGAAAGGTATATCTGGGTGTGCCTAGCTGCTGCCTGTGGCGCTCCGTCAGGCTCGAATCTGCGACGCAGCTTCGTCATGATGTCCATGCCGGTCATTTTGGCTCTGGAGTCTACTGACCTAGTCATTATAGGTCAAACGTGGGCCTACTTCATGCGGTTGGAACAGGCACATGGTTCAAGGAATCAATAGAAGGCTAAGATTCGAATAAATTCCTTTCTGTGCTTATCCTTCACGCCCGCTGTTAGCGGCGGCACTACATTGAAATAACAATGTGCAGTAGACTCTATATAAAACAGTTTATAGGGGGAAGAATTTCGAGACAACATACCTTAGTGAAAACACTGAATGAGAAATGTCCTTTTCTGACGCGCTTACTATTTCCGAGGAGCGATAGCGATCTAGGCGATGTGCTTAGCGTGACTCTCTAGCGTCTTCTAGTAAATCTCCATTGGAAGCCAAGGGTGACATCTCCGGGAGCCCTTTGACACTCTACGATCAGCTCGAACTCCAGTATCTGATACACTGCGCCCTGTTTGTTTGTGTCTCACAGTGGGAGGCAAGATTGGTCGACTTAAGAGAAAAACAAATAGATAACTTGCTGTAGAGACCCGCATATGAAAGCGATGAAGACGACGAAAAGGACAGGGATCCCATTAGCTTGTTTATATGATTGACCCAAAATTCATACATATACGTCACTCAGTCATGATCTATATTTTCACCGGGTATCACACCATGGGGGTGGTTGGATCAACCATAAGCCATCCTCTTCAGCTCCTTTGCCACGTCCATCGTAGCGTCTGTACATTCCTTTGACCACGGCGCAAACTGCAGGAAGCCATGGGTCAAGTTCTCGTAATGGTGCCATTCGACAGGAACACCCGCCGCTTGTAGTTTACTCCCATACTCTACCCCGACATCCCGCAGCGGGTCCCACCCGCATGTGAATAGCGCTGCGGGTGGAAGATCTTTCTGCAAGTTCTTAACTTTCTGCATGCCGGGGCTCACATACCGGTGGCTCGGCGGATAGGTTCTGTCGCGTGGCGATTTGGGAAGGTAGTGATCCGCGAAACTGAAAATGCCGTTACAAACCAAATACAAACTCCCACCGGTGTTATTTTCTTCTGCTGCCGGCGTGTCAAATGGGATTCGAGCTTCGGGGTACAAAAGGATCTGGCCAGCCATGTTTTTGGCACCTTCATCTTGCCGGCGCAGAGCGAGTGCGGCGGTCATATTGCCCCCGGCGGAATCACCACCGCCAAAGACGAGGTTTGGGTTGATGCCTCGTTTTCGGCCTTCGACACCCTGTGCCCAGTCGATCACAGCAGAGAACTCGTCTAGTTGCGTTGGGAACTGGTGCTCGGGGGCAAGACGGTACTCGACGCCGATAGCCTGGATGTTTATCAGTCTTTTTTACTTCAAATCTCTTTGATAACCATTTTTTATGCTAAGATGGGATGACCCGTTCGATGGAGTGGACATATAGTCGGTGGAGATGCTTACTACCATGGCGATCTGAGTGGAACGTTGCAGGATAATAACATATGTATAATATAATTATAATCTTACCAAGAGATCAATAATAATTGCATAGATCCTTTGCTAGCATGCTGCCTATCATTATTCTACTAATCATTAAACAACCAAAAATATCGTTTCCAAGGCCGAAAAAAGTCTCCGGGGGTTAGGGTTACATATTAGTAATCGAAGCATGTTTGATTTCAAATAGAAAAATATTGAACACAGGCAGCCATTTAATGTTCGCATCTGTACACAGAAAACATCTCTTTGGATACCTATCGGAGATTTCAGTTCTTTTGTCATTTTGCTCCAGCAGAGTTAGAAAATCTATGCCATTCCCATCTTTGCGCATCCCCAAAATGACAAACTTCAAAATCACCGTGACGTCCGACACGGTCTGCCCGTGGTGCTATGTCGGGCACAAGCAGCTGCTCCTGGCACAAAAACGGTATTTCGAGCTGCACCCATCATCCAGCGACGACACTTTCACCGTCCAGTACAGACCGTATCAGCTCTTCCCGGACTGGCCGCGCGGCAAGGCAGGCGCCCAGGACAAACAGGCCGCTTACACAAGCAAGTACGGCGCTGAGCGTACGCAGATGATGCAGCAGCGTCTGCGGGGGGTGGGCGAAGGGTTGGGGATTGAGTTCAAGTTTGGCGGGCGCATAGGGAACTCGCGAGACTCGCATCGGCTGGTGAAGCTGGCGCGGGGCTGGGGCGGTGCTGGAGCAGAGCAGAAGGCAGTGGAGGCGTTATTTGGGCGCTATTTTGAGCAGGAAGGGGATATTACGGATCTGGAGGTGTTGCGGGACGTCGCGACTAAGGAAGTGGGCATTCCGGAGCAGGAGTTTCAGAGGGCCATGGTGGAGAGTGATGAGGGCGGCGATGAGGTCGATCGAGACGTCATCGAGGCTCATATGAGAGGGATTAGTGGTGTGCCGGATTATATCGTGCAGGATAAATACCATTTGGGTGGTGCTGGGGGTGTGGAAGGCTTTTTGGAGATTTTTGAGAAGATCAAGGCTATGGAGCGGGTTTGACTTGTACATATCACATAACGATCATTATCTAATATGTACTTGGCTAAAACTGAAAAAAAAAAAGTAGAATACAACACTGGCCATCTCATTGATGAACATGATCATGCTCGTATACTATTGCCATTAAACGTGGAATTTGGTTCCCTCGAACAGATGTAAGCAGAGGGATTATGGGTATCATCATCGGATGGGAAAATTGATTTTAAGAAAATGTGAAGAAGAAGGAAAGAACACTCAACCAGGTCCCGCGTCATTCTTTTGACTAACTTGGAACGTCTCTGGGAAGAATCCTGGTGGAGGCCAGATATCCGCGATTGACATGGCTGTCGGCAGCACCAGCGGCCGTGATCCGACCAGCCGATCCGGATCATGGCAGAACGCTTGAAATGTGTTATCGTCCATGAATCCAAACTCTCGCAACCCTTCTTGACGGCTGTTTGCCCAGTCGGTCGTGTCAATATATGCCAAGTCCTTAAATATCGAATCCAGGTCATTGGGCGACGAGGAGGCTTCGTCTGTCAGGTATCCTGACTGCTGCTGGCCAATGCTATATCCCCCAGGTCCGATGTTATTTGCTTGCAGCATTGCAGACTCGGGTGTTCCCGCTTGCGTTTGCTGGTTGAGTAGCTGTCCGATGTTGTTAGGTTCTGCATTCGTTGGTGTCGGCTTTCCTCCCATCAGCTTATCGAGGATGTGAGCGGCTGTTTGTTCTTGACTAGTTGGTTCTATGCCAGGAGGAAGGCGCATGCCGTCCGTAGCGGTCTCCTGTGGCCTATACACGCCATCTGTCTGGATGGGAAAAGGATTTGGAACGTTTGGCGCGTTTGGCGCGTTGGGGCTGAAGCCGGGGGTTTGCACTTGCACCCCAGCCGAGCGTGCAGATCCAGGGTCGTTGATAGGATGTCCGGGCTTTGCCATGTTCGTGTCTATGATTTGAGGTGTATATGGTGGGGCGGCGCTAGGTTCTGCGTTTGCGGCAGGTCTCTGCGGTAATGATGAATATGATGGTTCAGGCGGTTGATATAGCATGTTTCTGATTGTTTCGCTTAGCGTTCTGAAAACGGGCCATGGTGAAGAGACTTCGTTGAGCTTCTGAGAGAAGATGGTCATCCACTTGGGAACTGGAAACCCCGCTGGCTCTAGTTTTGATCGCACAGACGAAACTGACTCCAAGATCGATCGCAGAGGAAATTCAATCAACGGCGGTATTCCACATGCTTGGAAATTCTCCACGTGATGTGACAACACGTCCAAGGTTCGATAGAGTATCTTCTCGATTCCGTCCATGGCAGTCTGGCTGGATCCCTGCATAAATTGGCCCTGACTCAGCTGTCGAGTATAGAGAAACAAGAGTGTTGCTGCGTAGGTCAGATGGAAGTAGCTTTGATGAAGAAGCAAAGGAGATCGGTTCTGAGCTTCGCCACCTTCGTGCCCAATCAAGCGACAGTTTACTGGAAGCTGATCATCGAGCGCCTTGAGGTCAAGCAGTATTTTCTGAATGAACACATGAGCATTCGTGGCTTGCGGAAAATCCCAGGCAATCTTGTTGAGCACACCGGTCAACTCGAACAACCGATTGAAGCAGCTGAGAGCCAACAACGGACCTCGTTGTGGTGCGTTTCGACTCTCGAAAGCGGCCCGGGAGGGCAACACATCGACCCAAGAATTCCATTCTTCAAGGCCGTCTTCTTCGAGCCGTCCGGCGACTGCTGGGTCGGTCGCTCGCAGGCAAGGCGCTCTCGACAGCCTGACTGACAGTATCGAGTCGATCACGAAGCATCCCATATAAACGGCCTTCCTTTGGCGGGCTTCGTCCGACCGGCGCGAGTCCAATGTTTTTGATAATTCCATGGCTTCAGCCATTCGTGCAGCCTGGCCGCTTATTAGCCACGCGGCGGTCCAATCTTCAAACCCCACGTTTACTAATGTAAGCAACAAGAGAGCCTGTACATGTCCGAGATCGAATCTTTCCTTCTCGGTTGGAATAAGACCCCTCGCGATGTGGTAGTATTCCCGGGACTGAGCCAGTGGATCATGTATAAAAGCATCATGTGAATTAACCCCGGAGTGTTCCTGGCCCGTCGTGTAGCTTAAAATTGCCCATAGAGCAGCATGGTCGCCCGAGCTAGCTGGTGGGTTCCCCGGGTGAGGCGTGCCATTCGCATACATGTACGAAGCACGGAGCATGTTGTGTTTCGGTATGATCGGAAACCATGGATGTGTTTGTGAGAAATACGTTTCGATCAAACCTGATGTGTGAGGCGGCAGTGGCAGACTCTGCGCATTTTGTACTTTGCCGGGGGTCAAGGGCGAGTTGTTATCTGTAGCCGATGATAGTCTCGGCTTCTTGATTATGGGCGATAATGACGGGTCAACGACTCTTGGGCCTGCGACTCCCACCAGACTGGGACCACGGCCTACACGATACCCCCACTGACTCGATGCTCCCAGATACGAGCCATCATCATCGTCTTCTCGTTGTCTTTTGGCCGGAGACTGCGAATCCGCATCCGCGGGGGACAGCATCTTCTCCAGGGCCCCCCACAGCCGGCTCGTCTTCCACACTTCGTGTAGACTATCCGATGCGCCTTCATCTGTCCACAGCTGCATCAGACGGTCTCGTCGGCCCTTGGAGCGATCTGTTGCGCCGATCAGCGCCAACATGGCCTCTTCAAAGCCTTCAATGTTGCAAATGGACAGGGCCCATAATTTTTCGAGCCCCCGCACGTATCCTTCCGGCAACCCACGCTTCCTGGCATTGGGGTCATAAGAACACGACTGGCCGGACGCCTGGCAGGCTGAGCATGTTGGACGCACTCCGTCGCATTTATCCTTCTTTGTGCGGCACCGGTCGCAGGCGCGCGAGACCCTTTTGCGGCGGGGGCCTTTGATGTCCGAACCCTCATCCATGGAGGGCTACCCACCTAGACTCGGCGGTGCATGGCAGTTCCTGGACCCTTCGAATGAGGCGGCGGATAGCCGTTTGTTTTATGCCTGATCCTTGATGCACGGCGCGCGGTGCAGGCGAGGCTGGCGGTGCAGTGTCGTCGTTTAGTTTAGCAAGGCGGGAATCTGGGGTGGAGAAGAGTCGGCAGTACGTTTCCGGGGCCCGATTCGGAACGCGATGAGAGAGTTTTCGAGAGGGTGCGTTTGCGAGAGGAGGTGCGGCCGTTGAAGAAATGGTGATGCGGGCGGAGAGAGAAGGATGATGGGGTGGTTTGGCGATTGGAGATGATGCGAAGAAGAGACGATACGAGACGAGCTGGGGGAATGAAGGATGATGGATCTGCGCGGTAGGAAGGAAGGGGGATCTAGTCCAGCCGAGCCGAGCCTTACCATTCAGGCAGGCTCTGTTTGGCGCCGCCTCCGCATTCCAGCTTGTTTACTCCGTATATTACTACTGGCAGAACTCGATATGCTGTTCAGTCCTGTGCATCCTTGCGAATGCTTGTTATTTTCTTTCCTACACTATGAATGCCGTGGTGGTCATTATAGCAATAGTGGGAATAGCCATACGGAGTCCGACGCCGGCGACCGCAGTACAAGTTATACAAATTATACACACCAGCATCACAGTCGCATTCGTAGTGTACGTGCTTACTGCTTCGAGCGCTGACCCCGCGCGCGCATCGCTAGTCGCCCGTACATCCCAGCTGGGAGATGAACGATCATCGACAGGTGCATGGCGTGGCTGCTTAGCGCTCGCTAGCCGGGGCATGGTGGTAATTGCTGCCAACTGCCATTCACGGCACAGACTGGGCGGGCGTCATTCTGGCTATCCCAGGAGGCTTCTGTAGGGGATGGCTGGGATGGGCGCTGGTATTATCAAGACATCCTCGGTATTACTTAGGAGTAATTGAAGACTGCGTTTCCTGGATCCCTGCAAGGCTGTGGACAGGCGTAATTTACACGCGACATGGATGAAACACGAACGATGCACATGAGCCGCGGCATGGATGCCAGCACACGGTCAAGGGCACAATGCCGATGTGTTTATCCCAATCTATGCTATGTAGTAGATACCATGTGGTAGATACTGACGGTAACATGGCAGTTGCAGAGAAGACTTGTCACCACGTCACATGACTGCGGGCGGACGCTTTCCTGCCTGGGCAGCGGGTCCTTCCCCGTTAAGCCGTCTATCTCCCCGCGTTCACCACACCACCTCCTGCCTCCGCCGTGCTGCCTGCCTATTTGACCTTTACCACCACCTCCACAACCACAAGCACACGCCAGCATTCTCTCCCTGTATCAATCCATATCAATTCGTATCAGCCGTATCAGTCCGTCTCAGTTCGTATCAGGCCATATCATACAGGTCCCACCCCCAGCTCTCCTCGCATTCATGTGAGCACCCACCGGTCGACGACCCAGAATGCAGACCACCCTCCGATAGCCCCGCAAACACAGACATTCCCCATCAATGTCGCCCATGATGCCTGCGAGGAAGGCTACGACCAAAGTGCACATGTCCAACACCCCGCCGTCCAAACGCAACTTCGACCCGGATGCGTCCCTCGTCTTGGTGGGCATCCGAGGCTCAGGCAAGCGGTCGCTCGGCTTCATCGCCGCCGCGGCGCTGAACCGCAGGTTCATCACGGAGGACTACTACTTCAAGGAAGTCACCGGGCTCACGCGCCATGAGTTCTTGCTCAAGTACGGCAGCCACGAGTTCCAGCGCCGGGATGTCGACGTGCTCAAGATGATGCTCGATAACCACCGCACGCACTGTGTGATTGAATGCGGCCTCGGCAGCCTGACTCGCGTGATCCAAGAGCATCTACGTCGCTATTCCTTGACGAACCCGGTGGTGTATATACTGCGCGATATGGACCAGATCCAGCGATTGCTACAGCTACAGGACTTCTCGGTCAAGCGATTGGGCAACGGCGACCCATACCATCGCACCTGCTCGAATTTCGAATACTACAACCTCGAAGAGCGCATGCCGGCCGATGTGCCGCGCGACGAGGGCACTCCAGATCGTCGTTCTGTAAATTATTCATTCAAATTGAAAGACGCAAAGGAAAACTTCACCCAGTTTGTGCGCTTCATTACCGGCGCTACCACCACGGATCCTGGCTTAGACTCTCCTTTTGTGTTGTTAGAGACACCCCCGGAAAAACGATCATACACGCATGCTATATTTTTGCGACTGTCCGCCCTCGATAGTGATGTGGTGAATGTAGCAGAGTTAGAGTCTGGCGGCGACGCCATTGAATTTTGCATTGATGCATGGAATACAGCAGGTATTACCGCTATCGCCAAACATGTCTCGGTGTTACGCCGAATAGCAAAATTGCCAATCATCTATTCCATAGACGTGGACACGCTAGGTATCGACCCGCGCAACCCAGATATCGATCAGCCAAACGATCTATACTTCCAGATTCTAGAGTATGGCCTTCGTCTCGGCGTGGAGTATCTAGTTATTCATCTGGATCAGGATCACACACGCCTCGCGCAAGTGGTGCAGAGCAGAGGAATGACGAAAATCATTGGCCATTACAATTTGGAACACTCGGCTGGGATTTCCTGGGAAGACGAGGCTTGTCTGTCAATCTACCTCGAAGCAGAACGCTTAGGGTGCCAGCTCGTCCGAATTGTTCGGACTGCCACTACAAGAGAAGAGAACGACTCGGTACGCAAATTCATCGACCGCGTCAAGGCGCTTTCTGCAGTTTCTGGCACCCACCCACCGATCATCGCGTTCAATCTGGGAGCAATTGGGCGGAGCTCTCAGGTGTTCAACAGCAACTTGACCTCGGTCACACACCCTGCTATCCCAGCTTCCGCGCAAAAGGAGACTGACCCGCAGTTGACATCTCAAGATGCAGTCCACGCGTTGTTTCAGAGCTACATGTTAGATCCTTTGAAGTTTTACATTCTCGGAGCTAGCGTCGCGTACAGTATTTCACCGGCAATGCACAACGCCGCTTATGCTAGTTGTGGGCTAGCCCATGTTTATCGCATTCCAGATGCACCGTCACTTACAATGTTGGACGAGTGGAGGCACGATCCTCACTTTGGAGGGTCCAGTGTGGTGCAGCCGTGGCGAGTGCATGTAGCGAACCAATTGAAGTATAAAAGCCGTCATGCAGAAGCCATTGGCGCGATCAACACGGTCATGCCGCTACGAGCCAGCGCGAATGGAAATCTGTACCCGCTCGCAGAACAGGCCAGCCGTCGAAACGAAGCCGGTCATATCGCTGCATGGTGGGGGGAAAACACGGACTGGATTAGTATCATGGTCTGCCTGCGCCGGAACCTCTCTCCTAGAAATGCCATCAATCCTGTCCGGACTACGGGTCTCGTCATTGGGGCGGGAGGAATGGCCAGAGCGGCCATTTACGCTATGCTACAGCTTGGATGCCGCAAGATATTTATCCTCAACCGGACATTGTCACGGGCAGAGGAAGTTGCTCGACATTTCAACTCGTGGGTAGCCTCGTCGCATACGGATTCCGGTGCCGCAGTTCGCGTTCTGCGTTCGGCTGAAGAGCCATGGCCGTCTGAGTTGGCATTCCCTTCGATGATCGTCTCTTGTGTACCGGAAAATAGAGTACAGGGCCAACCGCCAGCGAACTTTGTTATGCCACTCCAATGGCTGGGTAGCCCGTCTGGTGGCGTTGTTGTCGAGGTAAGAAATGCAACTTTACGTTCAACGAATCCATGACTAATTACTTTTCTTCCCTGTTTAGCTGGCCTACAACGCTCTGGACACACCCCTAGTTCGCCAGGTGCGCCAATACCGCGAAGAAAGTATGGCTCCGTGGGTTCTGGTGGACGGGCTTGAAGTCGTCGCGGAGCAGGGCTTTGCCCAGTGGGAACTGATGACGGGCCGGAAAGCGCCGCGGCGGCTGATGATGACCGAGGTGCTGCGCAATTACGTGGGGGAGAATGGGCCGCTTGATGAGAAAACTATCAGGGAGAGGTTAGATGCGACGACTTGATCGCTGTGCTTCGACTGTGGAGAAGAAGAGAACGACTTGCATATAAATGGCGTTAATGAAGGCGTTGTCGTAGATCTACTTGGTACGTATCGGTGTTGGTTGTCTATGCAAGGGGATGGGCGGTATTCTGACGGAACAATAAACATTATATAATATACAATACAATGCAGTATGAATGTTTAGTTTTGTTATATTCATTGATATTCTTCATCTTATTCGTGTCAATTGAAGTAGCGTGCGGAGTCATCCTGATTGGCCGGCCGCAGCGCCGTGCCTGACTTAGCTAAGCCCGACTCGGGTCCTGCTTTGTTCCTGATTATCGGATTTATTGACGTCTCTTTCTGTTACCATACCACACCACACCACCCCTCCCTTCTCCCCCCTTGCTTCTTGACTCATGTGCTGGCTGTTTTCTTTTCTGGAAGGAAACACGCTTCTCGTTCAACATATATTTACCAGATTTCTTCCCCTGAATCTCGTCTCTGGTGGGAAGAATTGAAGCCAACACGTTGACCGACTGTCGGACGGGGTAATTTAGCCACGTACACCTGCTTCAGCAAATGCATATTTCAGATCCAAATGCCTTTTTACCATCGACAGCGGCAGCCCTGAAGAAGCGAAAGCGAGATGTGTTTGGAGGCGGAACCTGGAACCAAGAGAATTCCCTGCAAGGGTGAGTGAGATTACTTATCCTACCTATACCTAGCCTTTGTCACCGTTCCTAACACAGGCTCTTGTAATCAGGAACATCTCTCAATACCAACTTGATTTCCAAGATATAAATATGCTGGCCTCTTCGCCGCCGCGTTGCAGCATCGACCCAGCGTCCCCGCAGACAGCATGGCTGCATCTGCCGCAGTCCCAACCCGGGATACCAGAGATACAAAAGAAACGAAGGATTCTGCAACCTCATTCACACAACCAGTGCCATGCACAGCAACAGCAACAGCAACAACAACTCCGCCCCCATTCGGGCAGTCCACCCACGCAAACGGCAGTACGAAGACCCCCTCCGCCGGCGCTCATGATACCCTTCTTCGACCATCGGCGGGATGCAGAATCGCTCTCGTCGATGCCGGCTGCGACGGATGAATACGAGGCGGTGTCGCCGCGCACCATGACCGTTTCGTCGCCTGGGAGAGACGTTTCGTCGGCGTTGCCGCCTCCGGTGCTGAGACCGTGTCATGTATGCCATCGCAAGCCCTCGACAAAAGTCATGCTAGACGCATACGCGGACTGCGAGCTGTGCGGCCAGCGGGCTTGTTATATTTGTCTACGGGAATGCAACTCGCTAAATTGCCGGGGCGAGTCGACCACGACTACTCCTAATGCTGACGACGACTACGACATGATGCATTATGCCGATATCCGGCGCGAAGATGGCTATCTCCATACTCGGCCGCAGTCACGCCTTGGTCCTCAATCGCTCCGCCAGCGGAAAGTGTGCTCGTGCTGCGCGGTTGAGGGGCTGACCGATGCCGGCGAAGAGATTGTCTGGTGCTTGGACTGTGTGAGGAGAGAGGAGACGAGTCGCTGACCTTGCACTTTCAAACTGCATGCATTCTACGATACTACAGTTATTCTATGATTTATTTGCATTTGCTTTTTTCTTTGCGCGGCCATTGCTCTCCACCTGCATACGGACATACATCATACCTGTTATGAAGCATACTAATTCCCATAGGGTTTCTATGTTCTTTTGTTTTTTATTTCTGTTTCGGCGGCGTTCGGACTGGTTGCATTTTCCATAAGCATTGTTCTTGTTTTCTTGCGACTGGCTTGGTAGATAGATATCCCCCTTCTTAGCGCTTTAGATATTTGATACTCCCCTAATGACAATACACTTTCAAAAGAAGAGACTTTTAATATATAATTACAGTCTAATCGATCTAGACAGCTAGCAGATATCCGCCTTGTCATGCTCATCGCAATTTGTACATATACAACAACATCGGCGATACATGAATAAACAAACAGACAATGAAAAGCAACTCTTATACATACATACATACAAATAGCATATGCATAATGTGTCTACCGCCCAAACCTAAAGCTGGCGCGCGCATACCGCCACAGCCCGCGGAGAAAGCCTTGATACTCAACAACCTCCCCGTCGCTGCCCGCTGCGATACTACTCGTCTTGTCCCCCGTGCAGAATATCTCGGTGAGCCGTACTTGCCACGGCGGATACCCGTCGAGCTTGACGTAGGGGCTGAAGAGGATGAGGAGGTCTGGCTCGGGCTTGACGGGATGGAAGAGGGAGGAAGGGAGCATTTTTTGTTCGGGGTCTTCTCCTTCTGAGTTTGAAGGGGAGGCGGAGGTGGAGGCTGAGGCTGTTTTGTTGAGCTGGACTAAAAGCTGCTCGCTCGTGGCCATGGGCGATGGTGTGCTGGAGGAGGGGTGCGAGGTGATGTCGCTAATCTCGGCGTCGATGAGCTTCGTGCTGATGTCGTGCGGCGATAGTTTGCCGTTTTGCGACATCTCGGTTAGCGTTTTGGTGAGGTCGACGAGCGTTTCGCGGCCGTCGGACTGCGAGAGGAGAAGGACTGTGAGGGACGGGCGTTTTGAAGAGGAGGAGGAAGAGGATCGGGATGGTGCTGGGCAGTAGGCGCTGTGGTGAGGAGCATAGATGCGCAGATATGGCTGGTGAGAGGGCGTGCCGTAGTAGAGGGAGAGTTTGTCGGAGATCGTTTTGTGCAGGGTTGGGATGTATGATTTGAGGATTCCTATATATCACGATTAGAACAGATCAAAAGAGAAAGAGAGAAACAGACGGACCCGTCTTTTCATATATGCTCAACACTGGAATGCCAGCACATGTCGTCCACGCCGCCAGCTCCGCGGTCTCGTCCATCAGCGTGTGCAGGGCATCCTCCTCGGTCTTGCGCAGCTTCAGCAGTACACTCAGGTGCTCTGGCAGGCGCGCCAGGCCCTTGACGTCCTTTGCAATGAGCTCCGGCGAGCGGTGATGGTAGTATGTGATGGCCAGGATGCGGTCTGTCACTGCGGCGACAGTCTGTGAGAGGCGGATATAGAAGCCCAGGCAGAGGTGGATGAGAACATAGATGAGCCGGTGGATTTGCGATTTGAGGAATGTGCGGATGGGCTTAGATCTGGCTTTTGTCTTGGATTTTGATTTCGTCTTGAGATTAGACGACGCGGGCTGCGGTTCGGGCAGATATGGCTTCACCAGTTTCTCGCGCTCGGCCGCGGTGAACTTTTTGCCGCGAAGACGAGCATCTTCGCGGAAGAGCTCGGCATCTCTGGAAGATACCATTATTTATCTATACAAGATGAATCGGTGAAGCCGGGAGGGGAATTGAACGGGTCAAGAAGTGGGTGGACATGGACGACGTGCTGACTGAAATTATTCTGCCACGTTGCTCTTCCAGAATTGCATGTTCAATATATCAAATGCTTCTATCTTCGGTCCCAACCAGCCACAGTGACAGCCTTGTTACACGGCGAGCTAAGAACTTATATGTATTACTGTTCTTCTAGAATAGAAACCCAGAGAAATGAGTCTTATGCAATGTCTGTATACCTCGTGCTGGCGGTGCGGCAGTACGGAATTCCCGATATACACTTGATAACCACGTCATACATATATTCATATCGACCTGCACGTATACACATATACATGTACATGTTCGTAGATATTAATAAGTATGCACCTGCAATTACATAGCTGTAGTATCTACTCACGTCCAGCAGACTGAGTGAAACTGTTTCAGACCAGCGTGTCAGAGACGCGGGCGGTGAGTTCACCTGGGTACCTCCGCCTCCTGCGGGCTGCTCCTTTCAGTCGACGCTCGCATCAACGCGGCATGGCGTAGCCCAGCACCTCAGATCCAGCCACTACTGTATTCCAACATATCAAATCGACAAAAATTAGGGCCCAGCATGCCCGACAGCTCGTCTGCGAGCTCGCACTCGCAGTCGCAGTCGCATTCCCGCCAGCTGTCGCGCTCGCTCTACCCCAAAGGCCCCAGCTTCAACCTCGAATACTTCTCCGGCCGCGACTACATCGTCAAGGACTTTGTCGAGTCCCTCTCTGACAGCGCCATCGCCCACCGCAGGTCGACTGGCGGCGCGTCTGCCACCGCAAACCAACCGTTTGACCCGAAACCGCTCATCCGCACCTTTGAGCATGCCCAAGGAAGCTTGAACGACCTCCTGGGCGACCTGGAAATCCGGGAGAATGAGCTGTCGGCTGCCGTGCGGCGCGCCGAGGCCCAGCACTCACAGAACCTGAATACGCTGGGCAGAAAGCTGAGCCATGCAATCGAGTCGTTCCAGAAGTTGGACACCTCGCTGAATGGGACCTTACTATCTAATGGAAACGACAGCAATGTTGCTGTGGAAACTGGTAAACGACTAGAGGAACTGGAACGACAACGGCGGCGAGCGCTGGATGCCCATTTCCTGATTGAGTGCTGGGACGAGGTCAGCAATCGGGGCGATACCACGAAGCTTGAAACGCTTCGCATGTCGGGCAATAGCGAAGGGAAGCTCAGAGCGGCGCATATTGCCAAGCAGTTGCTACGAATCAGCCAGCGGTTGGATCCGAAGAGCTGGAATGATGCATCTGGAAATACTAACGGCAACTATTCGAACGGTGCATTGCTCTCTCCTAACCTGAGTGGAAATGGGCACGTGAATGGAAACGGCAACAATGGCAACGGCAATGGCAATGGCAATAATCTTCCAAAGAAAGATACTCGGGAAATCATCGAGAAATTCTCCGAGTCCCTTGAAAAAGACCTGCTGAAGCAGTTCGACGATTTTTATAGGAAAGCCAATTTTGAAGGCATGAAGGAATGCGCGTCAGTGCTTCGCGACTTCAATAGCGGGGCAAGTGTTATTGGCCTGTTTGTCAACCAGCACCAATTCTTCATCGACAGGAGCCAGTTGATGGCTGAGGAAGTGGGCGGAGACGCCGAAGCGTGGGAGAAGCTGGCAGACCCCGACGCTGAGCCACCAGGTGTCGAGCCCAGCTTACAGTCCCTGGTCGATGATGTAAAGGTGGTCGTGCAGGACGAGTCCACTATCATCCGCCGTGCATTTCCTTACTACGACGAAGTGCTGAGCCGGTTCTTACAAAGAGTATTCCAGCAGTCAATCCAGCAGAGACTCGAGATGGTGCTGGAAAAGGCAAACAGCGTATCATCTCTTGCCTTTCTGCGATCGCTGCAGAGCTCACGGAGTTACCTCAACTCTCTGGTAGATGACTTGAAGACTCACGGGCTCACCGAAGCTCCCGATCCCATATCGTCTCAAACGGCAGTCCTGCTTGACCAGCAGCTGGAAGACCTGTTCGTCCCATACTTCGTGGGGTCGTCTTATATTGAACGCGAAAAGCGGAATTTAGAAGAACTCTACACGTCTCTACTCTTCAAATTTACGGCGTTCCATGCACGGCGCAAAAAGACGGCGACCACTTTTATGGCATCATTGGCCAAGAGCGGCAGTGAGCTGCTGGCATCCGCGAAAGAGTCGTACTTGAACCGGCTCGACAGCTTGGATTCTACACCTACGCAGCGACAGATGCTACTAAGAGTCGCCGGTCTGCGAGACTCTGGAGACGTAGCGAAACAAGTCGAGCCAGAATTCACCGAAGAAGACGGTCTGCTTTCAGTTGCATTTGCAAAGCGTATGCTGAAATGGCTGGCCGAAGGAGTCGGTCGCGGACTGGAGTTGAGTGTCAGCAGCGAGACACCCAAGGATGTTTCGTCGCTGCTGAACCTGCTTTTGGCGACCATGGCAGAGGGTTATGTAGAAATCTCTCTTGAGGCGGCTCTCGATGCGGCAGCGGCGCAGGAAAATGCCAAAACCGAGCCCGATTTCAGCTATCTGCATACCCTCCGCACAGCCATCAGTGTGACGCATTTGATGTTGACGTGCATCAATACAGTTCTAATCCCGCTTGCCGCAAACAATGTAACGACTCGGCGGGATATGGAGAAGAAGACCAATGCCGCCGTGGCCAGAATTGAGGATAAGATTAATGCCATCGAGCAGCGCACAATTGATGTGGCTCTAGCGTGGGTGGCCAAATTGCTAGGGGGCCAGAAGAAGAATGACTTTCGACCAAAGGAGGGCGATGGCTCGACAGCATGGCTGGAGATGCTCCAGACACCGGCAAGCATCTATTCAATTCATACGCAGTAGACATAGACACACAGCTAACACTCACGCTCACAGACATGCGAGAGCATCTGCACATTCCTGACACACCTTCACAATACAGCACTCACATCCCTACCGCCTAGCGGCTCCAACCTACAGAGTCTCTTCACAGAACTAGCCCTTGGTGTCCGCAGCCAACTTCTCGAGCATTTCCGACGATTCCAAGTCAACGTCCCTGGTGGTCTTATGGTCACCAAGGACATGACTCGCTACGTCAACCTGCTGAAGTCATGGGATTATGAAGCCGAGGAGATCAAGACTGCTCTTGACGTGCTGCTTGAAGTGGGCAGTCTCTTCGTAATCGGACCAGAAGCGCTGCGCGAGAAGCTGCGAGGCGGAGGCCCGGCGGCGGCGGCGTCTAATAATGATGGCACTGTTGCTGCTGCTCCGGGGGCTGGACGTCCTACGCCGGCGACGGATGGTAGTAGGTTCGGTCTGTCGGCGCAAGATGTTAGGGCCTATGTGATGAAGCGGGTTGATACGAACACGGTTGCCATGCAGAGCGTGTTGAATTCGTTGTAGGCTTTTTTAACTTTGGCAAGCATTGATTTTATTTCATGTACATACATACATACTATCTATACCCTATGACTCAGATGTCTTGTCCGAAATTTTTCTCTTCGTTTGAATGTCCAATACAATTTCGGCACTTCCAAATTCAAGGCGCAAAGCGGGATATTGAGATTCAGAGGCATGAAATTTGATGAAAGAACGTGCTTAAATATAACTAGGGTGGATCTCTCATTCTTCACGGGTTGACAATATGGTGCTAGAGAAGAGTAACAGCAGTCTTGGGTACAGTCTTAAGTACGACTACCCAGTTCAAGCGATGCGCACATCCAGGTCAAGAACATCTTTGTCTTGTCCTCCTTGGATAAGGTCTAATTTCCTGATCCATCGGAAAAGGTGCTAGATTTTGTGCCACGCCGAGCTGTCAATTGTATGTATCCTGATACTCAATATCGGTCGTGCATAAACCAGGGCTGATCCAATCAGATCGAAATGTTTCGTAATCAAAAATGATCCATGCCTAGAGAGTCTAATACACACCATTGAGAAGAAAAAGAATAAGAAATTAGAAAACCAACAAAAAGATAGCTCCACTTCTGAGCGGTTGTCTGATATCGTTCAGCCCTGCTGTGGGCCAGTCGCATGGGTCTCTCGATACGGCTAGCGGCATTCCAGGGTACAGCTTGAATCACTGAGATATAAATGGTCACCACCATCTGCTTCTTATATTGAATTAAACAAACTCATGAATCAAACATACAATGCTGCTGCTTCCTGTGTTTCCTGCGTTTCCTGCAGAGAAGGTCCTTTCTGGGCTGGGTGCCATACTCCTCCTCGCAATTGCAAAGTTCTTCATCCGGCTTTTTCAAGTCAGGACTAGCATTCGCGATGTGGCTAATAAATATGGCGTTGTGAGTCTGTTCACTGACAATATACTAGCAGGAATTAGCTCGACTAATCTGGACAGCCCATCTTGCCCCATTCGTTTTTGTTCGGCCATCTCCCAGTCCTGATCAAACTCATGGTCTCCTACCCAGCAGACGTGCATGGGCAATGGGTGCCTCTTCTCGTGCAAAAGGCCTATCCTGACATTTGTGCGTCCCGAGGGGTGGTCTACATCGATACCTGGCCGATAGAATATCCCATGTTGGCTGTCTATGATCCAGCTATCATGAACCAGTTCACCCAGGAGCAGTCACGACCAAAACATGAGTTGGCGATAAACGGGTTCTGGATACTGACGCACGGTCTCGACATCTTCACTGCAGAGGGACAGAGGTGGAAGACGTGGCGAAAGATTTTCAACCCAGGTTTTTCTGTCCAGAATCTTATGTCCTTTGTTCCGCAGATTCTGGAAGATATTGAAGATTTCCGGGGCTGGCTAAAAGATGCAGCGGAATCCGGGAAGGTCGTGCAGCTGGAAGACCAGGCTGAGAAACTGTCGATGGACGTGGCTTGGCAGTTGGGTCTGTGAGTGGTTTTGCTCCAAGTAGAAGCTCTTTCTGGCTTTTGCATGTATTCTGACGGCAACAGAGGTTCGCGACTTCATTCGCAAACAACATCCAGCGTCTTCTTTAACACCATGAAGAAACAGGCTAGCTGGTTTCCCTATGACAAGCGGCCTATTACGTTGTTCACGCGGACCCTCAATCCGTTTCGGCCGCTGGCAGTATGGATAAATAGCCGGACCATGAGGTCTTGCTTGATGCCACTCATCCTCAAGGCCTTGGCAGAAGATAGAAAGGGCAATTCAAAGACTCTTCTGAATCTTGCAATCGAATCCAAAGAGCGCGGCCCGTCGAATCTCCCCCCAACGTCCGAGTTCTTTGACATTGTGGTGTCGCAGATGAAAACTTTTATGTTTGGCGGCCATGAAACGACAGCACAAACCCTCTGTTTCATTTATCATCTTGTCAACAGCTACCCTAACACACTCAGAGCTTTGCGCCGCGAGCACGATGAAGTTCTTGGTGACCCTGCAATGGCTGCTGACCTCATCAAGAACAATCCAGCCCTGCTAAATCAGCTCCCTTACACCGCAGCAGTTATCCGAGAGACGTTGCGCTTATTCCCGCCGGTGGGGATCGTGCGCACCGGCAGTCGCGATTTCTTCCTCACCGACCCGATTACTGGCGAGCGCTACCCAACTGACGGCATGATGCTCTTCGCCTGTTCGGCCACCGCTCATCGCAATGAGGCATACTGGCCCGAGCCACATAAATTTATACCGGAGCGTTGGCTTGTCCCAGAGGGAGATGCTCTGCACCCACAGAAATACGCTTGGCGACCGTTCGAGTTCGGTCCGCGCAATTGTATCGGGCAGGAATTGGCCCATATAGAACTTCGAGCAATTCTAGCTCTGACTGTTCGAGACTTTGACATTGAGTCACAATTCCCCCCGGATGGCCCCAGTCTGTTTGGCGACGTCGCATACCAGGTTAACATGCCCGGGCAGGTGACAGCGCGGCCACGGGACGACATGCCCGTGAAGGTGAGCCTTCGTCGGCATCAAGAGAAGTCGTCGTAAACCTGTATTCATATTACATCGCTCCGACCCGTGTATACATGAATTTCAGTATGTTATTTGCTGCTTTTCTCTGCCAATCCAAGGAAAAATCAGACTGGCCGATTAGGCGCAGCGGATGCGTTACTCTCAGTACATCGGACCATCGTATAACAATTTTTGACGCTAGATTGGGCTTAAAGTCTTCGCACATCATAACAGGCTGGATGTCGTGCACTGCGACAATTGTGAGCAAGACCTGTTGTGCCACATCTTGAAATTGTTTCGTATAGAAAATCTGCCGTTTCGAAAATTCCTTCTGCTGTTGCAGGGTGCAGTTGGGTACAAGAATTGCGCGGAATATCAGATCCAAAGCCTCGCAGAACAGCAGCATTCTGAAAACGTTTCGAACGAGTCCATTTGAAATATTGCCCTTCGCTATTTGATAGGGACCAAGCGACGGTTGCATGTGTTCTATAGCCTGATAAACCGTGCGTTCTATGTCGCCGACTTCCGCCAAAAGAGTTTCTGAGCGAGCGAGCAAAATGTCGGGATCATCTAGATTAATTAGGTTTTTTATGTCAACGCATATCCGATAGCAATAGTAGCAGAAGACGTTAGTGTGAGCGGCGCCCATCGTCGAGGGGTCACTGTGTCGGACGGTTTCACGAATCCAGTCCAGGCTTTCTGGGGGGCAGTCGTCGCCGGTGGCAACAAACCGGGTCAACTATATAATATTAGAGACGCGTTGATAAGACGTAGAAGAACTGGTCGCAGCTCACCATTGTGCTGAAGACGGTGCTGAACATTTCACGTCCCTCTGGACTTAGAAACTGCCTCGGGCCTCGCAGGCGAACGAGTTCTGCCATGCCATGCAAATGGAGATCTGATCTCGCAGAAGCAATAGCAGGGTCCACTTTAGTTTGCACGCACCACGAAAGCTTCGTTTATATGTTAGTAAAGACCGCCTGATCAGCAAGCGCAGGAAATCCTCTTACTTCGTATACCCTCAGCAGCCAGATACTTAGTAAAATGCTGTCGCTTAAGCATTCCCTTGAATCTCGGAGCGCACGGTTAACGGCTACTAGAGAATCGCCGTAGGCCTGCGTCTGGAGGGTATTATCGCGAGAGCGAGTGGCACTCAGCAAATACCAACATCCCAGCGTCTTGCTGACATTATGCAGAGGCGAGCCCTCACCAGCCGCTGCAACTAGATGCAAGACGCGATGGAAAGGGTGGCCCAGGTTGGCCTTATCGTTGTTGACTGTATCTATTGAGAAATGATACAGCACCAACGGCACGAAATGGTCTGTGTGGGGGTCCGTCAGGGAGGAGCCTGGTGACAAGGACGAGGACTCTCTCTTGCGACGATCTCTTCCGATGGCCGACTGGTACGAGTTGACCGTCTCGACACGCATGCGCATGTTCCATTCGTCTCGATAGCCCACGCATGGCACGCCTTTTCGCTGACAACGGCGGCATCTAGGTCGCGCAAGGTCGCACTATTTGTAGTCAGAACGATAATACGTATTCATCATGCCAATTTCAACGCACCTTGAGATGGCACTGGCGGCAGGGCAGACAGCCGCGGCTCGGCCCACCAATGTTGGGCATGACGATCAGTGGTTTGAATTTAATACTACGCAACAATCAACTGGATTGGCTTGTTGTCACCAAAGTCTTCCCCAGCGAGAGACTGACTGGCGAGTTGGCCTCGTTCCGTTCAGCTGAGAGAATCCGAAGTTAAAGATTGCCGGCGGCTAAATAAGCACAACGGCCACTTCCCCACCACCCAACACCAGCACCAGCGCCAACATCATCAACCATCATAGCTCAACATATACCCATAGACATCATAAACTGCTTCACGGAAGGCAAAAGTCATGCTGACAATCAGCGAAACCGACCAAGTCGACACACCACTCGCAACCTATGTCTACTCGGAAAGTATCACAACGGGCCGCGTGGACGTCCTGGCACGTTGTCCTTACGATATTTAGATTGTCAAGACAATTGACTGACTGATATGTAGCCACCTCATTTGTCGGCTTCATCTGCCGCTGATCGCTCAGTCCAGGTGTCGGCCATCCGGTCATGGGTGCCGTATCTGATGAACGTCTTTCTTCCAGCGGGATATCCCCATACCGTGACCGAGGATTACTTAGAGTGAGCATTATAATAACTCTTAATAAAATATAACTAGAAATCGGGCTAACCGCGGATAGATATCATATATATGCACGTTAGATCAATCGCAGGCGGTTTGTGCTCTCTAACTTGGATAGGACGCGGTACAAGCCTTTGCGAGCTCAGTAGCCGGACTTTTGTCCTCGCGAGCCGTTCTGCAGGGTATGTCTCGACTTTTCAATCGTCAAAGTACAGTAGCTCAATATTCCATATAGGAGTCGGAGTTGGCGACGCAGCCGCCACGCCAACCTCGGCGCTGCTTCTACAAATCCTCCAAGACACATCCGGACGAATCGCAACAATATTGTTTGCGCACCGTCTGGGCACTGCTCTAGAGCCGGAATGCAAAAGATATCGACTGGCAGCGGATGTGTTCAACGATGTAGCTATGGTCCTGGATTGTCTCTCTCCGCTAGTGTCTATGCGGCCGGCGCGTTTCGCTGTCATGAGCGGCGCGAGCGTGTTAAGAGCGCTGTGTGGCGTGACAGCAGGAAGCTCAAAGGCCAGTTTAAGTGCACATTTTGCGAGGAATAAGAACATCGGAGAGTTGAATGCCGTGTGTAATACCGTCCCTATTGACGTGGCTACTCCTAGCTGATGTTGATATTGGTGCAGAAAGACTCATCTCAGGCGACCATGATATCGCTGATAGGCATGGCTGTAAGTTTGTTGTATCTTTGTTCTTTAGTGTGGCTTTAATATGCTCATTAAGCAGGCTGGTTCTATAGTTGTCTCCTATGTCATAAGCCTCTCTGCAACGTGGATTTCCCTCATCAGCCTCCTGCTTATCCACCTCGCTGCCAACTATCGCGCCGTGCGCGCTGTGCAGATGACGTGCCTGAATAGACAGCGAGCCAACATCGTATTCTCGTGTATATTCGAGACAGATCAGTCAATCATTTCAGCGGTGGATAATCCGCAGAGTCAGCCACAGCCTCCTCGCGATATTAGAATTTTACAACCTGCTGAAGTCGCTCAAAGAGAGAGAATTTTTGAAAAAGACGGTGTCCTCCGCTGGACTAGCTCCTCTCAATCGCCTTTCTCTGAAGAAATTGGATGGTGTCGAATCGGCGTGTCCATACAGCAAGTCCTCTCCTCTTCCGGATCAACGGATTACTTCCCTGGATTGATAGACACATTCACCTCCGAAGCATACATAATATTCATTAGCTCCTTAGCGCATAGTACAGATGCGCCAGTTGAGTTCCACAAAAAGCCACAGGTGCTGATTATTCTCAAGCACGGCTGCACATCTGTCCAGCAACTCAAAGCGTGGAGTCATGCTTTGATCGTTGCCAAGATGATTCGCTCAAGAGAGTTGTCAAATAGTGATGAGAAAGGGAATCTGGAGCAAGTGCTGGTGATGCTCTCATCTACATTAGAGTTGTTGAATGCGCGTTTTGATACACACTATGTTCCACAGCTGGAGCGCGCAGGATGGGATTTGCATACCGCAGTGTTGGAAACCAGCTCAGGGCGGAGAATCGCCGTTAGCCACTGAGACTTGCTTGTGCTCGTACAGATGTTGATCGCGACATGAACTAGAAATGTGCCTGGTTCAAATATTTCACAATTGAAAAATATATTATGTGTCCGGGCAGAGAGCAAGCCAATTAGAAATGGACTTTCTTATTGACGGAGAACTCATCGAGATACATATATATAATATCATCATCAAAAATAACATCAAAGCATAGGAGCCATTCGGGTATACGGATTTAATCTACTGCTGTGGGTGAACACGGAATAGTGCTTGACATGTGGGCGCCATCAACTACCCCATGCAACTAAAAGCACTAAGCATTGGAAGGCTGTATAGCCTACAGCCTGAGTCTACACTGTACAGGGTACAGCCTGACTGGTACCCTGCAAATTAATCCGGAGTAGGCTCTGGATTTGGAATTGGTCATTAATCTGATGCATTAGCTTTGGCAGCTAATTCGACGGCGCACAGAAGAAGCAGGCATACAATATTGTTGCCATGCACACGAGCGGCGAAGGTCACGACAGGTTTGCAAGGCTGGCTAATAATAGAAAAGGGGCTTTCTACCATGATCTCCCCGGTTTTCTGCCAGGCTGCCGGCGCAGGTTAGGCTTCTCCAGACGGTCAATATCTTGCGCGCCATTTGTAAATCATGAAAATACCCCAAAGTCATTTCACCATTTTATGATTTGACAGAGAATAAGCTACTCAATAATGAATTGGATAAAACGACCAACATCATTCCTCCCTAACCGTACCAAAGAAAACAGAATCTCCTGGCAATCTCCAGTCCATGTAACGGCAACAGAACCCAAGAACACCGGATTTGCTTCCCCATCGTCCATACCCTCCACCGTCAGCATGCAGCCGACCCCTTCAGCAGTGATAAAACTCCCCAATCGATCCGTAAACGAGCAGATCCAAGAACTAGTGAAGATGACTCGACACGCATTCACACAAGTTCGAGAGGCTCAGCGTATGCGCCAACTCGCATACGCGCAGCTGATGGATAAGGGCGACTTCCAGACCCTGAACTGGATCGACGCAACAATCAAAGACGCTGAAGAAGCTTCCTGGGACATGCTATCGTGGGTCGAGCCGGCGCGCGTAGAACAAGAGGTGCGCGGCGATGGAAGGTTGCGTCTCGGGATGCGCATGCTTTGGACGCTGCGGAACAATAGCCAACGCGGGGATGCGAAGCGAAGTCACTTACTGCTTTGTCTGGGGAGTTTGTCGTCGGTAATCGGCCATCTCCATCATATTGCCTCCGTGGAACCCCCTGAAAACACGCGCGAGCCGTCCTTGCCATCGCGAGTTGAAGACCATGGGCAAGCGGATCTGGGGAGGCATTTTGCAGACTCTCTGAATCTTAGCAGTTCTATATCTCTTGCTCTGCCGAGCGATATTGGGTCTCTGGGCTCTGCAGAAGAGACGATCAAGAGTGGTGCTGAGGAAAGCGTGTCTATCAATCATGAAATCAGTGGGATGTTGGCCTGGCGGCGATCAAAACAGCCCGATGTTGTAAACAGACCAGCTGAGTTTGTAGCAGAGTTGGAGAGCGTCGCATTATCAGAGCGATGAAATACCGAGGCATCATATGTACACTACAATCATGGTCTGGAGGATAGGCTCAACAATCTCTTTGAAGCGATTTCATGAAGCAATATTATGTATGAATATCTGAATAATTCTTAGGAAACATTACAGCTTCGCGGTAACGGCATCGCACAAAACAACTTTGCTAGCCAGGCGCTGCCCTTTCTGATCAGATACCTTCACAAATGCAGGCAACACTACAATTTCATTACCAGCCGTAGCAGTATAGACAAAGTCAAACGCGCAAGGTTGGCCAAAAAGCCAACGTCCCAAGTCAGCAGCAGTGGCCGTCACGGTTTTCAAGTGACGAACACGGTCTGCCCGCGAATATGACGGGTCAGCGTATGGAGCGAAGGAGGAGGTGAAGCTTTCAACGAATTTGTAAATCGCGGTATCTTGCACGGCCAAGTTTGTTTCCGTGGCTTCAGGTGTTGCAGATTGAGACAGGTAAGATGTCAACATGCGCCAATCGTGGAAAGCTTTACTGAATTCTATAATCGAGTTAACAATACATTCCAGAGAAAGACGACGGGTTCATACCTTTATCAGAATTGCTTGTCTGTTGTTCCAGTGGACCAATCGCGAAGGATGAGGGTAGTAAGGAGTCTCTTGTCGCGCTTTGTGGCTGTACTTTTTGTAAAAGAGAGTGCACGAGAGTATGTGTGATGACCAACCGCCGTGTTCGAGGATTTTCCAGAAGCAAAGTCAACGATCCTGGAAGATAAGGCGAGTCAAAGTCGGATATCCTGGGGTCCTCCCCAGAGCTGAGCTGTAAGGTCGACGGGGTCTGAGAATAATAGTTGTCCACGTGAAGAGTGGCTTGATCGAAAAATTCCAAAACGCGTTGGACAACAGTCTCATCGCCTGCTGGTTCTGGGATATATTTCGACAGACTGCTGCTCGCTATCAAAACCGTTTCGCCGGTCTTTCCCGGAACGAGCTGAGCATTTGTTCCTGTAGCAGGAGGTGTATTCGGATTAGGACCACCGGCCTTCCCTACTACCGTGGTATATTCTCCCTTCAAGCCGCTGCGTGCGTTCTGTCGAGAGCTGCGGAAGAAGAGCCATGCAGCCAATATAACTAATAGTGCTGTACCAGCTACAGATCCAACAATGGCACCGGCAAGAGTTCCATTGCTCACTCCGTGGCTTCGTCCGGGGTTGGTCGAAGCAGTGCTCGTAGCGATAGGAGTAGAGCTCGCAGTTGTTGGAGTAGTACTGGCTCGTACAATGGCGCTGGAAGATGCAATAGCAGCTGTGGAGAAAGTTGAAGCACGAAAATACGTAGTCATTGGATCCATTGCCATCGTGCTAGGGCTCATAAGAGCCCAGTCTGCATCCGCGGGTGTCGTTATGGGAGAATTTATTTAGAGAGTACAGTAAAATAGCAGGCTAAAGTTTCAGGATAAACAAACACGAAAAGCAGTTTTTCAACTCCAGGTCATCCCAGCCTTGTCCCTATATCCGGGCGGATATACTGTATAGTAGACACTGGACAGCCTCGTGGGGGCTGTGAACCAGGGGCTGTGAACCCCATATTAGGTAGGTTGCCCGGCTGAACCCTTGTTTTATTTCAGATGATATGTAAAACCCCATAATATCATGAGACTAAAGTAAATAACAGGAGCTAGTGCCATTTTGCTTTAATTTTAGTTTGTTTAGAGCAATTAGACCGCGGAAATTGCAAGTTCTGAGCTGCGAGCACCAAGCACCCCTTGGGAGAACCCTCCGACCAAGCTCTATAGCAGAATATAGAGCAGTGAATGCATCTGCGCGCAAGAAATATGAGTGACAAGGAAGTAGTTGCTGTCAGGTCTGGAGCCGTGGATCAGTATGAATGGCATCCAGATATTGTCGTCGGAGTCGATTTTGGCATGACATACACCGGTAAGGGAGCGCCTACATGTCAATAGTAGTAGCGTAAGAGATAACAGTATGATATAACAGGAGTGGCCTACTCCTGTGCGCCAGGATGGTCACCACCCAAAACAATCCAGCGCTGGCCAGGAAAACTGCCTGGCGAGCTGGCAAACAAGGTACCTACCTGTATTGAATACCAGGCCGACTCTACAACAGTGAAAAACTGGGGATTCCTCTGCGACCAAGAAAATCAGTCAGGCGTGATACACGAGTTCTTCAAGCTCCATCTGGCGCCTCATTATCGTTACGAATATGGCGGTGGCCCCAGCAGAATGGAGGCGCAACGATGGTTCCGAGACTATATCCAGTGCATTTATCAGCATGTCATGAACCATCTAGCCAGTACGATCCCGGAATTCCCATTACGGAAAGTTGAGATTCTCTTCAGTGTTCCGACAACGTGGAAGGATGTGCGAATGATTGAGGAAACGAGGATCTTGATAGAGCAGGCAATAATGATGAGATCGTCTAATCATCGAGCGAGCATTGGTTTGACGGAGGCTGAAGCCGCAGCTGTCTATGCTTGCAAACAGCATTATCAGGTATTTCCCGATGAACTAGTATTGTTGGTATAAACCTCTGGAAGAACATTAACAATGTTGCAGAGAGGCGACACAATTATGGTCTGCGACGCTGGAGGTGGAACAACTGTAAGCCAGATCACTCTTTTCTACCGCGTTGATTCTTACCAGCGCAAGGACGTCAACGTACTCAAATTGCTGTCGTCACCTGCCGAGCCTACAGTCCTCAAACAACTAGGCAACGTCGAAGGTAAAGCCGTAGACGCCCTTTTAAAATCCGATAATTGACATCTCTAGGACGACCCATCGGCTCTGTTTTTATCGACAGGTCTATTCATCAGCTATTATGCGAAAGGTTATCAAAGATTCGCAATCATTTGTCCACATCTCCAACCGATATAGCATGGAAAATGATATCCGGACGTTTCCAACGACTCAAATGCTCTTTTGGCACTGATGCCACTTCAACGCCGTGGTTGAAACTTGATGTTCCCTCATTAGGCCCTGGATCAGACTTTCCCGAGGCAGAGATCCAGAATGGGCAGATGCGAATATCATGGTGGGTGGCTTCACCACCTTGCATAAAGAAAAGTAACACCAGCTGAGCCAGAAAAGGGACATGTTGAGACGGTGCTTCGATGTCAAGATCGACGAGATGTGTAGCTTGCTCGATGCGCAAATTGAGCAAACACGCACAAAGTATCCGGACGAGAGAATTGTGCGAATGCCTTACATTATACATCCTGCCGTGATAGTTGCTGACATATTGCGTAGTCTTACATTGTCCTGTCAGGAGGATTCGGCAGCTCTCCATATGTGAGAAAGCGCCTTCTTGATCGGTATAGCAGCTTGTCTGTTACGTCTTCTATGAGCACACTTCCTGGTCAAACAGATGTGCATGTTCTCATGGCAGATGAGCCGTTAGTCTCCCCTATATATTCTCACAGTTCCAGATGCTGATGCGATATCAGACAACTTGTTGTGGTTCACGGCTTGGTGCTGGACCGGACGCAACAACTCCAGCAAGGTGTGGTCGTTTTCGGATCGCGGTGTTCTCCTGTGAGTTATGGCATCATATGTGACGAGGCCTACGACCCAGCCAGACATGTTGGAGAGCCCATCAGGCATGATCCTCGCGACAACAAAATATATGCAATCCGCCAGATAGACTGGCTCGTCGTTCAGGTGTGTAGTGCTATCTGTTTTCATACCGGACACGCTTATAAAGAATGCCCGGATTTTAGGGAAAGCCGATCCCACACACCGGAATAGCGAAAGAATTCCAACTCAAAATGGAGCATGACGAAGACAACGGAGTATGGAAAGTCCACATCGTCATGTCGACTCTGCCACCGGAGAATCTGCCTCGGAGCATGAATCAAGGCGGCGCACAGCAAGTGTGCAGCCTGGACATTCCCACAGGGTACGTGGATAAAAAACTGAAAAACAGGCACTGGTATAACTTCAAGCCTGCCTATTGGAGAGCAAAGTTTGACGTGAAGGTTCTGGTTGGGCTGGCGGATCTGAAGTTTCAGCTGTGGAATAAGGAAACTCGCCTCGGGAGCAGAGACCACGAGCCCATCCGAGTGAAGTGGGAGCCTGCTAGAGAGTTGGATGAGAAAACGCAATTTTAGTGGTGCATGATCACCAGATGCGATGCTATATCTGCTTCAATCTGTGGACACGCTATAATCGTAGTGCTTCGTATTATCAGTCATCTATACGAGGATGTTGTGTTCAATTCTTGGTGCAAAGTAATGACGTAAGGCATGCAGATAGATATAAAAGATATACACACTTGCATACGTTGTATAGACTAAGTAAACTACATAAATTCAAGGCATATTGATCTGAGTGTAGACTATGTAAATATGTAAATCATGCGTAAGTAGTATCTTAGGCATCAAAATTATGGAGATGCCTATTTTGACTAATATATATATGTAACTAGACATCATGACATGCATTTCTTGCTTAGATTAGAACTATCCTTTTCAGGCTAAGAGATGATAGTAATATCTTGAGTGCTAAATTAAAAGAATCAATGAGCCATGACCCCTTGAGCACTGCCATTGAGATGTAATGAATTGTCAATGCTTACGCATTCCGCTAAACAGATGTGACGAGTAATAATCACGCCGAGGGGTATTAGTGTTACTTGTTCATGGCGTCAGCCGAGATCAAGGAATTGTCAGAACAATTCTCCTCAGAATATTCCAACAAGCTAATCCATCTCACTGAACAACAGCCTCGATTTAGCTGTATGTCAATTGATCGATGGCTGAGAACAGCTCTTCAGCTTGACGGTGTATACCACGCCAATCGATACAACCCGCAAAGCGCGTTCTCTCAGCTGAATAAATCTGAAACGCCCACGCCGCGGGTGATTGGCGCGAGAGTTTGCATGTTTTGCATCATGCACGCCCGTCACACCCCGATCAGGCCTAGCGCGTGTTAGCCGCCGCTGTGACGGGCGCTAAGCGACTCGCAAGGCCGATTGGCTGAAATCCAGCCAATCACTGCCCGCAAAGCTGAGTCAGCCGGCCCCGCCAAGACGACGATCTGTCAACAACAACAACAAACCTCTGTGCTTCTATTCTCATTTGTTCATCTTTAATAAATTTCTATATTGCGATTGGTGCGACCTCGATACGATTACGATGGCATAGACGTACCCCCTCTGCCAGCGCTCTTCCAGAATTGACAACGGCGGATCACGCTGTCCAGTCATGCTCTCCAGTCACGCTGCGTAGTCCGCTGCCTGACGCTAGCTCCCAAACTACTTCCTTCGTATGGCTCGGAGTACAGTAGAAGGACCAAAGAACGACTTCATGCCGAAGGATGAAACAGGTGCGTTGTACAGCTGGTTGTCTGACATGCTAGTCGTACTTTTACACGCATCCTGTCTGACACGACGGCATGCAGTCCGAATTGACGTGTTCGCTCCGGCGTCTTGTGCAAGGACTAACAGATCAATAGCCTGTGCACACGGCAACGGAATTCAATTTAATATAGAATAAGTACCAGTACATAACAGCAACAAAGACTGCACGGATACTGTGCATGACTCGGCCGGGACTGGAACACGAGACTCGAGTCGAAACTGGCCGTGGCTGAATGGCACGACAGAGCGCCAATGCTCGCTAAGCCTGTCCAACCAGGTGGATTTGCAAGTGATGAGCAGCTACCTTGCCTTGCTGCCAACGGAGCTACGACTAACAGCCAACTAGCAGGTGGGCTGGATCTAGACGAGCATCGCGGCTCCACCGTAATCAACCAAAAATTGAAGGCGTCAGTCGCCGATTGACGATGGCCGCTGTCACCAGCTAGCCTTCTCCGTACGTAGTGTGTGCAAAGTTCACTGTTGGTACCAGTCTTGCGGTGGATAAATAAGACTTAGAAGGATTTTGTTAGGATTTACAACGCATTAGGCTCTAGTCTCTGGCGTGGTTCTAAGTTTAGCCCCCCTCTTTACGAGATGAGCACATCGATTTACAAAGTTATATGCCGTAGTTCTCCTTTCCGCGAGCCTTGGATCTCTCCACAGCGATGCCTCTAATCTCTTAGCAGTTATATACCTGTCTATCTGCCGTCGGCCCAGTCAGGACCCAAATCATCGTTTCACGCCAGCTGCCCCTGACAAGATCGACTATCGAGTCTCCTGCCGATATCTTGTCTTTTTTAATATTGACTATACGTTTTTCTCTCTTCTTTGCGTCTGGCTGCTGCTGCTGCTGCTGAGATAACCAACGTTTTCCCTCGAGCCCTAAACCGGCTATTGCGAGCTATTGTTTTGACCGTCGAGCCGTTCCTCTTGAGGCCTATCTTCTACATGCAGGAGATTCGCAATATCCTCCGACACATTGAGTGTTTCTAGGCTAGCACCATCGGGAACCATGCAGATGCACGATCTGAGAGTGTCTACGAAAGACGACTTCGAGGCTCTCCCGCCGGCTGTTCAGAGAAAGGTAGGCTTTTTATTTCTTCTCATATTTGTTTTATTATTATGTTATGCATCATTTTTTTCCTTTTTCTCGACACGTCAAAGGAGCCCGTCGCTGGCTGTCACGTGCCCGATTCAACACCTGCCGAACATCGCAGGACTTTCAACACACCGAGGCTTCATCAAACTGCCACTACGGTTCTTAGTCAGTCAGTCAGTCAATCAATCAGTCACATCACACCGACTCGTGAAAAAAAAAGGCCATGCAAGGGTGTTCTAGTGCTCTAGCCCGAGCAATTCCCGCCTCAGCCGTCCCCACAGACAAGGCCCGAACACCAATAGTGTGTGTGCCGGCGGTGCCGCGCAAATACCACACTCTGGGGATCTTCTGAAAGGAAAAAAAAAAGGGGAGCAGGATAAAGAAGAAAAGCCAAAGCCCCGTTTCCTGCCCTGACCGTGCGAGAAAGAGACAAAAGCCTTCGTCCGCAGAGTCACGATTCCACGCACTGGCCGTGCCAGCCGGGTGACTAGTCCACCACCACTAGTTCTCATTCTGCGAGGTACAGGCAACTATGCCGGACGCGGCTTGAGCTAGCTGGGCGCGTGAATCTAGTTGGCTGCTATTTGTTGCTAAGGTTGCTAGTGCTGCTAGTAGCGAGCGGTTGCGACAGCTTGCCCCTTTTGGCTCCAGCCTGTCAGGCTCAGACTCAGTAATCTGCTTTATCATGCTAACCTATAATGCTTCGCTACTATAGTTCTTTTCGAATCTGGAGCGTTTCCGTTTATTAACGACGCAGCACTATCCACGCCATCATGCTCATGCTCAATTTCGGCGCGACATCGAACACCCACCGAAACGCCCGCTGTCCATCCGCACCAAGACCTCGTCGGCTGTTATAACCAGCAGACAGCGGAATTCTCGCCAGAAAGCCTTTCTTCGCCGGAGGCCGCGTTCTGCTGTTGATTACGATCCGCATCTGGTGCAGGAATACTGGCAATGCTTCGATTCGCTGCCCCCCAAAATCCAAAAGATCATTTTCTCTAAGGAAGAGCAGCGTCTGCTGCATCGAACGGCCCCTGTCAGCCAGATCACCGACGCTGCCGATCAGGCACTGCTCAAGTTCGAAGAGAGGCACAGAGCTTCTCTCCAGCGCGAATCTCGCTCTCGCTCTCGCTCTCGCCCTCGGTCAGGCGTTGAATCCGACTTGTACGACGACGAATCGGAGATTGCCCCCCGAATTCGACGACGGTCCAGAGTATCCTCGTCTCCTTCGTCGCCGATAGAAGACGCTGATCCTACGGATTCCGGCATTGAGATGGAAGAATCAATTCTAGACAGCTTCCGATGGCTCGACGAGGACGAGGACCTCGACTTGTCCTTGGACAGCTATCACAAATACGTCTCTGACACAGCACAGTCGAATGCTGCCAAAGATCCCACCTCTACCCCACGCCGAATGCCCTCTTTCCGACGCACATTATCCCTGGCCAAGAATCGCAATTCGTTGTTCATCGGCAACCGCACCTTGAGCTCGAGCCAGTCTTCAACAATTCCCTTTTCATCCACGATGAATACTTATAGTAACCGCTCTAGTCAGAATTTCGGCACTCATAGTCGACATGCAACCCGTCGTTCTACATCCTCCATCGACCCGGCTGCGCAGTACTACCAAGATCCCGAAGCTCGACTGAAGTTGCGTGTGTATCTGGCATCCCCACAGAAATTCGACGAAGCTATTGAATTTGGATTTCCGTCGTTGGAAAACAAGGAAAATAACAGCGTTGCGTGGCGGCGGGATTCGAAGCGGATATCCCAACTCTCGGCATCGACTCATGGATGGACCTTTTTGGACGACGAAAGCACGTCTGTTGACCTGAGCCTGTTTGATTACGCTCACGAACATAATAAACAGCAGCAGCAATTACAACAACAGTCGCAACTGCGGCGGAAAAGTAAAGATTTGGCCACGTCGAGTGTGCATGAGGTTCTTCCTTCTCCCTCTGTGTCCCCTGATCTGCGACGCCCACAACCGTTGAAACCGCTTTCTTCATCCGGCAACAATGCCCCCGGCCACCGCCGCGAGATGACGCTGAAGATGACTCTGACGAGGCCCGACTTGCGCACAAACGCTGCCGACTTGTCGTTGGACGACCCGCTCCGGTTGGCAGAGCTGCCTCCCGCGGACGAGACCCTGAATATCTGGGATGACATGCCCGAGGACCAGGGCGTGGTGAAGAAGATGTGGCGGAAACTCCGCGCATGGCGGGATTAATTCCCCTTCCCCCCTCTCTTGATCAGAGAAAATGATTCTCGCCAACTTTACTAACTTTCTATGTCCATGTTTAAAAAGTTTCTCCATTTGGAGCTTTTCTTTACCTTCCCTTCGTGTCTATATTCTATTATTCTATTATTACTGACTTGATTCTTGTAATTTGGATTAGCCTGATCATCTGAGCGACTTGTCATGATTTGAGACACTTACACATATACCCTCTTTTGCCGTGTCTACTTCTCTCCTTACCATTTTCTTTTCTTGAAGAATGTTGCCGCAAACGGCGTCGATACACTTATACAATATAACATATACACATTATGAGCGTAATCGATATTAAAATCATAGTGTAGTAATTATCTATGGTCTCCTGCTCGTGTAATTAGCAGAACTGTTGTAAATCCAGCAAGCAGATAGAGCTCACGTGATCACGCAACGGAGTGATGACGGAGCTGCCTACGTTTGAGGCCACGCAGCTCCCCTAACTGCCACCACCTGTATACACTGCTTCGCCCGCGCTTGTTTATTGAATTTTCTAGAGCCAATCATTTTTGTTTTATTTCCTAGCTTATTTCCTTCTTATTTGTTACCGGCAACTTGCCTACAAATCCGCCAACCCATAAATCTGCCACCCGAAGTGCTAATAGCCTTCGTCAGCCACGGCTCGCGATAACTTAAATCGTCCCACCTGCGAAACACTAAACAAGTCTATCGCGATCTCTCAGATGCCGAATCAGCAATCCTCATAGTTTATAATCGCCCATCATCATGATCCTTCGGTGGCTCCCTCTGCTGCTGCTGGCGGCCATCGCGCCGCTCAGCGCGGCCAAATCGGACGGACCCAAGATAGCTTACAAGCAGCTCAGCGCCGAGCCCAGAACGCCATTCTACTTTGAGAACTCGGATACGGTGCTGTTCCTGAGTCCGGATACCGGCGATGTTTGGCAATCGTTTGATGGAGGCGTGGAGTGGAGCGTGATTGGGGATGGAGAACAAGGAGGAGACATGAAGAACGCCGCTCTCTCGATCCAGCCGCATCCTTTCGACAATCAAAAGGCTTATATTCTGGGCCGGCGCGGAACGCACTGGGTGACGACGGACCAGGGGAAGACGTGGAGTTCGTTTGATATCCGGGCGATTCCGTTGGAAAATTCGCTGGTGTTTCATGGCGGGGATTCGAAGAAGGTCATTTTCCATGGCGAGCAATGCACCGTGTTTCAGTGCATGGTGACGGCTTATTACACTTTGGACGATTTTCGCACGGTTTCGCCGCTTCGCGACACTGCGAGAGGCTGTTTATGGGCTGTTGGGACGCCGTTGTTTGCCGAGTCGGTGGATGATATTATGGACGAAGTCGGCAACCGCGTCTTTTGCGTCGTGCATGGACTCAAGAATCCGTTCGCTTTTGCGTATCGTCTTGTCTATTCGGACGAGTTTTTCCAGGATGATGCAGACGGGATTGAAGCGAAACTCAATGGCGGACGGCCTGTGGCCGGCATCATCAACGCGGCGTCGCGCACCAAGTACCTCGTGGTTGCGGCAAAGTCGCAAGGAACCGATGAGCTGGCGATGTTTGTAACGGATGACGCTATTACATGGCACCGCGCCGAGTTTGGGAACCACAAGATCGAAGAGGAGGCGTATACGGTGTTGGATGGGACAAGCTATAGTATCCATGTGGATATCATGAACACGGAACGATTTGTCAATATGGGCGTCCTGTTCACGTCCAACTCCAACGGCACGTACTTCACTCGTAATATCGAGCACACGAATCGCGATTCGTTCGGATATGTCGACTATGAAACGATTGCCGATGTCCAGGGTATCGCGTTGGTCAATGTGGTGGATAACTGGGAAGATGTTGAAAATCTGGCAGCCGAGAAGAAGGTGGTTAGCAAGATCAGTTTTGACGATGGCCGTACCTTTCAGCCGCTGAAAGTGGGCGATGAGGACCTGCATTTGCATTCTGTCACTGCATTCAAAAACGTCGGTCTTGTCTTCTCGAGTCCTGCGCCCGGTATTGTCATGGGCGTGGGCAACACTGGCAGTTATTTGAAGAGTTATGAAGAAGGGCATCTTTATGTCTCGGACGATGCTGGCGTGACGTGGCGTCTCGGACTAGACAAGCCGCACAAGTACGAAATGGGGAACAAGGGCGCTGTCGTGGCGGCTATCCAAGACGATAGAGCGCCCACCAACAAGATCCAGTTCTCTATCAACCATGGGAAAGACTGGGAGTCTGCCGAACTCGAGCAGGAGATTGTTCCATACATCCTGACCACAACCCCAGACTCTACAAGCCTAAAATTTCTTCTTATCGGCTACGTCGGTGACCTTAACGATATTGCTGGTCTTGAGTGGTATGTGTACGCCATTGATTTTGAGGGATTGCATGAGAGAGAGTGCAAGGACAGTGACTTCGAAGATTGGCCGGCTCGACTGGATGAAAAGGGCGAGCCCAGCTGTCTCATGGGACATAAACAGTTCTACCGTCGGCGTAAATCCGACGCAAACTGCTTCATCACGGAGAACCTCTTCAAAACTCCCGCGCCGACCTTTAAGCCTTGTAAATGCACTGCAGAAGACTTTGAGTGCGACTACAACTTCGTCCGCTCCGAAGACCGAAAGGAATGTGTTCCCACGACCGCTCTCCACGCCCCTGAAGGCACATGCAAGAAGGACAGTGATACTTTTAAAGGCCCTTCAGGATGGAGGCTGATTCCAGGAAATGCATGTGTTCGCGATGGTGGTGTAGAACTCGACAAGGATATTGACCGCCCATGCAAGGATGCCCTGAAAGCGCCGTCCGGTGATGCTAAAGCGATTATCTCTCAGGCTAGCTACATTGACTCGGACAAGTTTGAGGAGTTCTACTATCTCGAAAGAGCTGGTAGCAGCACAGGAGACGACGAGACAATCATCATGCGCACGTCGGATAACAAACTCTACGTGACCCATGATCACGGCAAGAAATGGGTCCATGAGCTAGCAGACGTCAAGGTCCAGGAGATTGCGCTACACAAGTATCTGAACGACCGCGCATTTTTCCTCACCGACAGCGGGAAGCAGTGGTTGACGATCAATCGCGCCCATAATTTTGATTCGTTCAATGCACCGGCAGAACGGGACCCAACTGGCTTGACAATGGGTTTCCACCCGATCAACAAAGATTGGATGATCTGGACGGGCACTACTGACTGTCAGCATGCCTTGTGTCCCAAAACATCGTACGTCACGAAACACCGGGGCGACAAGTGGGATCTGCTGCTGCGGACAGTCGAGAAGTGCGAGTTTATGGCGAGGGAAGACCGAGATGAAGGGCTGGAAAATCTCATCTTCTGTGATCAACACGAGGGTGAGGATATTAATGGCAAACGCACGCTCGTCACAAGCAAGAACCTGTTTGACACCTCGGAAACGCCATTAACCGATATCATCGACTTTGCCACTATGGCTGAATTCATTATCATAGCGACGAAGAATCCGCAGAAGGAGAACTCCCTCAAGGTCGACGCAAGCGTTGACGGCGTCACTTTTGCCGATGCCGAGTTCCCTGTCAATTTGGATGTTCCAGTGCAGCTGGCGTACACAGTTCTGGACAGCTCTACGCATTCCGTGTTTTTGCATGTGGCGGCCAACAACAAAATCGACCAGTCGTATGGATCAATCATCAAGAGTAACAGCAACGGCACCTCCTACGTGCTGAGTATCAATGACGTGAACCGCAGCAATCGCGGGTACGTGGACTTCGAGAAGATGCAGGGTCTAGAAGGTGTCGCCATGGTCAATGTGGTCAGCAATACCAATGATGTAGACAAGGGAAGCGAAAAGAAATTAAAGACCAAGATCACGCATAACGACGGTGCACAGTGGACTCTTTTACCACCGCCAACCAAGGATTCCGAGGGCAAGAGCTACAGCTGTGGCTCAGATGGCAAGCCAACCGAAAAATGCTCTCTGCATCTCCACGGATACACTGAAAGGCGGGATCCTCGAGACACGTTTGCATCAGCATCGGCAATCGGTCTTATGTTCGGCGTCGGCAATGTCGGCGAGTCTTTGGGCAGCAAATCCGACAGCAGCAGCACATTCTTCAGTCGAGACGGCGGCATCAGCTGGAAGGAGGTGAAGAAGGGCAATTATATGTGGAAATTCGGCGACCAGGGCTCTATACTCGTCCTCGTCGAAGAACTCAAGGCAACGCGAGTGATCTATTTCAGCGTTGATGAGGGCGAAACATGGGAGGAATACCAGTTCTCGGACAAGGAAATCGTCGTGCAGAGCTTGTCGACCGTGCCATCTGACACATCCAAGAATTTCCTCCTCTGGGGCAAGGAAGTTGGCACCAACAAACTGGTCACTGTCAACCTGGACTTTAGCGGATTGCGTGACCGAACGTGCAACCTGGATGAAGACGCTGGCGAGAGCGAAGACTATTACTTGTGGGAGCCCAAGCATCCGCTCCAGGAAGGAAACTGCCTGTTTGGCCATGTCGAGCAATACCACCGCAAGAAGCCTGCGTCGCATTGTTGGAACGACTGGTCGGAGGCGCATGTGCATCGTATTTCGCACAACTGCACTTGTACTCGCGAAGATTTCGAGTGGTATGTCTTGATCTTCCTCCGTTCTTTCTTCATTTTCTTTTTCTTTTTCTCTCTTCTTTTGTACCTTTTTACTAATAAGAGATATAGTGACTACAACTACGAACCCCAACCCGACGGAAGCTGTGCCCTAGTGCCCGGCCTCCCCAAACCCAACGCAATCGACTACTGCAAACAAAACCCAGACGCCTACGAATACTGGGAACCCACGGGATACCGACGTATCCCGCTGACGACGTGCTCTGGCGGCGTCAACCTGGACCGGTTAGTCTCACACCCTTGCCCGAACCACGAGGAAGAGTACGAGCGCAAGCACGGTGTGAGCGGGTTTGTCATCTTCCTTGCTATTGTTGTGCCGGTATTGGCTGCCGCGGGTGCCGGATACTGGGTGTACACGAGATGGGATGGCAAGTTTGGGCAGATCCGGCTGGGCGGCGAAGGCTCAGAGTCGTTTACGGCGCGCGGGTCGTCGTTAATTGCGGTTCCCGTGGCGATTATCGCAGGTGTCGTGGCTGCTGTCAAGGTGCTGCCGCTGCTGGGCATGAGTCTCTGGCGGAGCGCGAGTGGCTATGTGCGGTTGCCGGGTCGTGGCAGTGGTCCACGGCCGTATGCGACGAGGGGCGCGTTTGCGGCGAGGAGGGGAGATTACACGAATGTCGTGGATGATGAGGACGAGTTGTTGGGTGATGACGAGTTTGAGGATGAAGAAGAGTCGTGATATGATCTACTCTTACTACTACTGATACTACTACTACTTATTTACGGCATAGCAAGCATGTAATTTTCTTTCCTTTTTGGATGTTGTCATAAGACATTGCTGGATAGACGAACCGTTTCATTTTATTAACCATCTGTCATATTATCAAGTCAGTTTCACCAGATAACCAATCTACGCAGCTAGATCCTCCGGCCCAAACGAATCCGGCAGAAGCTGTCCATCAGTTAGTCCTGAGTTTGTAGTGGATGTTCAGTAGTACGAACCTCTCCCATAGTCGCAACCTTGTACTCCCCATTCTTGTCGTACATGTATATCGGAAAGTTGGGGGTTGTGAATTCCCTCATACTATACAATATATAAACATTAGTTCAGGCTTGTGTTCGTATCTGCTGATATGTACGTACAACTGCCGACACATGCCACACGGACTCGCAGCGGGCTTGATGTCGGTCGCTACGGCGATCGCTTTGAAGGATTTGTGGCCTTGCATCTGCGGGCATTAATCTCTCGTGAGTACAAGTGGCAAAGTCATGGTATTTGTGTTATCATGGATATGGATGAGACGCACCAAAGCAACGCCAAAGGCAACGCGCTCCGCGCAGGTGCCCACGGGATACGAGGCGTTTTCAATGTTTGCGCCGGAGATGTATTCTCCGGTTGTCGTGAGGAGGCATGCGCCAACGTGGAAGTTGGAGTATGGGCCTGGTTATGTTAGTATGTAATGTGTATGTAGGAGGGGTTGATATAAGTGAAAGTCAGATACACTGACAGTGCGCTTTGGATTTGGCTTCAATGGCCTTGCTAGAGATTGTCTGGAGCTCAATGTCGGACAACACGTGGGCAGCCATGTTGCTAATTATTTGATTCTGCTGATGCTGATTGATGGTTGTTGAGAATGGTTTGTGCACTGTGGCCCGTGGGACGGTGGAGGATGCGGAGTGATAATCTGTGGGTGACCCAGCGATTGTACAGATAGATACAGGCAGGCTACAGGCACTACGCAAACAGTTGATTATATAATTAATACAGCTGATAATGTTAGAAACAATATATTATATCCAACGCTTCATTCGTGTAAACTAGTTTACTCTATATGCAGTAATATATGCAATTCTACCCAAAGTAATGACATAACCCTTCGTAGATAGAAAATATAAACGCCGAACTGGGAGCAGACCGCGCAACGGTGATGCCGCATCCTCGATACAGCCCCTTCAGTCCCTGTTGCTGCCAGACCAACTTCCCCACGGCCCAAAAGGACCGCTTGTTGCCCAACACAGACACATCCTCCGTCTGCATACAGGATTTGATGGTGTCGGCCGGGTAGAAGATGAAATTATAGCTGACGCCCGCAGCGGCGCCGGCGAGCATCTGCTGCCACAGTGCGAGGGGGACATCCTTGTCCTCTTTGTTATTATTATGATGATGATGATGATGATGAATAATGTTTTTCCGGAAAATGGCCGACACTCCTTCGTAGCTGCCAAACCACGCGGCCGAGCCGCCCGTCTCTCGAATCAACGTCCCCATCTGCCCGCGCCACAGCCCAAACATGCCATGATGTCTAAATACGGTGGCGATGATGGTCAGAGGGCCGGGCTTTGCACCGGTCGTGCTTGACGGGACTTGCATTTTGCATTTAACCAATTCAATCGGCGTGAGGAGAACAGACGTGAACGCGCCAGACGCGGCGCCGCTGAGCAGCAAGCCGCTGAACGGGAGAGGGTCTGACGAGGAATAAATGGTAGACTGGAGCAAGGTTTTGGCTATTCGGTAGCTGAAAAAAAGGCTGCTGTTTTCGACGGCGGCGCCCGCCAGAGGGGCACTGATCCCGCGGTAAAGGCTTCGAAAGCCATCGGTCTGGATCGACTGGCGGAAACAATCCAATGGGCCAGTGTATTGAAGCGCGACGCCGTGGGGCTGTGACTGGAGGCGGACTTTGATTGTGTCAAAGGGATATTCGATGCATTTGCCGACTATGCCTGCTATCTACATAATAAATTTAACATTAGACGGCTGGACCTGACACAAACTCGGAAAGATGTGCACCTACCGACCCAAAGGTGATGTCCTTGAGAGCTTTCTCGGTGGAGTTCTGCGGCAGCGGGGCGATTTCTACCGGCATGGCATCGCTGTATGCACCATGGTCGATCGCGGCCATCGCCTTTTTTTGGTAGAGTGATGGGCAGTGAGCTATGAGGACATGGCACTCAAGTGTATGCAGAGGTTGAGGTTGCAGACGAGCGCTGTCGGAGGGACGGAGAGGAGTGGACTATTTATTTGTCGAGGCGTGCAAGGAGTCAGTCGCAAGAACGAGCGATTTGTGTCGGCCAGCCGAGACACGAGCGGTAACAGGTTAATCCGGGTGTTTTACTCGGCTGCACGCATCGTTGGGTGGGGGGCGTGCACCATGCGGCTGTCCGGAGCGTGCAAGTCTTGGTCTGCGTCTTGAGACCACGTAATATGCGCAGAAATGAGATGCTGAGAAGTGGTCCAACTCACCGCTTGAAGCGAAAGAAAGAAACAAGCGCAGAAAGTGGCGTGGCGGGAATATCGTAGCGCCGAGATCCGCTTATCTGATCGCGCTAAGATAATCGCAGTTTTCTCGTGCTCCCTTCCTGTTTGGCTCGTCCTCCCACTCTCTTTTCCGCTCGCTTTTATACACGCTGCCACTGTTATACACCCTCTCGCTGCACAGCACCACACAATGTCCGCTGTTGACGCCCCCGTCGGCATGCGCAAGAATGGTACTGCCCTTGCTTCTGTTCATCACGTCCACACACTAACTTCCCTTCAGGCAAGAACTGGCACACCCCCAAGAAAGCCTTCCGCCCCACTGCCGGCCTGAAATCCTACCAGAAGCGACTGCAAGAACGCAACGACCTGGCCGCTGTGAAGGAGAAGGAGAAGGAGCTGAAGGAAGAGAAGGAGGCAGAGCGACAGGTATGCGTCTTGGGTTCATCCGGCTGTCTGGAAAAATTACTATGCGGCTGAAAAACCGACGGTCTGGACAATTAGTGGAGAACTGACTGACTGACCGACTTGCGCAGAACCACATCAAAGCAATCAGAGACCGACGAGCCGCCAAGGAGGAAAAAGAGCGCTACGAGAAGATGGCCGAGAAGATGCACCGGAAACGCGTCGAGAGGAAGAAGCGCCGCGAGAAGAGGAACAAGCTTCTGAATTCGTGAGAATCTGAGTTGTGAGAATCGGAATTTGTAGTAGACGCTGCTGAATTCGGGGATATACTCCTAAAGATTTGATTGCATATACCTGCGAGTACATGAACGTATGGGCGGAGTTTGGAGTTTCTTTTTGCCTAAAGATACCGTGGATTTATTACTATGCCATGCACTTTTCATAATTTGCTATACAGTAATTCTCACAGTCAAATCGTTTGAAGAAATATAAATTCATAATATTATATTGTATAAACTTATTAGCCTGGCCGCCGCAAGGCGTGGGCTAGCTAGCTGCACGGCCAACCTTGGGACTTCCGCGGCTTAGACTGACGTCGCCGCAACCACACCCCGACATCCACAACCACATCACCGTAATGGAGGATGCACCGAACAACAATAGCAACAAATCCTCCCTCAACCCCTCCAGAACATTCCCTGTGAACCGGCAACCTCGCAACCGCTCGGATGCAAACCGGTCGAACCAGGTCACCACCGAGGAACGACAGCCATGGCCACGACGGCTGTTCGTCGACACATCAGTAGACAGCGAGCAGCAGCCGTCGTCGTCCTCTGAGAAACCAAAAAATGAGCTGGACCAGCAGCGCAAGTCGCACCGATATGCCAAATCACGCGACTACCGGCTGCCACGAGCCGTGAACCAGATTGCCTCTGCGGGAGGCGCAAGGAACTTGCTGCCGAACCGCAGCTTCCACCATCGTCAGTGGTCGCAGGACGACCGCAACAGAGACAAGGACAAATACAGCAAGGATGCAGATCTCTCAGACAGCAACTTTCTCAAGCCAACAAAAACCTCGACCGTCCAGAACTCGCACGAGTCGTCGCGCTCTCGCTTCGGCTCGCGGTCTTCCAGTATTCGCAATAGCAGAGCAGACAGTCTGGTGACTACGGAGGAGGAGAGTGATGTGAACAAAGGCCTAATAAGCCTGACCAAGCCAAAGGGCATCGAAACAGTGGAGGATCTGGCGCAGGCGAAGCAGGAGCGAGAGAAGGGAGAGCAGTCAGTATTACTTTATTGCATTGCTTATTACATATGATCATGTCAGACTACTAACTCAACCAGATTTCTACGCTCCAAGCTCGCGTCCATCGGCACCCTGGCAACAGACATCACACGCCAGCTTGACTACACGTACTACAACCTGCTCGAACGCATTTCCGCGCTCAACTCCACGATTCACTCGTTCCAGGAACTGGTCGAGTCCAGCGCGACGCTGCACGAGACGTTTCAGCACGACAATGCCAATCTCGAGCAGGATGTGCGCAGGCAGCTGGATGATTTCCAGCACTTTGAGCCACAGCAACGCCGCATCGACAGGCTGGAGAAACGCATGAAGGCGGGCAGGGCGAGGATGGAGGCGCTCGGTGGCAGGCTCGAGACTGTGCGGAAGGAGATTGAGGGCTGGGAACGGCGCGAGGGCGAGTGGCAGGCTCGCGTGAGCCGGAGGCTGCGCGCGCTGTGGGGGGTTATGGGGAGTGTGATTCTGCTTGGGCTTGTAGCGTACGGCGTGCAGAACTGGCGGGCTGCATCCGACTCGTCCTCATCATTGTCGAGGGGGTTGGGTTCGATCGAGACATTGACACAGTCAAGTCTGCGTCCAGAATCTGCAGACGGGACTGTAATAGTGCCGAAGTCGCCACTACTGTCGAGAGTAAAGGAGCATGCTGATCCAGTTCCAACAAGCGAGACCGGCCATGCGGCAGACGATCCACTACATTTATTCGACGAGCTATGATGATTTTTTTTTAAAGAATTGCTTACAATATCAAGTAGCAGCCTTCTTCTTCTTATCCTCAATCAACTCCACATTGTCCTCCGGCACCTTGTCGCCATGCACATCGACCAGCCACTCTAATAAATCCTCGCTCACATCGCCTTGCACAGTGATCTCCTCGGTCCCCGCGGGAGATTTGGTAACCGACGAGCCCGTGGCGAATTTCTTTCCCAGCTCCTTGGCGACTTTCTTCAGGTCCAGACCGTGGGCTTCCAGACCGATGACAACCGTGACGAATTTGCGTTTGTTGCGCTCGACACGCTTGATCTGGATTTTGGACGAGGCCTTGCGCTCTGCGGAGCGGGTTTCGGCTTGCTGTGCCTTAGCTTCTTTTTTGGCTGCGTCTTTGGCGGCTTTTTCGCGCGCGCTGATGGAGAGCGTCGACAGGTTGGCGTTGATTGTTTCTAGCGGGGTGTTAGTTGTGTATTGTTTAATGTAATATGAATATGGCAGTTGTCGAGTTTTGATAGGAGCGGGGAGTAGTACCCTCTGAGTATAATCGTTGGTGAAGCTCGGGCTGGTTCTTTTCTAACCACTCTTCGCATTTCTTGGATGTGCCACCAAACTCGCAGTACTAGTTGTGCTTGTCAGCATGGTATATAGTGGGTGTAGTCGTAAGCAGTCGTCGTACCTCTGGCGGCAGGGTGCAAACTGGGATGCAGACGTCAGTCAGTCAACACATCCTTGCTCTAACACTATATGGACGCTCACCTCCGCAGTACACGACATGTCTCGCCCTGGGCTCTAGCGGCTGGTCTGCAACCTCGGCCATTGTACAAGCAATTGGAGGTTGTGATATTATAAGTGGTGGTGTTATCGATAGGCGAATTATGTTGTTGGTCTATCCGCAGTCCCTACTGAGTTTAAAGTTGTGATGGCGGGGTTGGCTGGCCGCTGCGTGATTGGCCCGCGGGTGCAAAGACCAAGCAGTACTGCAGGAATTCTGGCAGCTGCGACAACACAGTTCTACTTATATACACTTGTAAACAATCCCAGGCTCTTTGGTGGTCCAATTGCTATCATCAATGGCCCGATACTTCTATGCAAACAGAGTGAACAGGCTCGGTCTACAATCTGCTCAATTCAAAGCTCTTGGACTGACTGACTGGGGTTAATGGCGATATTATCATTATGTAACCACTAAGTAACAGCCCCAGACAAGCCACCAGTCCGTGCTCGTATGGCTTGAGCCTCAGACCGTTGTCTAGCTAATTGACTTGCATCTGCCAGGACCAGGGTGAACGCCAATTACTTCTCCCATGTGTGCTGGGGACAGGCATCTTATCAATGCAGCGTCAGCGTCACCGTTTATCCTGCCAGCAATGCTCCGGATCGCCAGGAATACAACGTCTGATGCAACCTCGTACTGATAACGTCTGTTCTCTGCTCACTGTCACTGCCCACGACGAAACAGGTAGGAGGATCCGAATCATGGATAATGCATAACCATGGAGCACAGCTTTCCGCTTCTTCATCAATGATACAATCAATTGCAGATAAGACGAGAGAGCACTGACTCGACCAAAGGTCCCTTCTTTACTTGGCGAAAACCCTGTCGCCACACCAAAGCTGCCTACAACAATCTGCCCGCTCTCGCACAGACATGTCGAGCAGTTACAGAGGCTTGCCCAGACCATGCATGCCTCAGACATGGTTTTGCTAGAATGTTCAGTATCTGCTGTAGGTCCCGAGCATTCCTACCGATTCTGTTCGCCGGTCAGGCATTGACGAGGGGTCAAGTTTGTCATTATGCAATTATGTGCTTTGACTGGTGTTTGTCACAACACGATCAGCATATAAAACGACCGTACTGGTGGTGGTGGTGGTGGTGCAAACTCCGTCAACCCGATTTCTTCCTGCCGAGTACCAACGGTGGCAACCACGGCTGCGTCGCCCACCATCGGGATTGATTCCTTATATAATTTGGCTTAACTTTACTAGTTACTCACGGCTTACATTACGTACTGTACACCACAGCCAAATATATCCGGCAAGTTTAGATACGGCTGTCGATACCGAGAGCTCGAGACAACCCTCCGAGCCGCCAATAGCAGTACTCATCCGCGCAGCACTATAGATCATCTACGTAGCAGATTTCCGGGCGGGTAACGAGGAATGGGATTAATAGCGAGCTGATCTTAAGAGACGAGCTCGGGCCTGAGAGTCGATGAGCTAATCGCGAGCTCACGGTGCAGCATAAGATTGGGTGCGGACTATTGTGGCCCGACATGGCATGTCTGTAGTACCCAGACAGACGAACGAGTCAGTGAGGGCGAGCGCAGGCAAGAAGAAAAGAAACGAAACAGGGAAAGATCGAGCGCCTTACCGCTTCCGGCCTAGCGCAGCCAATCAGCAGCCGGAATTGGCAGATTCATCATTTACTCTTTCAGTGCTCGCTTATAAGAGTCGTATATACTCTGCATAGGCGTCAAATCCGAGATCCACGATATCGTCCGTCAAGAGCAATCTATATACCACAGCCATACATCTCATGTTGCTCATTGATCGTGAGGTCGGCGACAAAAGCCTAGATAACAAAAAAAAAAGTCAAAGCATGCGGGGTCTTGCGGTCTGGGGTCATTCCTGTGGAGCCGCGGTATTTTATTCCTTCGTTATCGGGCCTGTTCTTTGTTGATGTCGTCGATGTGTTGTTGTTGTTTCTCGGGGGTCCTTGTTTCATTCTCTGCTGTTGTTTCCCTTTGACCAGTATCCGCTCCCATTGCGCCCAATCAAGATGGAAGCGACTTGAACGAGTGCTATCGCGATTCAAAAACACCGTCTCGCCAGTGGGCCTAGACCAGGATGCTGGCCGTTGGAGCGATGCAGCTAGCAGCTAGTGAGGGCCACCGCGCCAGCCCAGACTTGTGTGCAATGCTGGGCTAAGGCCTCTCAGTCCATACTCGCTGTGCATCGCAATACCCTGGCTGCAGAGCTATGCTTGCGATGCCCACATAGTTTGTATGTATGTAGGACAAATATTTGCTGCGTTCCGTCGACATCCATATTGGATAGGTAATAATACAACTCTGCGATACACGTATCAGCCCTCCCCAGCCAATAGTGGAGCATCCGTGGCGTACGCGCTAGTACCGGTGGCGATCTCGCACCGGCTTTTTTTCGAGCTGACGCCTTGATCACCGTGAGTTATTCTCTATCGATGCTTCCGGCTTCTGCTTCTATTTCTGCTTCTGTGCCTGCTGTCTTGTTGCTGCTACTCTTGACCTGTCACTTATATCCTACGACTCGCTTGTCCTCCTCGTCTGCCACGTTTATTCCCCTTTCCAACGTCCGTACAGCTAGCTACCCCTCGCCGTCATTCGCTCCCCCCTTCTTCACTCGCTCGCCGTCACTCGCTTGCCATCCGCCATTGATTACGCACATTGCCAAACAACGCGGATCAATCGACTTTTTCTACAACAACTCCCTTATGAATGGAAGGTCGCGGCGGTAATTACAGGGGTCGTTCACCCCAGCCATAGCCAGCGTCATGACTGCCTTCGATAGCCACCTGTTGCGCTCTCCGCCTTCCTTCAAGGCCCGCTTTCTTGACGACCACCTGGACGACCACGAGGATTTCTTCGACGATCCAATGTCCGAATACTTTGACCCTCAGTATACCACAGCCACTTCGACTACAGCCAAATTCCCTCCTACTTTCCGCCAGCCCGCGTCCCCCATCTACACCCCTACTCTCAGCAGTCTATCGTCGGAGACGACGTCTGATGGCGAAAGCGACGAGGTTACCTTGCCCGCATTTGACACCGACGACGTCGCGGAACCTGAGCCCGGCCCAGCAACACCAAAAGCAAGCGACCCGCTAGCTCCGTTATACAGAACGTCCAGCGACGATGCGTCCATAGAGTCAGAGCCGGAAAGGCATGTCGACTACTTGTCGCACGACTGGCGCGAAGAAGATATCTGGTCGTCGTGGCGGTATGTAGTGACCCGAAAAGATCGATATAGCAATGGCGTCAGGCTAGAAAACGCATCATGGAGGACTTGGGCCAAATCGAAATACAGACTACGGACGGTGTCGCCCGAGACGCTGAACTGGCTCAAAGACTGCGACGTAACCTGGCTGTACGGCCCCTTGCAGACGGACGTCAAGTCGTCGCTGCCGGCGTCGTCCCAAAAGCCCCCGCCTCCCAGTGGACTGTCGTCATCCAACTCGTTTCTGGACCGAAAATCCATTTTGAAAAAGAAAACAGCCTCCGAGGCGATTCTACAACGGTCGTTATCCCAGCACACCCTGTTGAAACATGCCGGAGCTATACTACAAGCACAAAACGCTGAACACTTCCGCGGCAAACCTTCGTTTGTACGAGCCACGTCCGACGTCGGCGTCTCCCCGACGCGGATTCTGGATCCTTCTTTTACACCTTCGTCGGCCTCGTCGGGTCTGATCTCGCCTAGCGAACGGCGGCACATCCACTTCAACAACGAAGTGGTGCAGTGCATAGCAGTTGAAGCCAAAGAGTACGAAGAGCAAGACGTCGATCCATCGCTGTTTTTCCTCGGAGAGGAGTACGATGATGATTATGAAGGTTTTGACGAAGAAGATGAAGCCGACGACACCGAGTCTGACGAAGGTATTGTGATGATGAAGCAGGTGAGCTCACGGACGTCGCCATCGGCAAACTCCTATGGCAGCTCCCGCAGCACGCCGCGAAGTAGTGTCAGCGAAAACAAAATCATCGCGCCTTTACCGCCGACTACATTGAAATGCCGAAGCGACACGCCGGAATTGCCGTGGAGCCAACAAAATAAACCCACCAACAAGCTTTCTCCCACACCGTCGGTCGAGACGCTTCGACCATCGCGGCCGGAAGCCAATTTCTTGCTTGACGATGACGTCGAGGAGCAATCACAAGCCGACGCGCAATGGTCATTCAACACCAATGGCCCCGCGTACAGACGGGGTTTTTCTAGTAATAACAGTAATGATAACAACTACTACTACCCGCGTGATCGTCCGTGGTTTGTCAACCCGGAAGACCGCGAGGAACTTGCCAATGGCAATCTACATCTGACGCCGTCGGGGATGTTCATGCCGTATGAAGAGGGCGAGGCGTATACGGGGGTGTTTGGACGGATTGTCGATACCGTCAACACAGCCCGCGATATTGCACATGTAATATGGAATGTCGGATGGAGGAAGTGATTTGATCCGACTTTGATTGCTTTTGTTATTCAACCTCTTGTACATGTTGGATATTATCACTTCTTGCAGCGTGGCTTTTTGACACTTGACACTGACAGCGTAGCGAGTTTGCAGCTATTAATGGACGTTGGATATATATCCATACATGAATATGCATATCAAAAATTTTCAATAAAAGAAAGTATTCTTATTGAATAATCACATCTGTAGTTATTAATACTGTCATACTGTTATACTGGTCTATGCTCGTAGTTAGTTGTAGAGTGGAGCAGCGCTAAGATATCAGCGACCCCTGATTGTTGCCGCGGAGGAACTACAACGCCAAAGCCCGCACCTGCCTGCAGAGTCCAGCTCAGACAAAGCCATTGACCCGACTATTGACAGACACTGACTACTGACTGCTGACCAACGAATAATTATGATAACCATGTCTTAGACTCTGTCAAGCACAAACTAATCTACTACCGACATCATGGAAACCCTCAACCCGGCCGACCTGGTCGCCCGGCTGGCCAGCGACGAAGACGCCGTCCGCAAAATGGCCGCGTTCAAGCTCCAAGGCAGCATCGGCGACCCCTCGTTCGCCGACATTTTTATTTCGGAGGGCGGTCTGAGCAAGCTGCGCTATCTGACTCTGACAACCACTGGGAATACGCTGGCGTATAGTCTGACGAGCTTTGCGCGGTTGTTGGAGGTCGATAAGGGGTGGGAGTATGTGGATGAGGATGTTGTGGAGAGGGTATGTCTCTTAAGCTACTACCTGCCTACAGGGATATACATATAGAGGCATGCTGACCGCCGACGCTGCAGATTGTCCATCTAATCGTTACGCATCCCCTCGTCAACATCCTCCGCGGCGCCATGGCCATGCTCGTCTCGATCGTGTCGCATCCTTACCACCCGAACCGAACGTCGCAATTGGACGGCCGGGGAGGAGAGGGCGAGGGAGACGGAGACGCAGAAGAAGATGGCAGGGAAAATGGCATGTATGGCTTCCGCGCCCTCAAACCGGCAATCGCCAAACATCCGCAATTCCTGGAAATGCTGGTTAGCAGACTGTCGTCTGCCGACCATGCGCTGTGCGCGAACGCCTTGCAGCTTATCAACTCGCTGATGCGAGATGCGATCATGAATGGTGAAGAGGCCGAGTGGCCCAAGTTTATCAAGCGGCTGCAGGATCTCGGCGTGATTCGCGCCGTGTATGTGCTGATGCAGGGCAGCGCGCTGCAGGACCATGCTCACCCGCTGATTGAGTTTCAGTCGTTGACAAAGCTGCTGCTGAGGAAGTGGAAGAATGTGGCGGTGGATTTGGAGAAGCCCGATCATCGCAGAGCACTCAAGGGCATCCATCTGGCGAGTAACCCGGAAAAGAGCGGTGGTGGTGGCAGCAGTGTCGGCTCGGCGTCTGAAAATGGCAGCGACGATGTGCGAAAGTCACGCAAACACAACCCGGAGAAATGGAGACGGCTGGGCTTTCAGTCTGAGAGTCCCGCGCCTGAGTTTCAGGAGATGGGGTTTTTGGGGATGATGGATTTGACGGATTATGTGCGGAAACACCAGGACGACTTTCAGAAGATGCTGCTCGAGTACTCGACGAAACCGCCCGAGCAGCGGTGTCCCATTGCCCGAGCGTCGTTGGCTATTACATCGGTGCTGTATGAGCATTTTGAGGTGGAAAAGTCGGCGTCGGACGACGCGAAGAACTATTTGGTGCTGGAGTCGCGGTCGAACTTTGACAAAGTCTTCAAACCGCTGCTGCTGCACTGGTCGAGGATCCATGTCGCTGCGCTGCATGTGTTTTTCCGTCTGTGGAAAGCGACCAGTGCTGAAATTGCAGATTTTGAGAAGATTGTCGAGCTGGTGCGCATCCTGGTGGAGTCAGTGGTTGGCGGCGCGCCGCGCACAAAGGACGTGCAGGACGTGGAGGAGGAGCTGGATGACTTCGAGTACCAGCGTCTGCGCGAGCTGCAGATGGAGCTGCTCGAGCTGACATACGAGGACGCCTGGGGCGCGCACTTGCGGCAGGTGCGCGACGAACTGAAGCATGAAGCGCTGCAGTTTGTCAAGGAGCAGAGGATCCGGTGTCTGTTGCAGGGGGCTTGGTTTCCGAATGAGAATACATCAACAAAGTCGGACGAAGGCCCAGAAAAGAGCCGGTTCAAGTATGTGCAGCTGTCGCATAATCGGAGATATCTGCATTTCAGCGACTTTGATGCCATTCAAGACATTGCGCCTGCGTTGGATACGCTGTCCAGTAAGAGTGAGTTTGGCTTTGTCTATATCATTAACAGAAAAAAAAAAAACTGACCATATAGTCGACTTATCCATCGTCTCATCAGTCGTGTCAAATGTCTCCGCCTCGTCGGACGACTCGTCCGGCTCAACCATCAAGACTACGAACCAACCCCCCTCGTCTGCTTCCTCATCCACCAAAATCACCATCCATGGCTACGCACCCACCACATCACCCCCAACCAGCGGCAACGACCGTGGCCACCATCGCAGCGGCAGCAAGGCCACACAGCGCGAAATCCCGCTACTCACGCTGCGCCCGCAATCGCATAGTATTGCCTCGGAGTGGCTCGACGGGTTGCTGATGCTGCTCAACCAGCAGCCCATCACCGCAGAGACGACGAAGCTGGTGAACCTGATCAGCAACTACGGCCTGAAGATCCGGCTTCTCAATGTGCGCTTTGATGATGCGGCGTTTGTGGGCGAGGCGCCGAAGATTCCGAGCCGGGAGGGCCTGGATGATGATTATTATTACGATGTGTTTGGAGGGGCGTAGTTATTGTATAATTGATGTAATCTTATTATGGGAAGCGGCATGCTTGGATGTGTCCGTAGAATACCACGGATTTGGCTTGTATATATCTACTATAACCATACTAAAAAGTATATTGGTGCTATTGTATATCGTACTATATATATTTGAATGGTCTGATGGCGGAGCTCCACCCAAACATCCGCCGCTTACCCACAGCTTCCTCCACTCTACATCAACCATCAACATGAACCGCGCTCGTCCATTTCCAGTATCCTAGCCCTTGCCAGTGTCTTTTTGCGTTCATTATCATTAGTTACGAACATGACATGCTTTTATCTTCCGCAACTACATCATGGCTGCTCCTCCTCCTGCCAAACGGCAGCGCAAGCTGGTTGTGCCGACTTCGTCGGATGACGAGACACCGACTGCTACTAGACTGGTATGTTTGATGTTAGTCATACTGGCAGTAACAGCAAACTAACCCTTTAGACCTCGCCCAGATCAGCGAGCACCAAGACGCGCCCCCGCCAGCAACCACAGAAAACGGCCGTTTCTCCGAATGCAAAAGGGAAAAAGACCCAGACCCAGGCCCAGCCCGCATCTCGATCACTGCACAGTTTCTTCCAGCCGGCCACAGACGAGCAGCGATGGTCGTTCCACAAGTCAGAGTTTGTGTCGCAGCAGCAGCAAAAACAGCGAGCGTCGCCGTTTATGGATGAGCTGGAGGAGGACCTGATTGAAGACGATGATTTTGACGATGGTATTTTTGACAAGATTGCTGTGCCCGTGCTCAACGATAGTACGAGGAAGAAAGTGGCGCCGGTGACAAAGCCAGCCTCGTCAAAGAGGTTTATCCTGGACGAGCCTCATCACTATGTCTCCAAGCCCGGTGCAAGTACGAGTACCAGTAGTACGAGCTTGCAAGAGGAGATGCGCAGGAAACCTTGGTCGGAACAATACCCGCCGGCGAGTGTAGAGGAACTGGCTGTTCACAAGAAAAAGGTTACGGATGTTCAGAATTGGCTGGCTACTGCGCTGTCAGGAAAGAGTCGGAGCAAGCAGAAACTACTCGTTCTGCATGGTCCCGCAGGCTGTGGAAAGACTGCTACCATCTCGTTGCTGTCGCGTGTTCTCAATTTCGACATTGTCGAATGGAGGAGTTCACTCGGTGCGGACACCGGCACTGGTCAATACACATCTTTAAGCGCACAGTTTGACGACTTCCTAAACCAATTAAACGGGTTTGGCGGTCTGGACTTGAGCGATTCTACTGCTGCAGCTAATAATCATACGTCTAGCCAGACGAGGCAGAACCAGAGGGTGATTCTGATCGAAGAGTTCCCAGCCAGTCTGTCCAGAGGGTCGGTTGCACTCTCCTCGTTTCAGACCTCGCTACGTCGGTATCTGGCATCCAGCTCGGGGGTCTCGCAGAATCCATTTGGAAACAACAAGCCAGATACGCCGCCTATTGTTATAATCCTTTCGGAGACTACACTCGGCACCAGCGACTCGATATCTGACAACCTTACCGCAAATAGACTGCTCGGGTCGGAACTCTATTCTAGTCCTGGTACAGCAGTCATCGAATTCAATGCAATCGCGCCGACTTTTATGCTGAAAGCGCTTCAGCTTGTGCTAAAAAAGGAGGCCAGGCATTCGATGCGCCAGAGGATTCCTGGCGTAGGGGTTCTGAAAAAGTTCTCTGAACTCGGCGACATCCGCAGCGCTATATCTTCACTTGAGTTTCTGTGCCTACGGAATGAGAAGAGCGACGCGTGGGGTGGTAGGGTTGCTGCAAAATCCAGTCGAGGCGAGATTCCTCTCACGGCGATGGAGAAGGAGTCTCTTGAACTCATCACGCAGCGAGAGTCCAGTCTGGGGCTTTTCCATGCTGTCGGGAAAGTAGTCTACAATAAACGGGATGGCGAACCGGACTCTGCGCGGCAGCAGCAAGCAGAAGTGCATGTTGCACCGCCGCCTCATTTACAGCACCTCGACAGACCGAAAGTGTCACAGGTCTCTGTTGACGATATGATGGACAAGACAGGGACGGACGTGAATACTTTCACCGCGGCTTTACACGAAAACTATCCTCCGTCTTGTGACGGGCCGACGTTTATAGAGTCATTAGAAGCGTGCATCGAGAATCTGTCTGATAGCGATATTTTGGGCTCGGAGGCTCGCTCGTCCTTGCTAAACAGCCGAAACGGCGTCGGCACGGCGCGCGGTCGATTCATGGGCTACGGCGCGAGCATCGACAGACTGCGACAGGATGAGATTAGTTTCCATGTTGCAGTGCGCGGGATGTTGTTCTCGCTGCCTTATCCGGTGCGCAGGAGCGCGAGCACTGCTAGCAAACGTACCGCTGGTGCGTTCAAGATGTACTATCCGACATCTCAGCGGCTGTGGAAGGATACCGAGGAAGTAGATGGGCTTGTGGGTTTGTGGGAGCGCCAGCTCTTGTCTGATCCGGGTGGAATTCGTGGCCTGAAGCCGTCTTCGGGCCACCATGATTTGGGCGTGGCGTCCTGGAAGTCGAATCCTATCGGCCGCGGGTTGTCATCTGATGCTGGTAAGCATCAACACCATGCCGACGAGCAGTCTGTTGCGATGCCGTTTGCGGTGTCTCGAGAAGACATGCTGCTTTACTATCTGCCCTATCTGTCTAAAATGATGGGCAGCGACAGCCACAATACCGCGCTCGGGCGCGGACTAGAGAGAATTACCCAGTTCCATGGCGTCAATGCTCCGAAGGAAGAAGATATTCCCGAGGACGCGGACGATGCGGCAGACATCGCTGCAAGTGCGGCGAATCGTGCGGGATCAGGCGGCGTGGCAGAAGCGTCTGAAGAGCAATTGTATCTAAGTGAAGACGATATTGAAGATTAGACGTATAGATATCTGTTGTGATAGGTTGGAATATAACATTGTCTTAGTCTAGACTACGTAGTATGTAAGGACTGGGGCCGGACTCATCCTCTTAATGACTAAATGCGCATTCCAAGATGCCACGTTGTTGTCTTTTTCTTTCCCCTGTCAACCTCACGTCAAACACCAAATCCAATCTGACAGTCCAATCCAGCAAATAATATATTCACTGCGCACTCCTATTGCCGTGATTGCGTGCTCCAATTAAGCCGGTGGGGCGACTCAGATAAACAAATAATGCGGTCCACCGTAAGTTTCGCCTCAAAGACAGCCAGCCGCCGGTTGATCCCAGCGCTAGTTCGCAAGTCTCTCACCTAGGCCATGCTAATTCCCTTTTCTTTTTTCCCTTCTGACAGACTCCAAATAAACGCCCTCGACATGTTGCCCCTGACGGTACAGCGACTGTAACGAGGCGACGACAGCGAACCGCGAAGAACAATATTATTTCCACTGCGGCTCCAACTCCGACTCCGGCGACATCCACCCCCTCAGGGCTCAGCGCGAAGCAGAACGACCACAGAATGGCCAGCCAAATGGCGAACGAGAAAGGTCCGCAGGAGGAGGTTGACTACCTGGATGACGAGTCGCTGTTAGACGAGGAGAATCCTACAAATACCGACTGGAAGAGCGTCGCTGTCGGAGTGCTCTTTACCTCCTTACCCAGGTGGTTCGATGCCGGGGTTGTGGGATTGCTGATTTTTGGCGGCTGTTGTGGAAATGTACGCATTTTCTATTTCTAGTTTCCAGACATCTCTGACAGTTGCTGACATGCCTAGGTCTTTGCATTGGAAGCGATTATCAAGTGAGGCAGCCCGCAGACTCGCTCCGAATACAACACAAACTGACTCTTATCGCAGAGACGAACCAGCCGCCGGCCCCCTGATCACCTTTGTGCAGTTCGTAACGGTGTCGCTATTCACAATCCCCAGCTTCCTCTCTTGGTCCGCTGGGCCGTCGTCATTCTTCCTCAAAGCGCCCGTCATCCCGCTGAAATCATGGGTTATCTACACCATCTTCTTCGTCACGGTCAACCTGTTGAACAACTGGGCCTTTGCATACCGCATCTCGGTCCCCTTGCACATCATCCTGCGGTCCGGCGGGCCCGTGGCGTCCATGATAATCGGGTATTTGTACAACGGCCGCCGATATTCGCGCATGCAGATCTTCTCCGTCATGCTGCTGACCTTGGGCGTGGTTGCTGCCGCTCTGGCAGACGCGAAAGCGCAAGGCAAAGCGATTAGCCTGAAAACGACGACGTCGCCCGGGGAAGAGGAGAAATCAACCCTCACGTTCATCACTGGATTCACTATCCTGGCGCTGGCAATGCTCTTGTCTGCGTTTCAGGGTGTATATGCCGACAGACTGTACGCGACGCATGGAAACACGCATTGGCGCGAAGCCCTGCTGTATTCGCATATGCTGTCGTTACCGTTCTTTTTGCCGACTTATTCCCAGCTCTCGTCGCAATTTCGCGCCTTCATGTCGTCGCCCAGCATGCTGTCGGACATAGACCAGTTCACTGCTGCTGCCGGCGCTCTCGGCCAGGAATCATCCCATGGCCTGCTCATCAACAGCCTCAACAACAACAACATTGTCAAAAACGCCAGCGTCGCGCTTTCACACATGGCCGCCTCTTTATCAGCCATTGTGTCACCATCGCCGTCGCCATCGTCCATGATGGCTGCGGCAGCCACTGCCCCAACCTCTCTCCCCAAGGCCCTAGCCAGCCCATCGACAATCTCCAACCTCCTCGCAACAGGCGCCGGAGCAGGCCATCTCCTCTCAGACCTCCTCTCCCGCACCCCCAGCAAGATCTTCTACCTGGGCATCAACGCGCTAACACAGTACATCTGCATCCGAGGCGTGTACTTGCTAGCCGCCAAGTCGTCCTCTCTCACCGTGACCATCGTGCTGAATATCCGCAAACTGGTCTCGCTGCTGCTCTCGATATACATCTTCGGCAACTCGCTGGCCTCGGGCGTGTTGATTGGTGCCGGGTTTGTCTTCTTGGGCGGCGCCCTCTACGGTGTCGGGAGCGCCAGGGCTAAGACGACGCAGAATGCGCTCGCGATGCAGCAGCAGAAAGGCGAGGCGCATCGGAGTCGGATACTTGATAAGATGTCCTCAGGGTATTCGTCGTTGCGGGAGAAGAGTCCCCGGAGGCGGAAGGTTAAGGTGTGAATACATATATATATATTATACATTTGATGTACGTCGGAAGAGTTTTTACTGGGAAAGTTGGGTCTAGAGATTTGTGTGCATTTGAAGCGATAGACAGACAGACAGATGTGTAGATATATGCCCCAACGATCATTGATAAATCCTATAAACACATAAAAATAATGCAGGATTGGAATGAAATTTGAATTGAGATCAATCGTAGCTAAGGTTGTTTCGAGAGGTAGGAGTACAATACAATACACAAGCTGGAAACTCAAACCGCCTGTGAAAGGAAAAGCTTTCATGAAAATAGAACAATATGTTTATACAAAAAAGAAAAAGCCCTAAGAAAACCGAACCTTACAAAACTTCACCCACAATCTTGGCCGCCTCCTTGTACGTCTCAAGCAATCTTTCGCATTTCTCGCGCTCGGCTTTGATGCCGTCGTCCTCATAAAGCAAATCGCTGAATAATTCTTCCTTGTACAGTTCGCTCACCAGCCGGTTTTGCACCACATCCTTGCTGTGGTTGACCAGCAGATGCATGACTGCTTTGGGCACTTGGTCGGCGATGGTTTCGCGCACGATGTTAAAGTAGGATGAGATGAGGCGGCGGATCAGTTCGGTCTCCATGATCTCGCGCTCGGTGAGATTGGGTTCGACGTTGTCGGTGGGCTGATTTGTTAGCTTTACTTTAATCAAGAGATATACAATGGAAGACTTACAAATTGTGAAACGTCCCGGCCATAGTCGGAAATCGGCGTGTACTCTTCCTGCGGTATGACAGGCGATCGGGCTTCGCGGCGAATGCTCTGGCTGATGCTGGGCTCTGCAGCATGACCAGCTCGTCGACCCTGGCCTGATTGTGTTGGCTGCGGCAGAGGGCCGGTCGTGGGCATTCCTTCTTTGCCGAAAAAGTAGTTCAAGAACGAGTCGCGCGCTGTATTTGCAGCACCGAGCACCGGCGGCGAGCTCGATTGCTGTATCCCGTTTATCTCAACTCCGTCAACTCCCTTGGCTACATGTGGAGACATCGTCCTTGAGCCTGCTGAACGGATAGGTACGTTTCGGCTGCGGGATTCTGCGTGCTGGTCTTCGTCCTCTTCGTTGGCTACTCCATTGACCTCGCCCAGTTCCTTTAGTCTCCGCTTTTCGCGTTTCTTGCGCTCTTCCGCCAATATGGCTTTCTTCTCCTGTTCCTGCTTGTTCTGTATCACTGAAGACATGGCTGCTGCCGCACCAAGGAAATTAGGGTGGTTTGTGTTGATATAGGCTCGCTGGATGGCAATGAGAGACTCCACATAGGTCGAGCATGGGCCTAAGCGCTCGCGGAGCAGGTCGGAAACGACTTCGATGAGCTTGCCTTGAAGGCGGGGGAACCGAGACAGCTCCTGAGAGCCGCAGGTGTGGCAGATCTTGATAAGTTCTTCGTATACAAGTTCCACGCATCTCTGGCTAGGAATCTCCAGAAGTTTAATCTGTGGCTTGACTAGAAGATCGAATGCCAACTCCGGTACAAAGAGACTTGGTCGCGGCCCAGTTGAGTTGCGAATGGCAGTTCGAATGTCATATACTGTGAGATTGTGAGTTGGATCAATGGTCTCTAATGAATGGCCAAAAACTGAGTTGAAGATGTAGTATATGCGTGCGCCACCACAAAGCTCTTTGGTCGAGATTTCGGAGGATGTACCGTCGATAGATGAAATGAACGAGGATGCAAAGCGGGTCATTAGTTGCAGAATGAGCGAGCCTCTGTGCTCCTTGCCACTGAATTGCTTGTTTCCGTAGCTAGCCAGCTCTTGTTGCGTCTGTCCCATGAGGGTGTTGAGACGTGCCTTGATATCAGGCAATCTGTCGCGGATGTGGGCCATCAACGTTGAGTTCAGCGTTTTCGCAAGGAATTGCGTGCCACAGCGTATGGCCATATTTCGGTATGCCGGATGGTGTCTGAAGAAGTCGGCCTCTGCTTTCAACGCTTCGCTGAGCGACTTTCCGCTTTGGATATCTTGCTGAGAGCGGTTTACAACGCCGATGAAGCCTAGTTTCAGCGGATACACGCGGCCTGAAAGAATATCCAAAGCGTTTGTGCCATGATCCATAAGATCCAACTTGGTCAGTACGCCAATCGTCCTCCTTCCCATCGGGTCTACATGGCGCGCAAGTTTCAATGCTTCTGAGTTGACAAGGTCGACGTTCGCGGGCGACACAGCAAGGATAATGCTATTTGGCTTCGCAATGTATTCTGAAATCAAGGTCCGAGTCTGTTTCTCTATATCTGAAGGCTGGTCGCCGATCGGCACCTTGGTCAAACCAGGCAGGTCGACGAGTGTGAGGTTGAGAACATGAGGTGAAAATATCTTTAGATTTATGGGCTGTCGGTTGATGCCCTTGTTGCTTCCTGCGATTCGGGCTGTCTCGTTTTCGATCTCTTGTTTCACCAATGCAAAATCGTCGAATTTTCGGCCTGGCAGGTGATGGAACTCGGCCCACTCTCCATGCGCTGCCACGCTGCTTGCTGTATGTGGGATACTTGCAGCGACATCGTTGTTGTCTTGCTCGTCCGAGACATTGATCAGTTGCAGAATCAACGGTCTTCTTGTCACGATGCCACTTCCCCGGGGTAGGAAATCACGGCCGACGATGTTTTCAAGGACGGACGACTTTCCAGAGGATTGCGAGCCGACAACGACCTAGCAGATGTTAATGAGCAATAATGCCCTCGAGTGAACTCCCAACGATGGAGGAATTGTTTGACCTACAATCTGCGGCAGATCCAGGGAATCATTGCCAATGGTGTTGAAAACCAGGTCCTGCAGCTTGTTCACAGTGACGAGCAAGTCATCTCCGAGGGACGCCATGGTCAGAATCAATCACGCTTGCTTGACGGAATGCACGCAATGGGTTGGATAGATGTGCGGCGGTGTTGAAACTTTGAAACTTGGAAACTTGGAAGTTGCTCGCAGTGAAAAATTGGGAGGAACACGGAACCGCAGGCTGCCACCTGGATGGGATGCAGGCAGGACACAGGTCCTAAGCCAGCAGAAAAGGACGAAAAGAAGAAAGAAACGAGAGCGACACGACAGGAAAGCACAGGTCGCGATATACAATCCTTCGGGCGGGAGCACGGCGGGAGCTGCCAGGAAAGCCTCGCGCGGATGCACGTGACGCCATCGGCCAAGTCTGGCCTCAGGCTGCCACCTTTCTACGTATCTTGTGTCATTTGTATGTCTGTCTTGGTTGCATTGTGCACGATGTTCGATGAGCATATCACACCGTACATGTATGTACATATTTGTATGTGAGGTATTATAATCATATGTATACGTTTGTATCCATGTACATACACAAGTAATCATCGTCATCATCTCGAGCCATTCAGCTATTTGTTTGTCTTTCAGATGTATAAAATCAGTGGATCAGGGCTAAGCAGTCTTTGCACACACCGGGTACTGCGATGGATATTTCAATTCGCAGCAGTCACCTAGTATCTAATAATAGTGCTCTGAAAATAAATGTTGATCAATAAAGGTTGGCCGGAGAACGCGGATGCCTGGGGTAGTGCGCACTACGCAGCGTACTTGGTAACCAAAGAGACCGCCGCTTACGCACCAGCCAACATCACACCCACCACGCTTCGCACCAGCCCATCTCATCAGCAACTCCCATCCCAATCCAATCCCACTTCTTTCCAGCTGTTGCTTCATTCAATTCATTCGAGCGCAGCAGCTTCTCCTGCCACCAGGGTAAGTCAGTCAATCCTTGTTGCGATTCTGCCACGTCCGCATCCCACCAAGATGCACGGTCACATCATAGCTAGCCGCCCGCCTGATCAGCTGGAGCCCAACATGGCCGCCTGCGAACAGAAGCCATATTTACTAACTCCTCTTCCACAGACCACTGCGTTTATGCGATAGACATACACGAACCGAACCACATCAATGGCCTCCCTCAACCTCTCCACCAACGGGCCGTCCATCACGAGGAGCTACCAATCCGTCGTCAATGCCACCCCCGCAAACACCGGAGCTGCCGCCTCTCCCACATATGCGCAATGGGCAGTCTTTGGTGTAACCACACCTCTCATCAATGCATTCCAACAGGACGCGGGAAACAAGGAGAGTGTCTTGAAGGTTCAGAGCAGTGACGGTGGGTTCGATGGAGTGGCATGCATAATGAGACAACGTACTGATTCATGTATAAACAGAGGGCGAATTGGCAGACTTGATCGAGGATTTCTCAGAGGGAAAGATTCAGTTTGCGTTTGTGAAAGTAAAGGACCCCAATACCGGACTGCCCAAGCATGTCCTCATCGCATGGTGCGGGGAAGGCGTTCCGGAAAGAACCAAGGGGTACTTCAATAGCCATCTCGCCGCCGTCTCAAAATTCCTCCAGGTACGACTGAGCTTTACGCCAAGCAGACTGAAATATCAAATGCTAACTACAGCTCCCACAGGGCTATCATGTTCAAATAACCGCTCGGTCAGATCGTGATCTGACGCCAGAGGGAATCCTGCAAAAAGTGTCCGATGCTTCAGGAGCAAAATATTCCTCAACAAACATCCCTGCTGCAAGCGAATCCGCCAAACCCCCAGTTGCCACGAAGCCTGTTTTCACGGCCAGCCGGACTGGCGGAGTCGCCCCTCCTTCTGGCGGCCGTAGAATAATCCCTGTCGCAAAGACTCCGGTGGATGACGACGGATGGGGCGCTGATGCACCGCCTGTCACTCGGACAGAGCTGGAGAAAGTGCCATCCGCTTACAAACCCACCAAGGTCGATATTCATAGTCTTACATCCCAAAAGCAGCCCGAGTCCCGCTTCCAACAAGCTCCGGTCGAAGAGAGACAAGACGTGGTCAGGGGAGGATATCAACCTATTGGAAAAGTCGACATTGCGGCCATTCGAAGACAAGCTCGCGAATCCGGCCAGGACACGTCAGATCGACCGGAACCCGTCAAGGGAGCTTATGAACCAGTTGGCAAGGTTGATATAGCTGCCATCCGTGCTAGGGCTCAACCTTCTCAGGAGAGACCCGCTCCGGCGCCACAGCCTTCAGAACCAGAAGCCGAGGAACGGAGTAAGACATTGGCAGAGCGTTCCGCTGCTTTCCAGTCATCTGAGCGCATGACAAGTCTCCCAAAACCCAAGGTTGCCAATCGGTTTGGTGGCGCATCAAACTTCTCTGGCACAAAGGCGCCACTTCCTTCCGAATATGGTGTGAAGCCCACTACTGCCCCGGTTACATCTACTAGCAGAACCTTTGCCGACGAAGGAGGAAAAACACCCGCTCAGCTATGGGCGGAAAGGAAGGCGAGAGAAAGAGGCACCGCTGTACCTGCACCGGCGCCTAGTACGCAGCCGGTGAACAAACAAACGTCTGGCGACGGTGAATGGAAGAGTTCATACACTGGAAAAACGTGGGCTCCTGTGCAGACGACTCATACTGGCCATTCTGCGGGAAGCGGTACGGCCCGACAGGAGCCAAGCTATGACGATGAGGCGCCATCTGAGCCACATGCCGAAGAAGTCCCACCGCCCTTAGACCACAGCAACAAACCGAACGCTGGCCAGAAGATCCCATTGCCCGGTTTCCCTGCAGCTTCTCATGCGGCAGAAGAGGAGGCTGCCCAGGAGGAGGAAATCAGGCAAAATGTCCCAACACCTCCCCCCCAACCTCGTTCTCCTACACCTCCCACTCCAGCCAGAGAGCCTTCGCCTATTCGGGTCGCTGTACCGGTCAGTCGCAATGCTCCTGAGACTCTAGTGCAAGACGCCCACGAGGAAATCCACTCCCCACCCCAGCCATTGCCCATCCGTAGTCTTGAACAGGCAGTGCCGGATGAAGAGGAACTCGACGAGCCGAGCCATGATATTGGACGTGCAGCTGCTGAGACCACGGCACAGGTTGCCGCCACATCACAATCTATCCGTGCTGTCGTGCAATATGACTATGAAAAGGCTGAAGATAACGAAATTGAGCTAAAGGAAGGTGAACCTGTAACCGACATTGAAATGGTTGATCCAGACTGGTGGCTTGGTGTCAACGTGCACGGAGAGCGTGGCTTGTTCCCAAGCAACTATGTCGAAATTGTTGAGCAGGGATCCGACGTTGCTCAGCACGAAGCCACCCAAGCCTATGAGGAACCAGCAGAGCCCGAGCACGAACCCGAGCCTGAAGCCAGCCACGCGCCTGAAGTGAGCCACGGTGGTAGCGGACACACCGCAACTGCGATGTATGATTATGAAGCTGCTGAGGACAACGAATTAAGCTTCCCTGACGGAGCCAAGATTGTGAACATTGTAAGTATTCCCAGGCCGTGTGAAGTCTTCCCGTCATGTGGAGTTTCAACTTTTGCAAGCTTAGGCACTAATATCTTTCCCACAGGAATTCCCCGACGAAGATTGGTGGTCTGGCGAGTATAATGGCAAAGCTGGTCTCTTCCCTGCCAACTACGTGGCGCTAGACGAGTAGCATTGTTCTTCTTTTCTATTTGTTTGTTTCTTAAATTCGTTTCAATCCCTCGTTATTTCTCATTCGATGTCTTCGATGCCCATCTGTTTCCGGCCAAATGCGGAGCTGTATAGCAAGCAAATATTTGGAGATAGGACAAAAATGGTTAAGTAGATCCAGTCTATGCACACCTGTAGCGTGACCACTGCTGTACAGTACAAATGCGTCTGTATATATGCACAATGCGAGATGTTCAGTAGTTCTAGGATGGCATAACCTTTAATATAGATATAGACATGATATCCCATATGCAGTAACGTGACGCCGCTCGGCGCGTCGTGATTGGCCGCCGAAGTGAGGCTGACGTGCAGCGCCATCCCCTCCCGCCTGCTGCTTCCTTGTCTTCTCTTTTCTCCTCTCTCCTCTCGCCGTCGCCATCGATAATGAATGCATCTCGGCTTCGTCAAGTCTATCCATCTACCCCGCGTTGAAACAGCACGGCCATCCCTGGACGTTGATGCTTCCCGCCGCACTTTAGCAACACTCATCTCCCGCCTTACGCTTGATCGCCTTCAAACTCTTGCTATTTCCGAGCAAATTCTGTGATACCTGAATTTCTCTTCTGATTTTGATTTCTTCCTTTTTCGCTCTCAACTCTTGCTCCGGAGTTGAAGTTTTTTCCTTGCGCTAAGCTGAAAATACTCGTTGGATTGATCGCCTATGCTAAACATGTTGTGTTGTGTCAACAATTAGCTATAGGCTACTGCCGACTTCCTGGATGTAGGCCCGTTGAGGACTACACACAACAGCTGCCAAACATCTCTCATTCATGTTTCTGATTTTCCTTTTTTCTCTCTCCGGAATTACCAAAGAATAGTGGTAATGGGTGCTCTATTCTAAACTCCACCTGCAGCTGTGACTGCCATCAGCCTGGCCACCGCTTAATCCGAGTTGCTTGCCAGGAACTTCCAACATGGACCATCTAGCTGGAACCCCAGCACCTCAGGAGCGACTTCATCCCCAGGATACTGCTATCAAGACCAGTGAAGCACGCTTGGACGTGGTCGAGACTGAGCAGCAAGATGATTTATTTCCAGGACGTAAACGCAAGCATGACTCATTTGAAGATGACCAGACTAAGGATCAGCGACTGAAAGTACCTATTAGTGACGATGGTGATGTTGATGACAGTACCCCTAGCAGTTCAGAGCGCCCTAAGAAACCCAAGCTGGAGCTTGCAGATAGATCATTGCTTCCCATGGAGATATGGCACCATATTTTCTCGTTCCTTGATCCTCAAACACTGGGTACACTTTTACGTATTAATAGGACCTTTCATTCGTTCCTCACATCTACAGACCGCTGGCCATTGGATTCTTCAACACAGGGTGTTCTCAAGCCTGTATCTTCTAATTCCATTTGGTCTTCATCCCGGAAGTTGTTTCATCCTGGAATGCCGCGACCGTTGGACAAAATGACCGAGTTGGACATGTGGAAATTAATCGGCAGGAACAGCTGTGATACATGTGGAAAGGAGGATTTGGTCACTACGTTTTCTCCAAACTCTTCTGCTTGGGAGAGAGGTCCAGGCGATAATGGAGTCCGTATCTTCTGGCCCTTTCGTATTAGGACATGCTCAGAATGTTTCCTCAAACATACTAAAAGGGTAAGTCTCATCGCCTGATTCAAAGAACGGCTACGCCTGCTTACGCCTTATATCAAAGGATGTGGATGTTGTTTTATCATCTTTACCTACTTGTCTCCTGCCAGGTCTCTCATTTGTACTCATGACTCCTGCTATGCATTTGATCTCTAGTGTGGTTTTGCGATCCAATACCCAGGCTTCCCTGGATGTCACAAAATACTATTCCAATGCCGACATGGCAGATTTGATGCAGGAATTCGACCAGGTGAAATCTCTAGGTCCAGCTACCTTGGAGGAATGGATCAAAGGCCTCGAAAGCAAGGGCAAGAGAAAAATGGCAGATGCAGCGCGCTGGGAACAGTGGGAGAATAGCGGCGGCCTGCACGAATTGCGACGGAGATGCCATGAGAGAATCGATAAAAGTGACCCACGCAGCAATCATGACGCCATGGTCAACGAAATTTGCAGACCAAATGAACCTCTTCCTTCTTCATCTCCCATACCCGGATTGGATGCTCCCTCCACTTCTCCGGGCCCGATTGATAGTAAGTCTGTCACTTTTAGCTACATATACTACGAAGAAAATAGTGGCCGAGATGCCTTCTTTAGAAGTTCTTTGGAGGTGATCGCATTGAAACTAATATTGCAATAACCAGATTCCATATTTAAATCTCAAAGCCGGAGCGAACGAAATCTGCGCGATGTGGACGAAGCGAAAGCTTCCCGAAGGGCGGAGATTGAACGCCGCTGTCTAGCGCTACATCCCCCCATCACGGCTGCTGTTTTGAGCCACATGGAATCATTCTCGGCAGCAATACAGATTCCACACGAACTTAGTGATAAGGATTGGGAGTACCTGAAACCGAGGCTGCTGGCGCAGCGTGAAATGGCAGAGAAGAAAGAAATTGAACGCTTGCAAGAGTCGCAGCTTCTCATGGCCAAGACGGAAGAACGCCGACAGCAAGAAGCGCGATACAAACAGGAGAAAGAGTTTCTCGACCACCAGTGGGAGGATGCGCAACGTCTGATACACGATCAGATAAACCTATATGCCGATGAAATTATTGAGAAGAGTGGAAAAGGACCCTCACTGACTAAAGATAAATGCGCTCAGTTTGCCGCAGATGTCTTGATGCATGTGCGTAACAGGTTCTACGCGCATATCCAAGAAGAAGATGCTGTCGCCCGCGCTTCTGGTGTCGATGTCAAGAGCGACTCTCCAAATGAACCACCTACACGCAAGTTGATCTTGGAAAATATGAAGTGGGTCTTCGATACCAAAATAAAACCGTTGACAGAGAAATTCACAAAAGATCTCTTTCTTTGCAACGGCTGCGAGAACAATACCAGAATGTATGGCTTTGAAGGAGTTGTTCAGCACTATGCTGCCAAACACACGACTGCTTTGAGTTCTGGGAATGTAATTGTGTATTGGCGTGCAGAATGGCCTGAAAAACCGCCTTTTCATCCCAACCCAAATGCCGCCAAAGCTCTGTTGCATGCAACCTCGCAGGGTGGATTCGGTCAACCGCATGGCTACAGACACCAGGGCGCAGCTGGCATCTACATGGGAACTCCCGAGCAACGACATGGCATACTTGCTGACTCTAATTCTTCTCGTACATACGGGAGATCTCCGTTTCGAAGTCCTTATACGACCTACATGCATGGTCCGTTTCAGCCACCTTCGCCGCGAACCAGCCCTTACTACCCGGGCTATGTTTTCCCACCGCCGTCCCCTGCTATGGAACCATCAGCTTTTGATTCATCATCGGCATACGGCTCGCCTTATCACACACATGTGGTTCCCGTGAATTACCAAGGACATTTGCCTCAAGCACCTCATGCATACCCTTCTCCTGTATATCAATCAACTTCACCGGCTAATCAGGGTCTTTTATACAAAGTACCTCATAATGGAAACCGCAACACCTTTCCGCATCATAGGGATGCTCAACAAACTCAACTTGACCATATGGCTCGGGTTGCGCGTGAAGTGTGGAATGCTCTCTCCGGTATTAAGGATATCCCAAACAGTGTTCGCGCCCATGTATTAATCTATCATGTGGCTTATTATACGCAACATCAATTTAACACTGATGCCTCGATTACTCTTTTTGCAGATGGCCTAAATAACCATCCTCAAATGAAACCAATGCGAAGTCTCAACGGTTTAGTTTGTGGATGTTGCAAAGACGGGAGAAGTCAAAGCTCGAAGACATACGGTTTCTCGGCTTTGCTGAGTCATTTCCAATCGATGCATATGGAACACGTCAAGGGTGATTCCATTGTTAACCTAGAGAAGAGCGCCAGTCCTGATTGGAAGATAGACATGATCGAGCTTCCGGATTTGTCTTCTTTAAAATCACTGCTGCAGCATCTAGGTAGGGACGATTTCAAGCTACGAATTATCGCTCAGGCTCTGCCAGAGGCCTTCCCATCTGTAGTCCCAGCTCTTCCGCCAGAGACATTCATGACCAAACGTTCCCCGGCCATGTATCAAGCAGTTGTCGCGGAACGTCAGCCAAACTATCATTCGCCGACTCTTCAAAATGCAAAGACAGAAGAGTACTCATCCCCTTCAGGGCTGCGCGCGGTTCCAATGGAGGGGGTGTCGGAAAGCGTCCGTTTCCCATCTGACACCCTTGCTCGACGCGATAGCCCGAATGCTGTTCTCCATGATGATGGCCGTAGTTATATTCGGAGCGAGCACTATGTTGCCCGCTCTCCTCGTACAGTTATCCTGCGATCGCCTCGATACATTCGTGTGCAGGACGATTGGGTTTATCGAGATCATAACGCAGACGAAGTCGGATCGGATCGCCATGATAAATATTACATACCAGTATCAACACGCTCAGCATTGTCAGATCGCTCTGACTACCCGTACAAACAGGCTTTATCAGAACAGTTTGAGCAGGAGATGCCAATACAACAGCGTATTGAGAGACAGGCTAATCTCAGCCGACAAGGACAATCCTCGGACGGCTCAGCGCGTCTAAATAATGCCACTCCTCGCACGGCAGAGCACGATGACTCTAGATCAAATGCTGGCGATCTCACTGCAGCGGAGAAATTCCTCAACAATTTTGTTCTTGAGCAAGAGGTACAATACCCAAAGGACAGTGCAAACCCGGACATTAGGAACACCGATCCAACGGCGGTATCTGTTCCGACGCATGAGCGACCATGGCGCCCTGTTGTGACAGGGGGCGATGATGTACCAGAACGTGCTTCTGCAGGTCTAGCATATTATAGTCCTGACGAATGGAAGCGATGGGGGAGCCCTGGCTTGACCAGGGTCCATGAAGTCCCTGTTCCTCGAGAGGGACGAGCAGAGTGGACAGCAGCAGCAGCAGCTGCTGCTGCATCACAGCGTACTCGGTCACCTGAGGTGGTCCAATTGCGGTACGGGCGCAAACTGTCCGGTGCCGTGGAATCAAAACTACCACCTAGTCGGTTTGACAGATACGAGGCTCTGCGGCAGGAATCGCGCCGGGCGAGGTCAAGGTCTCCCTCTATCGTTCGGGAAGACGTGCCCGCTCGCGATGTGCTGTATTTTGAAGACCAGGATCCTCGATTGCAGCAGCAGTCTCGATTACCGCCGCAACATATGAGCGATGCCCCTCATCGGTATTCTAGCGCCAGATTAGAAAGGGAAAACTCTTCAATGTCTAACAGCGCTCGGCGGACTGCGGCTGGCTATAGGGCAGCAGATGTCCGCGAGCCGGCGTATTATGATGATTCCATGGAGTATTGATTTTTCTTTTTTTTTCAGTATTACGAAAGGAGACGATGATGTATTACAGCATGATAGTATTTTCTTAGCATAATACCCAATACCCCCTTCAGTTTGTTGTGGCGTGCATTTTAGCGAGCAACCACATGTATGTACGATAGGCCGTGAAAGAACCGTCTATTTATATCAGATCAATGAGCTTAACCTTAAATTGACGACGGTCAAGCTTCGCCTTAGTCAGCCAGGCCCGCTCTTCTGCCTTAGGCCGTGCTAGCCCCTGCCGACATCATCGCTGTAATTTTTAATCTTAATTTTAGTTCTTTGCTTGGTTTGGATCGTCTTTCTTTCCAAGAAAGGTCGCCCAACTAAGAGCCAAATCTCAACGAAAAAAGTATCCTTTCTGTCTCTCGCTTCGAACACCACGACCCGTGTGTGAACGTACAGCACCCACTATCGCCGCGAAACGAACGCACCGAGTCAGTCGACCGAAATCTCGGCCACACTCACTAAAGATACCACTTCGCGTCCAATCTAGCACATGCCATGAACCCCGCCGAAGACGGCAGCCAGACGATAGACGATGGCGTCCGAGACGAAGACCCTGCGTACGCCTCGTCAGAGGAAGACTTGCTTCCGAGGGACCGCATGAAAAGAACGCATAGCTACAACTATGCGTACGAAAAATCACTGAGCCATGCCGAGGCAAAACTGTTCTACCAGAGACACCAGGAGGCATCACGGGCTCATGAAGGGGGCACAGCAGGCGTCGCACCAGGCACAGCTGCAGGAGGTCGTGACCCCTCCCGCAGCCCCGTTCTGTCCCACCACTCCCCCATACCGGTGAGGACAACGGCAGGGGGAGATGATGCCCTGTCTAGTATGGCTGCGAGTGTTGGATCGCTGAAAAGCAATTCCGGCTTTCCCTCTTCGACTAGTCTCTATGACACGGCAAACAGCCAGACAGCTGCGGACACGGCCCATAATTCGCTATACAGTCGCATGCGCGAGGAAAGCTTACAAGCGGCCGATCAATCAGCGAGAAACCATGTGTTGCAGCCGGGTATGACATCCTCTGAGACCGCGCCGTATTCACTTGCATCCAACGGCGTATACGGAGGAGGACCAGGTATAGCTATGCACCATGGTATGGAGGGGTTCCATCCTAGTGACGATGCAGTCAACGCCGAATTGGAGATTGTGTGTCGCAAGATTAGAAATGTCTTGGAACAAAGGCACAAGTATCTGCAGCTGTCGTTGCAGACGCCGGACGGCAATCCCAAGGACTCGCCTGAATGGCCGATCTATCCACCACCGCCAGAGCCAGTGTGGGATATGGAGAAGGAGCGACCGAAACAACAAGAAGACAAAGATAATGCTGGTACTGATAAACAGGAGCAGCAGGCCTCGTCAGAATCACGTACGCGGAAAAGACGCAAGATGGGTCAGGATATAGGGGAAGACTTTGACATGGAGGAACTACTTCCCCTGCCAGGTGCATCCGAGTCTGTGTTTCAGCTGGATTCATCCAGCGTCTACCAGGTCTACGAAACCGAACGATCGGCTCGCCCTATTGTAGAAATACCTTCTCTGCGCGATTTCTACATGGATTTGGATGCTATCGTCGAGGTTTCTACCGACGGGCCGGTCAAGTCCTTTGCATTCAAGCGTCTTTCGTATCTTGAGGGAAAGTTCCAGCTTCACAGTCTATTGAACGAGTACCAGGAACTCGCAGACAGCAAGAAGGTGCCACATCGAGATTTCTACAATGTCAGAAAAGTGGATACCCACGTACATCACTCGGCGTGTATGAACCAGAAGCATTTGCTGAGATTTATCAAGAGTAAGATGAAGAAGTCGCCGGATGAGGTTGTGCTGTTCAGAGATGGGAAACACTTGACCTTGAAGGAGGTGTTTGAGAGTATCAACTTGACTGCCTACGACCTGAGTATTGATACTCTTGATATGCATGTATGTTTTTTAATGTTCCGAATCTTTTTTTAGCGCTCTTCTGACCCATACCCTGCAGGCCCACAAGGATTCATTTCATCGATTTGACAAGTTCAACTTGAAATACAACCCTGTCGGAGAATCTCGCCTCCGTGAGATCTTTTTGAAGACAGACAATTACATCAAAGGGAGATACCTTGCTGAAATTACCAAAGAAGTCATTTCCGATCTGGAATCAAGCAAATACCAGATGGTGGAATGGCGCATCTCAATCTATGGGAGATCGGTTGAAGAATGGGACAAACTGGCAGCATGGGTTGTGGACAACAAACTATTCTCGCCGAATGTCCGCTGGCTCATACAAGTACCCCGGCTTTACGACGTCTACAAATCAAGCGGCATGGTAGAGAACTACGAGGATGTGATCAAGAATCTGTTCCAGCCGCTATTTGAAGTCACGCAAGACCCTTCTAGCCATCCAAAACTGCATGTTTTCCTACAACGTGTTATTGGTATTGACAGTGTGGACGACGAAAGCAAGGCGGAGCGCCGACTGTACAAGAAATACCCAATACCAAGAGACTGGAACACAAAGCAAAACCCGCCATACAGCTATTGGATTTACTTCATGTTTGCAAACATGGCATCCCTCAACGCTTGGAGACAACGCCGTGGGTTCAACACATTTGTCCTGCGGCCTCACTGCGGCGAAGCAGGAGATCCGGACCATCTGGCAGCTGGGTTTCTAGCTTGTCATAGTATCAGCCACGGCATCCATCTTCGGAAAGTGCCGTTGCTACAGTATGTGTACTATCTGGACCGCGTCGGCATTGCAATGTCACCCCTGAGTAACAATGCCTTATTCTTGACCTATGATAAAAACCCATTCGCAAGTTTCTTCAGAAAGGGGTTAAATGTCTCGCTCTCAACGGACGATCCACTCCAGTTTGCGTTCACTAAAGAACCGCTTATGGAAGAGTATGCAGTTGCGGCGCAGATCTACAAGCTCAGTGCTGTGGACATGTGCGAGCTGGCCAAAAACTCTGTCGATCAAAGTGGATTCGAACTCGCTCTGAAGAAGAGATGGCTCGGTCCTCAGTATCAGTTGCCGGGCGTCGCCGGAAACAATGTGGCTAAGAGCAATGTGCCTGATTTGCGGGAGGCATTTAGGCATGAAACCCTACTTGCTGAGTTGTCATTGTAAGTTGGCTCCTTTTGGAGTATTTCCAAATGTATGCATGTATGCTCATAATTCACCAGGATTGACCGGTACTCACCACCGAAGAACCTCTCTCGTTTCAGAACAGCAGATCATGGACTATCGACATCTGCATCTGTTAGTTCGCTGTACACTCCACAAAATGCCAGCAGAAGAATCTCAGAGCAACAACGGCAGCAGACTCCACTATCCGCCTCCCAAGTCGAGTCCCCTCCTGTGCAGGCGTCTAGCATTGGTAATACTAGCAGCAACCTGAGCAATTCTCTGTCAATGCTCAGTCTTCAGAACGGTGTTCCTGAATCGTCTCAACCAGAGCAGTCACAACAACAGCCAATGCAGCCTCCACAAGACCAATCGCAACTACCGCAAGCTTCATTGTCCCCGCCGTCCTTGGCTATCGGGGCCAGCGGCTTGCCGGAGCAACGAATCATCCCGGGACTGGTGCACGAAAGAACCAGGAAAGGGAGCAACACCTATTCAATCTCTTCGGCTACTCATGCTGATCTGCACTCATCTAACGCTAGACACGGTAATAATGATGGGAACGATTATGAAGTTATTTAAATTTCTACTTTCCTAGCTAGCTAGCCTAATGACGGAAGATGATAAATTCTCGGTTAATCTCTCTATCCGTCTCGTCGCAGTACGCGTTTAGTAATTGCAGTAATCAAGTCTTATGTGCATGAAATGATCGGGCTTGACTTTTATACGCAGCGAATAAACATCAATTATCGGGTCATCTCTCGCTAAAGCTATTATAAAAAACATTGGAACAGCTTATCAAAGGACAGTAGACGTCATTTATCTGATCATTGGACTCGTTCGTATGTGTGTGTGTGTATATGTGCTGTGCCGCGTCAATCGCTCCGTATATCTGGCAATAACCCATCCACTAATCCTATCTATGTACTATACCATTATCATTAACCAAAACATATAATATAAAGTATCAAATTGCCCAACTGCCCCTCCGCTCAATGACACCCCACGCATCTAAACTGTCATCGTTATTAAGGTCGATTTCGGGCTGCTGTCTAGCCCATTCGTTTATGTATAGTCGCAAGGCTTTCCATCGCATGCAATTTTCAGACACAGGTTTGTCAAGATTTTTATCTGACTTGTCGGCAGTAACAACATAGCCCTTGGCTTCGGCGTTGAGGTCGTTTGCCCTCAGGTCTGCGACAGGAATGCCGGAGATTTTGCTCAATTCATGATCAAAGTAGCGAGCCAGAGAGGGGTATCCCAGAGACAAATAGTTGTAGACCTGTGTCACGAATGCGTCGTTGAATTCTTCTTCTGGCACGACGATTTCAGGGAGCGTAGTATCTGTTTCCATCATATCGACGGATCGCACGTCAGAGTCCGCATGGAGTTCGTCTTCGTCTGCGTCTGCATCCTTCATGTCAAAGTAAGACCCGCCAAAAGCTCCTGCATCCGGTCTCGGGGTGGCGATGCCTGTTCTGGCCCAGTGAAAGTCAACGGTTCGGTCGTCGCCTTCTTCATGATGGCACAGGCCATGCCATAAACCCGGTCCCTCTTCGTTGTCCACGTTCATCTCGGCAGCCCAGAGACCCTGTTGGTCACCGTGTCCCGCGGGCTCGGGCTGTGTTTGGTTGGCAGAGACTAGCTGGTCTGTCTCAGACGCTGTTCCTTGAGGAGACGCGCTCAAGACAAAGACAATGTCATCGCCTAACATGGGTGGACTGGCCGCATGCCGCATCTGCACCAAGTCACGATCTCGCCGCCAGCCTGTAAACAAAGAAGCTTCGTCGTTCGGCCGTTTCGGCTGTCTCGCTGCAATGGCAGCCGCAGAGAACCTCGACTCATGAGCATCGCTTTTCTGCACACCGAGATCTTTCAGCTCGGCCTCCTCCTTGTGCCGGCGCATTTCCTTCAATTCCCATGCTAGATCGGTAGCGGATTCGCGGCGAAAACGTGTATTGTTATTTCCGCGGTTCATGATTCGCGACACGTCTTCCTCATTCCCAAAGTCTTCATCACCATCAATGGCAAAATGGGACACGGATTGGTGCTCTTGTTCATTGGGAAACGCGGCCAGAGCTTGCTCTCGAAGCTGCTTTTCGGCGCTGCGGGCTTCCAGTGAAAGCAAGTATGCTGAGAAGCGTTCGTCACAGCTCTCTCTGAACCGGTTCTTCTCTGAAACGCGGTTTGCACTCCCTTCAGATGATGCCGATGGAGTGGTCGACAGCGAAGGCAGGTCGAAGTTTTCTGAGCCTTCGCTGCTATTTGAAGGAATAGCAGGAAGGTCGGGCACACGGAATGAGTGCCGCCTGCCTTCTTGACGTTGCAGCAGACTTGCATATGAAAATCGCGATTCTGCAGGGAAGGAAGACTCCTCACTGCCTGCTACCATCTGCTGGCCTCTCGAAACTGGAGGCGAGCCCGGCCGCCGCGGTAGGCCGTCAGTCACAAAAGCCTCGTCATAACTCCTCGCAACTCCGTGATTCGGCAGAGTCTCTGCTCGGCGAAAGGAGCGCTTGCCTGTCTCAATTAATTGAGGAGTGAATTTGCGCGGTGTGCTCTGCGTGGAGGAAGAATTGGATCCGCTTCCCGTTTTGGCTGGTTTACGCCTACTCATCTTCACCGTCTCAATGGGCTCGGGACGGAACTTTCTGGCGGGCTTCCCTGTGTTCAGGCTGTTATTTCCTTCTTTTTCCGGTTGGGGACGTTGATGTTCTGTGTTATCGTGCGAGAGCGGTTTCCCTTTCGACTGTTTAACCTCGAATGGCTGTGGCAAGGGGCGGGTCGACTTCTTTGGGTCGTCAAGGTCTTTCAATCTTCCGTTTGACAGCTGGTTTTTATCAGATGAGTCTTTATCATCTTTGCGGTCCAGCCCAGTTCCTGCAATCATACCCTTCTTAGATGATCGGGATGACGTCTCTGTCGGCTGTGGCAGGAAGCGTCGAGGCTTCTCGGGCTGCGCCGGAGATGTTCCGGGTCCGCCTTTATTGTGCCTGCTCTGATTTATATCGGGTGTCTGCGATTCTACGCGAGACGATGACGGCAACTTGCTTGAGGTGGGCTGTGTATCTTCATTGTGCATTCTGCTCGACCGGGAAGTCGATTCCACCAATTCCGGCTTGAACCTGCGGACGTCTCCGGAACGGCTGTCACTTGCCATTCTTGCTAAGAATTATACCAATGGCTCTCATTCAAGACATCCGACGTTGCGCCTTACTTGCATCGCACTGAGCGATTGTGCCGGGGCATTATCAAGCGGTGAGCGGACGATGATTCATAGAACGGCGGGCGAACGGTAGGTGGGCTCGGTCGAGTCTCTAGCGTCCAACAATGGCAGTAGATGAGACAAGACAGTGCTCAGATGTATGATCTATTTGTGTTTCGTGATCAAGTGCGACTCGACGCTTCCTCTGGCGGGGTTACTGGTAGATGCGATGGAAACGAGTGACGTCGTGTGCTCTGGTGGGCCGCCGATCAATCGCACGCGGGCATGGCCTGTGGCGGAAGGCTCGAGTCTCGAGGAAAGAAAGACAAGAAAAGAAAAAGAAAGAAGTCGCTGTCATCAACCGGCCACGTCTCGAGACGGACTGTCTATGGGCATGAAGGCACAAGGCAAGACGGCCGTGGCAGAGCGATACTCTGGGCCGGCCACGGAGTGAGGTCGGCCAGCCCGCCAGGGAGCTGCTCTGATTGGCGGGGAGGGCGTCTTACATAATACCCAGCGAGACATCATCTCCATCTTTGCTACGCCCTCCTCTCTATCACTTCCTTTGTACTGTTTCTTTGCGCTTTGCTCTTAATTCACTCTTGCAATGGCAGGAGGGATCTGTTCTCTGCTCGAGCAGACATTCTTGTCCCCAATGACTCTGGATTGCGCTCATGCTTAGCCCAGCCATCAATCTTTAACTTCGTTAGTATATTTGCAGTCTACCCACGGAACCAACTGTGCTATCAGCTCAGCCGCAACTAGCTACTGAATGCCACTTCCTGTCGGGGCTAGGTCCAGTGGAGACGACTTTCAGCTCAGCACCTACGTAGTAGGTATGGATGGCTGCTTCCTCTTTATCCTGTAAAATTACGGACGACCCCTGGATGCATCTGGACAACTCCATCATTATACGAAGTACCATATTATTGTATATTATTGATGATATCGAACTAACAGGACTGTCTCCATACGCGTAACAACCGGAATAATGGCACAAGACGCTGCTCCGGTCAGTTTTAGTCTGGCTGATGGCCATGGCTATGTGATGGACAAGAGCCATATGGAAGCGTGCCGGTTAAATTTGCAGCACATGCTGTTCCGGGAGGTTTTCCAGTTTAGCATCCATCCCAACGCGCGACCTTCGGCCGGCCATCCGGTCAGAATCGTGGACGTTGCTGCTGGGACGTGTCTCTGGCTGCTCGATACTGCACGCGAAATCCCTGAGGCGCGGCTGGATGGAACTGACAACGACTTGTCCAAAGCACCACATGATTCGTGGCTCCCGGGAAACATTGCTTTACATTCGTGGGACATTTTCGAGGACCCGCCTTCCCATCTCGTGGGAAAATTTGATCTCGTGCATGTCCGACTCCTGGTCTTGGTCTTGTCTGGGCTTGATATCAAACCCGTGCTTCATCGTCTGCGGCAGCTCCTCAAGCCTGGCGGGTATTTGCAATGGGACGATCTGGACTGCGTGAACATGCATGTCAAAAAGGCTGGTCCCTCTGTATCAGCGCCAGCGCTCGATGAGATTTGTACTCTATCTTATTCCTCGGGCCGCCATGACTGGGTGCTTGAGCTTCCCCAGATGTTGGAGGCCGAGGGCTTCCAGCATGCGCAGATGTGGCATTACAGCGAGGGGCCAATCCTGGTACGGGCTTTCAATGACCTCCATATGTTCACCATGGATGAATTTGCGGGCTCTCTGATGCGCCTTGGGAAGACTGACGCGGCTGAAAAGCTCTACAAGCTTATCCAGGCAGGGTATAAAGAAAGTTCAGGCGGCGCGGCGCTGTGTATTCCACGTGTTGTGGTTGTGGCACGACGGCCTGAGCATTGATTTGTCTAAGTATGAGTTTGCAGTCACATTTGGGCATCATTTTATTCTAGCTCCGGGGCCAGTATATAGTAGACACATATCGAGATATGCCAGTAATACCATAACAACCCCTCCTTTACACGCATATGGATGAACCTACGCAGCATAACTCTCCAATATCCACTTGATCTCATCAGCCACAACGTCAGGGCGCTCTTGATTCACCTGATGCCCGCAGTCCACAAGCTCGACCTCTCGACTGTTGCGAGATATCTTCAGTAGTTTTGTTTGATTCTCTCGAATGATATCCCCCATACCCACCAGGAAATCCCCAAGAGTCTTTCTCTGCTCTTCAGTGCCATTTCCTGCTTCCAACCCCGCCTCATAAACCCGGCGCCACTCATTCTCACGATGCGCCCTTATTATGCTGACAGGTTTGTCTTGCAATGCGCAGCTCTCCAGCTGCCCTTTGGCGGCCAATTCTTTGCCGCTCTGAAGTAGTCCGCCGAACTCAGCGGCCGACGACTCGCCGCTTCTATCCTGGTTTTCACCTTGCAGGAACATCTCCCATTCGTCGGGTGTAAGTTTGGTTTTACGAACCAACCCCGTAGTCTCGAACAAGCTGAGGGCTTCATTAGGCGATGATCCTGTTAACATACCTCGCAGGGCGGGGAACGGCCAAGAGATTTTCAGGTCGTCTTCCATCACGGCGTCTACAAATACAATGCCCACGCAGTCGAGCGGATGCAATGCGAAAAATTCGCGTACCAAGATGCCTCCGTACGAATGGCCGACCAAAATGTATGGGCCGGGAAAGACGCCTGCGGCTTGGAGGAGCGCAGAATACTCCTGTGCTATGGCTGTGGCTGTTCTCGGGGCATCGACCGCGGGAATAATATTACTAGACCGCCCCCAGCCTACGCGGTCATACGTGTAGATGCGCGCAAACTGGGACACCAGCCGAACAACTGCGTGCCAGGCATTGGAGCAGTCGGAGATGCCGGCCTCGACTAGAACGATGGGCTGGTGTGGATCGTTGCGGGGGGGGCCGGCGACGGAAAGAAAGAGAGAGTGGCCGTTGATGGAGATGTGGCCGCTGTGAGATGGTGCGGTGCTCCACGGGTTCGAGGAAGCCATTTGCCCTTGTTGTCACTTAATTGGGGTGCATGCAGACGAAGTATGTCGGGGTAAATGGATACTATCAAGATCTAAGCAGCCTTGCAGTGCTTTGCTCAGCTTGGCGGCTCGGTTGACTGGCGCTAAGTCAATGAATTCTGGACTATCTCACGGGATCGTCCAATAGCAAGTTTATTGATGTCCTAAACGATAAACAGTCTTGATGTTGGCTTGCTTATGTCAACTGCGCCCTGTGTCGCAGTTATATTTACGTACGTAAGAGTAAGCAGCCCGCAGCCCTTCACAGTGTAGATTGATGTTAGTCTCGGCTCCTTCGGAGTCTCGCATTGAGCGAGACGGTCTAGCTCCGGATTTATGTAGTTGAAACTCGAATAGTTAATTAAACTGATGATTATTCAATCATGATTGTATGCAGGACTGATGACTTCGCTGCTTGGTAAGCACTCCGTCGGAGTAAAAAGCTGGTCCTTTCCCGATTATACGGCCGCAAGCATACACGCGTGAATGTACAGAATTAGCGAAAAGGTCAGTATTTTCGAAATTAATTGGTAATACGGCGCTGTTGAACTTGCTACGCACGCTATCACTCTGAGATATACTCACTACTCCAACCCGACATAAATAGGATGCCTCCCCCGGTCAAAAGGTCAACTCGAAATACGGCAACCTTTTCAATAGTGAGACCAGGGTAGCCGTATTACAACGAAGTATTGGCAAAATGCCTTCCTATTTGATCACTGGCGCATCTCGTGGCATTGGGGTAAGGGCTGATATGCTCTCCTCCCCCCCCGCACTTAGTCCACAAGTCGTGGCTGACTCCTGTCCATCAATCAGTTTGAGCTTCTTCGACAGACCTCGGAAAATCCGAGCAATGTTGTTATTGCACTAGTCCGCAATAGACACGGAACTTTGGAAAAGATTGCGCAGGAGTTGCCCGACAGGAAAAATATTTCCGTGGTGCAGGGAGATTTGATTAATTACAAGTCGCTCGAGGTAGGCGGTTTTTTACCAGTTGAAGCAATTATCGAGCTACGTACCCGTCCTGATAGTTGCAAATAGACTGCTGCCGGCGAGACTAGCTCGATCACCGGAGGTTCGCTAGACGTGCTGATCGCGTGTGGAGCGTACCTGTCTGTCGAGACCCAATTTAGCGCCATTGGGGACATGTAATAAGTGCCTTCCCTTTATCGACTAGAGACGAGTTGACAGAGCCCTACCCAGCGAGGCGGACCTTTTGACGAAGGACTTGATCGGGTTTTTCAATACCAATGTCGTTGGCAATATCCACCTGATCCGCTTTTTTCTTCCTCTTATTCGCAACGGTCAGCTGAAAAAGGTCATTGCCATCTCCTCGGGCAATGCAGATCAGGATGTGGTTCAAAAGTACCGTTTGAACAACGCTGCGCCCTACACCATCACCAAGGCAGCCATGAACATGGCCATGGCCAAGTTTCACGCGCAATATGCCCAGGACGGGATTCTCTTCATGTCCGTGTGCCCTGGATTGGTGAACGTGGGGCATTACGACAACTGTAAGTCCTGGTCCTTTACCTTCTCTCGCTATTTTTTCTTTTCTTTCTTTTTTTCTTTTTCTATAGTTCAAAGTATACAATAGCATGCTAATTCAGTGAAAAGTGACTCCCGAGCAAGAAGCCGATAGAGCACAAGTGAATAAAGTTTATGCAGCATATGCCCCCCATTTCAAGGGCCCAGCTCCTATTGAGGACGCTGTCAGAGATGTGCTGCAAGTCGTTGACCGGGCTGACGTGGAGAGTTTTGGGGGGTCTTTTGTGTCGCACTTTGGAAACAAGCAATGGATCTGAGGGGTTTGGCCGGATAAAGTTTCCTTATGGCTTATGCACGTAAAGAGTTATTACGTTTAAGTTCGACATAGTACGAAATACACTTTTACTTTCATTCATTTTTGCGATCGCCACAATTCAATTTCAAGACATCCAGGACAGAAAACACATCATTCCTACCGTTTGTCTTCTCTTGCGTTGCGGGAATACGAAAGAAGACGTACCATCGTCGCTTTTTATACTTCTGGCCCGTCATCACAATAAGTTCGACCACCATTTTCTAATGTGCATTTGGAATGTGGTGCTGTCTGTGCCCGCAAAACAACGTCCCAGAGGGCCCAGGGGTAATCCATTACCCACACCGGGGCTGCACCCCCGATAATCCGCTTGGGCGTTTAATCAAACCCCTGCAGCAAATCCCTGCGGGTGGGCCGCGACGCCAGATTCTCTTCGAGTTCTTCCTCGTATACTATGATAGCACGAGTGGGCATTTAGCCGTAGCACTTGTTCTATCCCATTCTAGGCTCTACCAAGCATGTGAAGTGGCGCGTAGCGGGCCCCGTCGGCAGCAGATTATTACCCCAGTGGGGGATTTCAGCCGACAACGTATAAGATGGGCTTGATAATTGAGGGGACCCTGGCTTCCCTGCCCGGATAAAATTATCTGCTGCCCCCCCGGGTTTGGAAGTAACGAATTACGTGTGGTGTGTCATGTATATGAATACGAACCATTGCCAGCTGCGTGGTTAGGGCTCAGCTCTGGGGACTGGCCCGTCGGTACATAGTAGTGTACTTTACTTTTACTTTGCTTGCTTGACTTTGACTTTGACGGCGTACCAAACTGTCATATCATCATAGCGTGTACATAGTACAGTACAGCCTTGAGAGAAGTGGAGATGGGCTGGAAAATTTTCTGGAACGGTAACCCCAGTTTTGTTGTCGAGTGGGTATGTCAAACCCCGTTCCGGAGGCATTACCCAGAACAACACGAACGTTAAATGAATGCTTAACCCTTTTCTGAGAAATAGAGCGGTGGCACATGCACTATCCAACTCTATCAAGTAAGTTTCAGCGCAAAAGGGCGTGCCAGCCCATCGTGCAGGATCAACAAGCCTCGCCACGCGGGCCTTACGAGGCACAACAGAATATCCGTCAATGGGTGTCAAAGCACACACTGACCCCTGCGCAATTGATTTCATGCACTAACCATGGCCTTGTCTTCCTGCACATTTTTATACAAGCCTTTCCCCTGCTCCTGACTGGGATGCGACGCACGTTCTTTGTCGTTCCGATGCTGGAGAAAAGCATATAACCATACTTGCGCCGTTGCTTTGATAGAGGCGTGTGTCTCTGTTAGACGAGACTCTCCCAAATTTTCGACGACTGTGTCGTCGGTCGGCTCTTTAGTTCTCCAACATGTCACTCTCTTCTCATCAACAGCACCTGATCCTGGTGACGGAGCGCGTGTCCTCGGTGTTCTCGATTCTGGGGGCATCGTTCGTCATCATCTCGTTCCTGGCATCTCCCTCTTTCCACCGACCAGTGAACCGCATGGTGTTCTATGCATCATGGGGAAACTTACTCAGCAATGTGGCAACAATGATATCGCGATCAGGAATCGATGCTGGGCAAGATTCCAGTCTCTGCCAGTCGCAGAGCTTTATTATCCAGATGTGAGCTGTGATTTCCATTGGCCGTTGGTGACGAGACTGACTTTGAGCGCAGGTTTATGCCAGCAGACTCTCTGTGGACGTTTGCCATGGCATGTAATGTGTATTTCACATTCCGCCGAAGGTTCTCGGCAGAGCAATTGCAAAAGTTGGAGTGGAAATACTTTCTCCTGTGTTACGGAATACCAGCTATCCCTGCTCTCGTCTTTCTTTTCATCTCGACGCCAAGCAAAGGCCGGGTATATGGGCCCGCTGAGGTGAGCATAATCTCCAGTTACTACTGATCAAGGCAGTCCGCTGACCCGAGAAGCTGTGGTGTTGGATATCAGTTGACTGGGACCCTCTCCGAATTGCCTGCTTTTACGGCCCTGTGTGGTATGTGGTCGCTGTCTCTGAGAGGAAGAACAACAGTCTAACTAGTCATAGGTTGATCTTTCTTGTCACCAGCCTCATCTACGTCAGCATCGGCTTGGAAATCTATAAGAAACGACGGGATCTCAAGGAGGCTACCTATTCTCTGCCGACGGAATCAGACAATATCGGCGTGAAAACTATGGAGATCCACGTCAGCAGCCATGGCATGGATTACGAGCTCGACAACGTTCTTGCGTCAAAAGGAACAGACAACACGTCTGCTTCACAGACCTCCGCAACTCTCTCTGACAACAGGCAGTACACGGTCGACATCAGCTCCTCAAATGCCAAACAGAATCATAGGACAGCCAGGAAACTATCTCCCTCTGACGCAGCGGCATGGGCGTACACAAAATGTGCCATGCTGTTTTTCGCTGCACTGCTCATCACTTGGGTACGTTGTACCCTGTTTCGTGGCTAGAATCCTGCTAACAGAAAAAATCATGTATTAGGTCCCGTCCACCATTAATCGACTCTATACACTGGCCTCGTCAGGCACAACGAGCTTTCCATTATGTTATTTCGAAGCACTGGTCCTTCCTCTTCAGGGGTTTTGGAATGCGGTTATCTACATCATGACGTCCAGTACTGCTTGTAAGCGACTGTTGTTGTCGTGCTACGACATGATCCCGCCGCAATTGAAGTTCTCCAATAAACGACGGAACCCGTATACAGGGGAAAACGCCCCCCAAACTGAGAGTACGACTGAGCTGGCAAGCCCACGATGAAATTGTGGTCTTTTTTATTTATGTACCGTGATATATAGCTGGATAATATGAGCGAATGCTAGCACATGGTTTTGTGCGGCCGGAAGCATTTGGGATCAGGCGTAATTGTACGGGGCTGTGTTTGATTGATTGATGTATTGATTTCCGAGGCTTTTCATGGCCATGCTGTAGTTGATGTTTTTAGGTCGAGGGATGGATTAACTAACAAAAAAATAAGGAGCACGAATTCGGTAATAAAAGCACATTTTATCTTTCTCCAACTCTCACCATGCAATTGAGTTGGTGCCCATTTCTTCAAGTCAATCGCCTTTGCAAACGCCAATTCCCAGATCAAGTTTCTCATCTGCTGGCCTTACTGCACTTTGTCATTTTACAGTCAGGGGCATTGTAAAGATCGGTCTCTTTTGGCGCAAAGTCGAAGGGTCAATAATTGTGTCACAAACCTGGTACTGAAACTCTTTAATGATCTAGTTGTGTTTGAACTTGCTAGATACATACCGATTTACGCAGGTTTTGGTTAGAAAACTTCTAGAAAAGGGGCGTGGACATATAGCTACCAAGACTAATACTTTATCAGCGGAAGCATACATTCGTAACCTGGCTTATCTGTGATTACGTCACGAAGTAGGCGCGTATCGACAGATAGTCTATTGTTATGCCTTGGTCTAGAAGGGATGGTGGCTCTGGCGAATACACGAATATTTATTGAAGCCTACGCTGCTAAGTTAGATGATATTAAATCACGTAATTGTGAACAAACTGAAACCTAATTTTTGCTTTTTAACACTAGGAGGTCAAAATAAGGCTTTCTAACTATGATAGATAGTCTAAGATGGTATCGAGAAATGAACTCTGGAGAAGACGGAGAGGTATACTTGTGAGATCAAATTCTGTCACAGCCGCGGTTTGGTTTATCACAAGCGCATTTGACTTCTAGAATAGTAAAGAATCAATGAACGACGGCTTTAGATAGGAAGATATGCCAGTTCCTAGGAAGGAGACAACTTGCAAGTCACAACTTCTGGTGGAAGCGGTGAATCACCAAGGGTTTGCTGGGCAGCCACAAGCAGTATCAAGATCACAAAAGTGATAGCCAAGAAAATCAGGAGGCTCCCAACTAGGTACAACATCTAGGCCAGAATGAACAAGATGATTCCGAACCCTTCCTGTATCTTGATGAAAAAGAAGTGAATTTATTCCTACGAAAAGGTTCCAGGTTCCATATATTCATGAAGAGTTCCTAATAGACAGCTTGATGTTTTAGAGGGATGTTGACATGTACTCACTCCTACCTCGGTTCCGCTGCGGAGGATAGTATGTGCTATCTTTTCTGCCCATTTGTTTATGGAAAAACTATGAGGTATGTTGTGTTCGCTACGAGAAATGGCGGTTCTTTCGGAGCTTGTTCCGTTTTACATTATCCAAGGGGTAAGTATTCTGCATCTAGCATCTTTACAAACTTCCAGGCAGCTTCATTTGAGCCCGCTGTAGTATACGTTTCGTGCTGAATAAACAGAGTTTGCTTCCGGGCTTCACATAGTTGCTATGGCTTTCACTGTTGCATAGGGCTCCATACGCGCTTGTTCTCATCTGGTGTACCATAAACATGAAGATATACTTGGGGGTTTCATGTCGCATCTGGGTTCCCTTAAACATAAGAAAAGCACCACGGGAATTGTCGCATATGGCTTTCATGAAGATAAAAATAAGAAATACCACGACGGCCACGGGCCTGTCTCGCGAATGACTCGTTCAGGCGTGCTTAACCTTTCTCAGGATAACCAGCATTGCCTTGTCGCCGTGTCCCTTTACATAGTCGATGAGCTCCATGGTAACCACCTTTACTAGATTTTCGGCCTGTAACTTTTCGATTTCCGTTTTGAAACCTCCCGAGATCCATATCTCGTCGAGGATAGTTGAAACGATAACGCCGTCTCCTTTGGCAATCCGGATAAACTCTCTCAGAGCAGGATCCGGACCAACATGGCCAGACGTGAAAGTACCAACGCATGTCACAATGTCATAGGTATCGTCAGCTTGTCGGATCTGTTGCGTCAAATCAACCTGTGCCAGGTTGCGATAGACGCCGGTCTTCTCTGCGACTGCGAGCATGGCAGGAGACAAGTCCACGCCGTCGATTCCCTTTGCGCCAGCCAGCGAAAGGGCTACGCCGACCAGTCCTGTTCCGCAACCGGCATCCAGTATCAAAGACTTGTTAGGGTTGCCGGACGCTTTGAGAGCGGCTTGAGCGACGAGGGCTGGGGCGACATAGTTTTGGGCTTCATTGTTTACCTCATCGTCGTAGGTGGCGGCCCATTGGTCATAAATCTCCATGCAATGTTCAGTGCTGGCAGCCGAGCGGGCCTGACCAAGAAATTGTTGTTTTGCTACTACAGCGGCTGGCATGTTAAATTATGTGTTTTTTTTTTTTTTTAGCGATGAAAATAGACAAGAAGAAATCACTCAATTTGTTCTGCACATGAGTTGTTTGATTTAGCTTGTCTGTGCTCCCACCTCTTGGGTTTATATAGCAAGCAAATCGAGTGCCCAGAAGAACTCGCCAATTTTGGTGTCGTCATGCTGCATAGACGGACATTTGGATGCTCAACAGAAATGCCCGTTCTGCGATAATCAGGTTTTCAGAAGTTACTGTGCATGCGAGATTGAGGGGAAACCTAGAATCAATCGCTGGGGTTATATCAAAGTTGTATGGCCGGCCAACAAGGTTCGAGCATATCAATGTCTCTGTCACGCAATTTCCCCCGGAATGGCATAAAAAAAGGTAGATGTGGGAGGATGCCAAACATGTATTGGATGTTGATTAATTGACGAATCGAAGACAAGATCCGAACGGTGTTCAGGCCCTGCGTCTCGGAAAAAGGGACTCGTATAACTAAAGGCATGCCCTCTTATAGGCAAGATCTCCAGTGAGTTATACAAATTTATATGGGGTGCATCCACTATATTTGTAAAGCCATTTGTCAGGCCAATTATGGGGTATGGTGTACCATCATGGCCAGGTTCGCACCCGGAATTGCCCCTCGCTTGTACGAGATGGGGAGTATAGTGGAACTATTTTCCTGGGCAGATGTATCTAACATTTAGATCGATCTTTACATGATAGCAATTGTCAAAGTCTTCTTCTCACCACCTGAGAATGGCTGGAAAACTGGTATTACCCTATGTGGAGGTTCCGGTTTGAAGGTGACAAGCATGCACAGCTAAATCGAAACATCTTTAGAGATCTTTAGATGGCGTGCCTACAGGGTATCTTTTCTCCAGACATGCTGCATTGTGTATGTTAATTAACGAAATCCACAGGCAAGACTGTGTTTAGACAGCGGGATACCCGTTTTGGACATGCCCGGTCTGTTGCTTTTGCGGGGGTCGAGTCTTGGCTGCGTGAGATCACTGAGATGCGACGCAGTGTCGGATAACCGAGGCAAGGCAGCTGAGGGAACTGCTGTCATCCTTTTCGTGCAGAAGGTCGCTAAGAGTATAACGATTCTATCTAGGTTAGAATAACTTAAGGTATGTAGAGGTCGCTCAATATCAATACTATATTATAATCTTCGTCATGATAATAGAATGTTGAGAGGTTGCACTAATATTATACTCTTCTCCTGGTCCTGTATAGAATATCAGAATATCCTACTAGAGCCCTAGCTCGTGGTAGTTTTGGTATGAATTGACTGACGACCGTTACCCCTGATGGCTATAAAGAAATCGTCTCTTATACAAAGCACAATCGCATGTATATTCGACGAGGCTCTCATCGGCCTTTATTAACCCTGAATTGACGCCGCCTCCTTCAGACCCTAAGTCTTAGCAAAGATACGAGTACGCAGTTTCTTTCCTTATTTCTTTCTATGCAGCTGGTGTCACAAAGCTTAATTACTAAGATATTGTTTTACTCAGGATACTGTATAATGATGATATAGCCCTAGTTTTGCATCAATCAGGATATATATTGGTTAAAGGTGAAGTGAGCTTCTCCACAGCTAGTTTTTGTCTGTAGTTGTTACCCTCCCGGAATGAACATTCTGATGCAAAATACTACTGCTCTTCGCTCTTCTTTCTTCCCACAACCGTCCAACGAGTAAACGCCCAGCAGGCGCCCTGGCGCGTCTCGGCTTCCACCTGGGGCATCAGGTCACGCAAGGCCTCCATCACGGCCTGGTTCCTGCTTTTACGTGCGATCAGCTCGTGGACGATCAAGTTACACTCATGCGCGGCCAGGGCCCAGTGCGGAGGTGCGTCGCGTGTGTCTGCCTCGACGTCGACTAGGCCTGCCGCACTGCAGAGATCAGCAAGATGCGACACCCAGGTTGGACTCAACCGGTCGTCCTGAGGCTGTGAGACTTCCAACAGCCTTGTCAGCGCGCTAGTCGAGAGCGTCTTATCGACTGTCTCAACCCGGAAAGAAGTCAGATCCGTCTCCCCCCACTGCAACGTACCGCCGGGTCGGAGCAGCGATATTAGGCGCTCCAGCACTCCTGCTACATCACCATCGCGCAGCACGAACGTAAAGTTGCGTATGTGCACAACGTCGTAGACCCCCTGGAGTTCCACCGGAACAGGCTCCTTGACGTCCCAATGGCGCAGTGTCACATTAGCAGGGAGCCACTTTGCTGGCGGCGCCGCAGAGAAGGAGATGTCAAGGCCATCGAGCTGGACTGTGCTCGGCAAGTGAGATGCAAGGTCCGTTAACCACACCCTGCAGTTTTTCTTAGCCGGGGGGCATGGTGGTAGGAAAAGGGGAGAAGAAGAAGAAGAAGAAGAAGAAGAAGAAGAAGAAGAGGGCCATGCTTACGCCGTGCCCGTGCCAATGTCCGCAATGCGCAATTTGGTTCTATCTGTCTGAATGGATGGATGCACAAGATAGCCAAACAGCGAAACCCACAGGTAATGCTGGAGATTTATGCTAGCGGCTCATGTTAGCCAGAGCTGTAGTTCTCATGTGGGGCCACGCACCGGTTGTTGTCGAGGTAGTCCCGAGTAAACACGTAATCGGGTGTCGAAGAGGCCATTGTTGCAGAGAATTAGAGGGAGCTGCCTTTTCTTGTGTACAGAGTCCGGGGACGCCCGTAGATATATGTAACCAACGGCCAACGATTGAAATCTTGTCCATTTCGCCCAGGTAGTGAGTGGTATGCTGAACCTCGACTCGGAAAATTGGTAAAAACCAGTATATTAAATCTGTTTATCCAAGTCGATGCACAAAAACCAACGTAGAATTGGGGTTCCGCGTTGTCCACTGCACGACTTTTGTATGGAATTACGTCACTAGTTATTTAGCTGGCTGAGGCGTAGGAATAGCCCTAATCCCAATCGCCTGCCAACAATACACAGTAGTCTGATGCTGCATGGAATCCCCATTTTAGGATAGATGAAGTGCATATTTTTAGCCTCCCAACATGATTATTTTCATGGGTCTTCCGAAGTCTGCAATGATCTACGGTTTGCCTGACATAGGCAGATGCCATCCGCGTAATTTCCCATGATTTGTGGGGCCTCATGTTGGCAGCGACTCGCGTACTAGGAACCTCAGCTAGGGATAAGAAAGTTCTATGTAGAAAGCACTGATGGTCACCATTCATAAAGCCATGACCATAGTGTGACTACGATAGTGATGGTGTCGATACTGATTTTTGAGAAGCTGATGAGACACGACAAGATTGGACATTTGATTGATTGTCACGACAGTGAGTCTCTGCCCTAAACTGTGTCTGGGTCATGTCACTGCAACGGCCGCGTCACTTAGTTTCGTAATGAAAAGCCCACTCAGCCGCAGCTGAAAGATCTACACTATGTAGATGAGCAGGATGGTGTTGTTAGTACGTAACCCAGCCAGTCTTTGACAAAGTCCTCAACATCGAGTCAGAATATCATGGACGATAAATACGGGTAGTGCCAACATCAAAGATCACTTGACGGCTGCCTAAGGGATACCTTCATACCCCGATCCACTCAGCAGCAGAATTGTTTCCTTCTTTGAATGCTCCCTCAGCGCAAACAATTCTTTACTACTTACCAGCCTCCTCAGAAATTGTCATTCACACTGCACAATAGCGCCCTGCAATTCCTCGATCTGTAACTCAACCATGACGCTGCGGCACAACCACGGTCAGTAATTTGGCACTCGCCAATTTTGGAGCGCATCAAGACTCATAGACAGCATGTGGTCTTTTCATATGGAGCTAATATGCATTTGATTAATTCGTGCATGAGACGCCTGCTCCAGTAAGAGCAAAAACAACAATATATACAGACAGTCACATGGACATTACGAATCATTAAAGGTAAACTGCTACTGGTATTACTTTTGGTTATATTCTGACTCATGGTGAATTTTTCAAAACTCACGATCTAGACCTCAGTGATATGGTTAGAATCGACCGCTCTAGGGTTCATTCTAGAGACCATACTCAAACACATTAAAAATTCCTATCTTATCGCATACGCTTGCGTACCGGTATCTTTAGTGACACTAGTGGAACCGCAAATTCTCAGTCAACCCGTGACCAAGATATCAATTTCTGTAACTTTTTGCGGAAGAGATTTTTAGATCCTTGCCCCTTTCTTGTTCTACCTGCCTTGGCCAATATTGTGTCTTGGAGTTCTAGGGTACGCCTCTTGCACTCTCCTCTGGATTCTCCTTCCTCCATAACCGCTATGGTTGTCGTCCCCCATAGCCAAAGCCAAGTCTCGTCTTTGACGCGGTACGCACAGCCGGTCTCTGTTATCCTTCCTTGTCCTTTAGTGCTAAATCTCCCGCGGAGGAGAAAAACCAAGCAGTCACGATAACACAGACTGCTGATTCCTGTCGGAGTAGTGGTTGACGTGGTACTATAGTAGTGAATCTCATACGCTGGTTCCGGTCGTTGGAACTAAATTCGAGGGAAATGAGTTTCAATGTTCGGAGATTGAAGCAAGACTTTACCTCTTCTTTAATCGTCTCTAGAAGTTGTTTTGTGTTTTTAAGATCAAACGCGTTGCAGAACTCTTTGCCCGAAGGGGGAGTGATCCTTTGAACTGCTGGCATGATCCGTGAAACATGCAAGACCGCAGATGAAGATCTAAATGAGAGGTTAGAAATGTATAGTTGGGCCGAAGTTTCTGTCCAGGAGAGTTATAGAACAAACAAATCGAGCTACCACAGACTGGAAAGGTGGGGGAGCGAGCGGGGAAGCTGCCTTATATGATATGCAATATTAACGCGTCAAAACCGCTACCAACTCGCAATTACGAAGGGTCAGATTAGACGACTGACACGTGGCAGATTCTGTTCTCTGCTGCAAAGCATAAACTAACTATGAATCTAAGAGTCGTGTCCTTAGCTAAAAGTCTCGGGCCCATCCTTCCAATCAATTCATCTCAAGATGGATTTCCTTACGACGGCAATACCAGTTCGAGCCTCCCCAACTTCACTTGACCCTCAATCCCTGCAGACAAAGCGGGCTAGACCATCCTCGTCTATTATTTCCAAGTCATTACTTCCCTATCTTCACATATAGCAATGAGGAGCTGGGTTGCAGGTTTTTGCGACTAGTGTGTTACCCTCTGATCGCAAACAATCCAAAAAAAAAAAAAGAAAAGGAAAGGAAAACCACACCAAAAGTGGCCTCTTCCCATACTTTCAATTGGCGTGACAACTCTACTTTCTGCTCCAACCATCGAAACCTTGCACATTGACATGGGTATCCACGGCATGTCTTCTCTCAACTCCTCTGTCAGATTAGATACAAGCTCAAGAATGTTCTCTAGCTGCTTCAAAGTTATAAGCATGGTATTCAGCCCGCACGAGAATTGCAATCCATTTGTATGCAACAAAGCGGCTGAGTAGGCTCATCAAAGCATTGGTCTGAGACTTTGTCTAAGTTTTCCAATGATCTTGAGTTCATCTATCACAGAGAATCCATCAGTTGGAAAATTATGAGAAGGACCATTCACTAATCGAACAGAGTCTTGGGAAATACAGTCTTATGGACTGGCCAAGGTAGATCTGTGAGTGGGCCGCTGTGTGCAGACAATAATTCTTTTGATAAATCGGAGAACTGTTGGGGTAAGTCAAGGGTACAAGCAAATACTATAAATTGAAAGGCTTAGGCCCAGTCATAGATGCACATCATATACGATATGAAATTCTGAGATACAATAGAAATAATTTGGAATGCTGCTCAGAGCATAGTCCCGATGGCTAGCCTGGAATCGGTATTGCTGTGTGTTGTGACACAGTCCATTCAATCGATGGAATGATGAAGTAAACTGTACACCAGAGGAGAGCGTCGCAAGAATGTAGGGATACTGCATCAACTATGTAGGACTTGGACCAGATAGCTTGCCGTTAATCTGTCTGATAAATAGCATGAGATTGGTTTCTTTTGAGGTAGAACCTGAAATATTTATCAATTCAGACAGCGTTTGAATATCAATCTCAAAAGAAAATCCCCGAACAGAGTTAAACAATAAACGATTCAACTTTTACTTCCTCATGTCTTCCATTCAAGGCCAACGAATCCAGAGCAACTGTCAGATCATCTGGGGTGATGGCGACTACGACATTGACGTTGAAACAGACGATTGGGTAACGTACTGGGCAGTTGTCAAAAAGGACCATGGAATCTCATTTGGAGAACCTTGACTATGACCGGGATATGTCGTTCGAACGACCATGCATGGAGAGAGTTGGATCGGATGCTGAGTGCCTGGGCTATGCAAAAACAGAGTGGCAGCTCGATGACAGATGATCAAAGGCTGGAGATCTTTGGTGGACCCAACGGAGTGAACAAGCCCATATTGAAGAATTTTATTGCCGAGATGAAGAAAAGGAACTTATAAATACCGATTGTGAGGAATGGTTTGGTTTGATTCTTCAGTGGGCTGTCAGTTCAATCAATTCTCTTGTGCATAGCACTTTTAAGGCGTCTTGCCTTAATTGCCTGACGTTTGCTTATCTTGGAAGAAACACCCTGATCCTTGTTTCCTGTCGGCATTTAATTGGAAGAGAATTACTGGAACCCGCCATGTCTTTGGTTGAATCGAGCTTTTGCTTACGAAAATCTACTGTCGCTTCTCCCCCGTCTATGTATTGGTTATCAAATGTACAGTATCAAAAAGGGTGCTGGAGATAATACCCGTTTATTGCGTACAATATACTGAAGTCCTCAAAAGACAATGGTTCTCCTTTCATCTCTAGTTTCTAGGCAATTGCATTTGGAGCACAGGACAAATATAGTTCAGAACTAGTCGTTATTGGGTGATCCTGCTGACATGTTTCATTAGCTCAGCTTGAGATTCTTGACATTTATTTATAGCTTTGGAGACTGGGCTAGACTAGGTTCCCAAACGGTTCGTAGGAGTTGGAATTAATTTTATTGGACGCCGTACCTAGCCATCATACATTTCTCACCTAGGAGAATATCTTCATCTAACATTGCCCCAGAAAATTAATTGCATGTGCCTCTATTGCGCCCTTTCTTGGGGACCCATGTCAACGTCTACTTGTGAAATCCAGTTACCCAATCTCCAATCGTCCATGAAATCAAATCCCAGTAAATCCTCATATAGAGACGGATTATTCCCAGCCTGCTGCTCCAAATGAGACGGAACAACATTGGCCTGTGTGTGCGGCAAGGAGTATGCAGCCGCCAACCTGTCGTCTGACTGCGCAGGTACTTGACCGGGAATGTTGGGCAGGACCGAGTACAAATTTTTCTTGATGAGAATCTCCTCAAATAGCGGCAACGCTCTTTTCAGGGCAGGTATTTCTTTCCCCTGGGTGAGAGCAAGCATTGTCTGGCTGATGGATATCCGAGCCATGGAACGGACGAGCTCTGTCTCGTCTGGATCGAGGGCCGATTCAATGTGTAGAGCGAGCAGCGCAGTCATCGTGGTTACGCTGGGAAGAACATAATTAGTGTTCCATTCCTGCCATCTATAGAGGATGTCTGAAAAATGGGAAATGGGAAGAAACAGACGGCACCTACAAAGACAAGGGAAAGTCCTGAAGCGTACCGCTTGCCAATACCCTCATTGCAATTGTGTCCAATTCCAGAGTAGCAGACCGAAGCCGCTGTTTGGCCCAGTCGCTCCAGTCCGCATGTTGAGATTGCTGCCGGCCGCGTCGTATCAAACGACACAGGATGCACTCGAACCTGTAGCTCATAGCTTGCATATTCAGATAGTACACATCATTTCCAGCATATCCATCCACGTGCATCTTGAAAGCGAGAGACCTGCGCCATTCATCGACTGGATGCATCATTTGGCGAGGATCCTGTTGTGGCTTGCTTGTCACAATTGACAGACACTGTCCGACTGAACAGGAGTTAGTCATATTTGTGGTATTAATTCGTCATTACGAGTTGATAATAAAACACAAAGAAATAAGAAAAGTCGGAATAGGATCAAGACGAACATATTCGAGACAACTCGCAGTGGACAACAGGCGAGGCCCTTTGCTGAGGCGTGACTGGCGAAAGCAAGCCGGATAATGTCTCCGAGTCATCTTCCGCTTCCCAGTCATCTTCCGTCCTAGGCTTGATCATGGAGTTGCTTTCGACTAGTCGCGAGCGTCCGGTGTTGGCAAAGACATAGAAGACGTCTAAAGACTACATAGCTATAGTAAAGCGTAAAACACGAAGAACAGAAGAAGGTAATGAGAAAAAGTACGTACATAGAGAGCCCACCAGATCCTCCTGTACAACTTTACGACTTTCGGGGAATTGTTCTCCTGAACACACCTGTGGGAGATTCCGTAGGCAGTCAGTTACCCTCACTGCTTGCCTCAGGCGTCACAGACCATGAGTAGGAAACGTACGTGCTGGGTAGGTCAAGCTTGGTGGCAAGACGGACCGCGTTGTGGAACCAGTAACCAAAGTCTCGGTCGCTGGGGTGGTCGAGAATCACCATGCACAAGATAATGGATCCCTGAAGCATTAACAACGGGTCATCTTCGGCGCCAAAGTCGTGCAGCAGCTTGACCTTGGAGAAGAACGACTCTTGAGCGGCCGAGCGGCTGGCAAAGCCGCAGGCGGATAGCACATCTGCTGGTGCATGGATACTGGCTAGTGTCAATATAACACGAAGCAGAAACAACGAGCAGTCGCCGGACTTGTAGCCGCGAATAAAATCAGCTCTGTTGATCACGGAAGCAAAAGGGTGGACGTGGTCAAAGTATGTCTTAATGAGGGCATCTCTGTTGGTTTCAACTGTTAGTAGAAGTGAAGACGAGGCCCCAAAGAAGGTGGAGTATGGAGGATTCCAAGATGGTCTTACAGGTAGCGTGGAGGAGGTAGGTCAAAGACACCCTTCTTGACAAGATATTCATTGTCAATATCGTCCAACTGGGGTAGCTTGGTCCACAAATAGTTCCGAGGAGTAAACCCGTCCTCGGGGCTTGGCCGGTAGGGGATGCTGGAAGGCTCTTTCACGGCGTCGTTTAGGATATTGAGGTAGAGAAGATCTGGCTCAGTCTGGCGTGGGCTTGGACAGTCCAGGGGGTCGTGGGTGGAAGGCTGAGTCGATCGTAATGGTCGTTTGTCTCCATTAGATTGATTAGATTGGTTGACATCGTCTAACTGGCTACTGCTGCATGTAGCCGGATTGGCTTCAGTCTGGTAACGGTTAGCGGGCATAATGAAGGGGAAGAAGAACAGGCGAGGGAGAAAAGCAGATCAGTGCCGATCATCTGAAGCATACTCGTACATGGCTAGGAGTCGGTAAATCATGTATTACCGTCCTATGAGGCCCGTCTATGTTAGGTCGACCCTAATGAAGCACGCACAATGGGCCATCTTGTCGATATCCAACTCACCTGGTCCGACCCTTACGGATCGGCAGAACACATTCCTTAACACACTGCCTGGTGTTGCAGCTGCTGCATGGGAGGCCAGCCACGGCGGCATCGCACTTGACCTTGCGTACACGGCAGGGCACACATGCCTTGTTGGCTTTGGGGGCACGTTTTCCGATTTTTCCATGTGCCCGCTGCGGCTCGCTGCCGGAAGCATTTATCGGAGGCATAGTGGGGTGATGTTCGTTCTGGACATAATATGTCTTAGGTGCCACTGTGAGGTGGTCCTCCTTAAAAGTTTCGGCATTTCGGCTTTTTAGGGCCAGCTCACTCGGAGTTTTGTGCTGTATATTGCCGAGTCTAGGCCTACTCCGGAGTATAAAATGTGTTGACACAATTACGACCCTACCGCCAAGAGGTCCTCTTTGCTGTGCAATGAATGAATAAGAAAATAAGAAAATAATAATAAAATAGAAGCTATCGATCTATACCATAATACTGAATTTACACTCTCCATACTTTATACCCACATCTCTAAAACTTCGTACTGCCGGGACCAAGCTCCACTAAACAGCCTGCTCAACCTTCCTCACTGGCCCGTTTGGCTCACCTCCAATCATGGCGACGTGCCGAGGACGCATCACCTCCAGCACCTTTGCTGCCTTGGACGCATACTTACACTTGGAGCGTATGCGCGGACCGTACTTGTAGAACAGAAACGGGAAAGGCAGGCAGCCGAGCACCAGGAACGCAGGAATGGCGCTCGCCCATTGATTTCCGAGACTCGCGTACATTCGTGTGGTAAACAGCGGAAACGCAGCTCCAAATAAGGACCGAATCACTGAGTTGGCCGCCAGCACGGAAGCAGCATAGACAGTATCTGTATCGAGTGAGCATGTGCATGATCGCAGAAACAGGAGCTAAAGCTTACAAGAGTCAATTAGATAGGCCATCAGCGAGATAAAAACCATGACAAGCCCACACGCAAAAAACATGGCGCCGATATTAGGCACGATCCAGTGCACTGACGGATACGTTGTCCATGCAAAGAGGAATAGACCGATGGGAAGGATTATAGAGCCTGCCATGGCCGTACTCAGTCTAGCCTCTGGTTCGATTACACGTCCCTCGGCATCAGCCTCCTCGCGCAGACGCACGTAGCGCTTGTTGCTCACGCCGACTGTCAGCGTGGCAAGACAGACGCCAATGGCGACGCTAATGAATGGAAGTCCGGCAATACCCTGGCGCCAGCCTCGAGCAACTTCAAAGACAATGGGAAACCCGGCAAAGAACATGTACAGTGTGCCATAAACGATAGCGATGTACAGCGACGCCAGCAAGACAATGGGTTCGCAGAACAGAAGGATCCAGGGGCGGGTGAAAGAAACCGAGAGCTCCTGCGAGAGTGTCTTGGACCGCTGTTCCGCACCGAACCGAGACATATATACGCTTCCTGACACCTGGGAGAGGGTCTTAGCTCGACATCGCAGAATAAACGGCGCGTATGTCTCGTGTGTGACCAACGTCGTGGCAATCCAGATCACACCAGCCAGTATGGAGACCAAACCAAGAATCCAGCGCCATCCCTGGGTCTCGGCAAGAAACACACCGGCAATAGGCCCTGAAAAATATGGTAAGAAACCAGCAAGTGTAAAATGGGAGGAAATCTACCACCTACCAAGTGCAGGCCCTAGAAAGGGAGCCGTGGCAAACAATGCCGTTGCCTGTCCGCGTTCGTTCTTGGTAAACATGTCGGCAATGATGCCCCCGGTATTCGTCATCGACGATGACCCAAATGCACTTGCAAGGAAGCGAAGAACCAGCAAGGCAGTGATATTGGGCGCGCACGTTGCCGCCACGCTGAACGCCGTGTACCCCGTGTACGAGATCACAAAGACAGACCTCCGTCCAAATACCTCCGACAGAGGAGCCCAGAACAACGGTCCTAAAGCGAATCCCAAGACGAAGAGCGACAAGCCCAGCGTGGCCACCTCCTCGGACACGTCGAAGCGCTGCATGATGCCTTCGATGCCGCTGGCGTACACCGAGCTGGCAAAAGTCACCGCAAATGTGGACAGAGATTGGAGAACTATGATGGCCCATTTTCGTCTTCTGGAAAAGTTCATGCCGTCTTGACGGTCGTTTTGCAGATATTCGACAATGTAGGGATCGTCGCGTGTGCCACTGCCGGCATAATTCTGGCTCCAGACATCATCGTCGAGGCGTGTGCCAAGGAGAAAAGACTGAGTCCAGGGCACGCCTCGGGAAGAGCCCTTGACTCGCTGGGGAATGTCGTTGTCGACCTCAAATTTGGGTAGCACGGACATGATGGGAAAGACTGGAGGGACAGGAAGACCTGAGTCAAGCTTCAAGATGTGTATAGACGAAACCAAACAAGTATTTCATGCTTGGCTACCTCCCCACGGCGAGCAAAGACGCGTGGTCGCAGTTATATATAATACTCAGTAGTTTGTATTCGGGATTTCATCGTGGCAGAAACAAAAGCCCGCGGCATTATCGACGGGATTAAGAAAAGTTTTTCTTCATGGCGCGGCAGAATCGTATGATGCTCGCGAAATAGGACGTTAAAATCCTGTAGAATACAACGATTAGATACATCCTAAAATGACACTTCGTCATTTTGTAAGATTACAGTCATTCTCTTGTTCGGAGAACTGCGTGTTGGCTGTCTTAGCGTTAGAGGCGGGCTTAGGCATCGATGCCCGTGCAATATTATTGTTATGTGAGCCGGGCCCCTGCCCACTAGAACTTTTCCAGGGTTGCAACTGGCGCGATGAATCTTTCTCTACTTTCCATAATGATGAAAACTCGGCTTGAATTCTTTCTTCTAATTTTTCCTCTAATTATAAGACGAGCTCCTTCTGGTTTTGAGGTCTTATTTGCTCTGAATTTTGCGGGCCAGCAACCTCTGACTTCCTCTGAATTACGCATGTTGATGACGGTGACGCTATGATAATACATGTATTATGAGAATGCTCTTTCAAACAGTCCAGAGAGAAACTCTAATCGGCATTGGAGTGGCGTTGTTAGGAAAAAGGGACGAACTACAGAGAAAGAATCAACTCTCTCTTGTAGTGCGGAGCTGGTCCGGCGTTGATTAGGGGTTTATCAAATCCCGGTCGATTTTTGGCTGATGACCTCTCTCTACTCCTGCCAGACCCTTATATAATGGCTGTGACTAGATTTAGTAGCAGTCATAAAAGCATCTAACCCTGGGATGTGTTGGAAGCTTCGGTTGACTACCGTCAGAGAATAGCCAGGGTCACGGATGACGCATCTGGATCTCAAAGGATATCACAGATTAAACACACCATGCTAAGTTCTTTGAGGGTTAGTCAGAAAATAAACTAGTTTAAAGAGGATGAAGAGATTATATTATAACTAAAGTAGAAGAGGTCTTTACAGTGATATAGTATTTTAGATAGATTTGTCTTGCTGATCTTCTCAGTGCATAATCAAATAACTTAGATTCAACAGCTGTGAAGAGTAAGATTAGATATATAATAATAACTTATTAAGCATGTTTACGAGTACAGGTTTTTACTGTTCTTTTACCCTTTGCTTTTATATATCACAAACATACCCAATAATCTGTCAATTTATTATATACTATCTTACTACCCTGTCTATAGCATACCAGATAGTATATAGTCGCATATTCTTTCTTTACGTGAGCTATAAGTCTGTTATTCAGGTGGCTGCATTTTTGCATGTCCGTGAAAACAACCAGTCGTGGTGATAGCTCCTTTAATTTAGTACCATTTCTCATATACATGAATTTCTGCCTAGTCTCACGCAGTTGGTCTCATAACAATTAGCTGGTCTCGTTACTCGTAACTCGTAAACAAGTGGCTTCGTATGATGAGTCGATAACCCTAATCGAATGTAGCTAGCACTGCCGATCTTCGGCCCCTAACATGCGCGTCGCCATCGCCCGGATAAACAGACTCGTGAGGCTGAAGGATTATCGGATTGCTTCCAGCGTCAACTTCAGCTCTCCAGTGTTTCCATCCGACATGTGCGATGCGGCATCATGAACGCACGCAAAATGGCGACCGGAAAAGCTGGTATGAATCAATCAAGAACGGTAGCTGTTATAGGCGCTGGTAAGACAATTCCATAGCATCCGATCAACCCCTATACCATCAGAACTAACTATTTATCAAGGTAGTTCAGGCTTGTCGATGCTCAAGACCCTGCGCGAAGATGGGTTCAAGGTAATTTGCTACGAACGGAGGTCGCAAGTTGGAGGGCTGTGGGCGTGGTCTGATAAGAAGGACGTCACTTCAGCGCTAAAGAGTAAGGCCGATGCTTGCTTCATACCGAGTCTCGCCTCGTTAATCTAATCATGCTATAGCCACCACGGCGAATATCAGCAAATACACTTGTGGAATGTCGGACTTTCCTATGCCAGATGGTATGTTCTCGCTTGTAGCCGCTAACGACACAGCTGTTAATATGCATCCCTAGAATACCCTCCACACTTGACACAAGCACAGTTCCAATCTTATATGCAATCATACGCCGAGAAATTCAACTTACTCCCAGACGTCGTGTTCAACGCAAAGCTCGAGCAAGCATATAGGAATGAGGAAGACTCGAAATGGCTTCTACAGTTGAACATTAACGGAAAGCCTCAGATTGAGGAATACGACAAAATCGCTTTTACGCATGGATACCAGACAAAAGCAAAAGTGCCGCGGTTTGCTGGTCAGGAGCAGTTTGAGGGCGAGCTGATTCATGCCCAGGAATTCAAGTCGTCTGTCGCTCAGCCTGCCTGATGTGTTGCTACACTAACCTCTATCTCTAGACCAGAACAATTTCGCGAGAAGAAGATCATTGTAGTTGGAATTGGAAGCACGGCAAGTGATATCATCGACACGCTGTTGCCAGTAGCCGCAAAAGTCTATGTATCGCACAGACGCGGCGCTGCAATTGTCAGCAGATGGCGGGGCGACAAACCTACAGACCTTATTGTATCGTGGAGACGTCGCAAAGTATCTCAGTTCCTCACGAGGAACTTTCCCGGAATGATGAGATGGTTGTCTGTTGCGGGAACGGAGTGGCTCATGAATTCCAAATGGGGCAAATTAAATCCGGAATGGAACATTTTGCCGTTCCCATCTCCATTACTTGTGCTGCCCAGCGCCTCAGAGAGCATTATTCCAGCGTTGCAAAACGGCTCACTGACCTCACTGCATGGGTTGAAGCGATTCGTCGGTCCGAAATCCGTGGAACTGACCGATGGCACGATCATTGATGAAGTCGATGCCGTGATTTGTGCTACGGGATATACAGCTGATTTCACAGTTGCTCCATTCATCGAGACAAGCCAACCCGCTGGCCCCGATGGGCCAACTGTGAGACGATTGTGGAAGAACATCTTTCCACCAAAATATGCGGACTCGATCGCGATGCTCTGTTACTCGGCCTATGGCAAGAACAACGGCTTCTCTTTCTGCGATGTCTCCTCAATGGCAATTAGCAATATCTGGCGCGGTGTCCATCCACTGCCGTCACGACAACAGATGGAAAACGAGATTGATGAGCATCATAGATGGGTGGTCTCAAATTGGGAATTGGACAATGGCATTGATCCGTCAATGGTTAGGTCATGGGATTACCAAGGCTTTGTGCACGCTGCTGCTGGGACCGGTATGGAAAATCTGGGATGGGGCTGGAAAGGGTGGAAGTTCTTTTTCAAAGATCCGAAAATGTCGTATCTGATGAACAATGGGGTTGAGACAGCTCATGCGTTTCGATACTTCGAGACGGGCAAGAGGGAAGTCTGGCCGGGGGCGCGGGAGGCCATCATTCGTGCAAATGAAGCCACAAAGCACATCTCGCATTGAGTCTATATAGGCAGTCTTTCTATTTCGTCCACATATTCTTTGACATCCCATACTGTATACTACCTGAATAATGGAGGATTCGTCCAAAGCGGTCAGAGGCAATGCAATAAATAGATGAAGAATGTTAATTATCTTTTTGTTGCGTCTGGGCGCTTTGCAGGAAAAAGAAAAGGTTGGTAAGCTTCACTCCTTGTAAGCCTCAGCAATCACGCGCCTCCGTGCTATAAGTTAGCTCGACCTCGACTTTATCACTCCAGATCACCCTGCGATGCGAGAGTGGACCATTCGGCTTTTCGAGCATCGGAGATGCTGCTACTCAGTCGTAATTAACGATCCATTTACCAGTAGCGTCATTGACAACTGTCGCCGTGTTACTAATTCTCCCCGTGAAATCAATTTCGACTCTGTTGGATACAGACATCACGTCGATGACTTGACCTGGAGGATATGTTCCCCATGCAATGTAAGACTTGGCAACGGGCGCAATGTATTTTTGAGTACTGGGGTGCGCTGGAAAAAGGGCCGCAGGGACGATATTTTCGACATGGATCTGATAGCCAGGAATCACAGTCATTTTGGAGACAATACAAGGCTAAATCTCACGAATCGGTCAAAAGAAAGTGATTTGAATTCCAAGTAATAAGTTCTAGTTCGTAAGGGAAACGTTGGTGGCTTTTTAGGTACCAAAGGGATACGACTCCGTGCAATTTCTATCATGCGATGTCTTATCATGATGTAGCATGCTATAAACACGACTGAGTCTGTTTCGGTATTGCATTTTTATCATGATGTATACTGTGGAACATAACTAAGTCCGTTTTCATATTGAATGCTCATAATGTATACTTTAGAATAAAATTGAGTCTGTTTTCATCATGACATTCTTGTCGTAATGTATGCTGTGAAACATAACTGAGTCCCTGTCAATTATGCCATGCCATGTCATGATGTGCAATGCTGTGTAACACATATTTATGGCCATAACTCTGAGGATTGCAAGCTTCAGGAACTTACAGCTCGGCCTTTGACTGATGATAGTTGAAATTGGTCACCAAAAAAAATAATTTTTTTGTTTTCATTTTTTTTTTTTAATAAAAAAATTTTTTTAAGTTCCATAACACACCGAACACATCATAGTTGGATGCCAGCATTGATTACTTGACATAGTTTGTACCCTGGAAGAGGGGCTATGCACGGTGTAAGATGTAAAATTTAAATCATATATGACATCAAGATTTGTAGTTCCGCAGTTCCGTAAACCAATCTCCGTAGCAGGGTAAGGGTACTGGGCTGCGAGTTTGTAAGGAAAAGGCTATGAACTGCTCCATACTTTGTTAGGTATATCACCAAAGCTTTAAGGATGTTTTATCGAGCTTCTACTTAACAGATACCTCCGAAAGCCCCAGTAATCCGTTACGTCTTAGATGACGCATGACAACATGAGTGCCAGTGAGTAGCCCTCTTTGGCTGCGAACATTCTATCCAGGCCACTAGATCTGTCGAAACTAAATGGCTAGTCACTCTAGCCAGCAAAATCGACGAGGCGACAATCCAATTCTATGAGCAGAACCTGAGGCCGAAAGTCAGTGATTTGCTGAATGCCGACAAAGAGCTTCCATGGGTATCTTTCATTTTACTGGAAGAAAAAGATGGCCCAGTCCTACACATTACAACTAAGGACCCACATTACAGAGGCTGGCATGATATTGTTAAAGCAATCGATGACATATTGAAGCCGAGTCCCAGCACAATCAGAGCCGAGGTCGTAGAAGAGAGCTTTGAGTTCCTTGCAGACCAGAATTTGATTGCACAACGAAATTACCCAATTGAGCCATACGCACTAGGGAGAAGCATTGGTATTCAGGGAGTTCCAATGGGAAGCGGAACTCTTGGTGGATATATTACCATAGAGGACACCAGTGGAAGGGTACTTCCCGTTCTCTGCAATGCTGTTGCGAATAATGTGGGAAAGAATATATTTCTGACGTCGTGTATAGGAAACAATGTGGGGCTTAACAAACAATCATGTTGTTAATGTCTCACGCGCGACACAGGATAGGAGTAAATTCGACCTATGAATAAAAATCTCAAGCAGCATGTCCCTAACTAACTTCGTGGTCTTTGATCACTAGATCCGGCACCGCTCTATATCTACGAAGACAACCAAGTCATCACTCCGAGCACAGAGGATTTCAACTACGCTAAGAAATTGGAGCTCGAACATGGGGAGCTAGCAAAACAGTTGCTGCGGAGCCAGCCAGCCAGTCAAACTGCTATTGGTAAAGTGGGCTACGCCTCTGGTAGAACAGTTTGCCCTGAAAGAAAGGTTGTCCTTGACTGGGCACTTGTGCAAACCAGCAAGACGAAGTATACTAGTTTGACGAAACCAATACTCAATTCTGCTGATGTATGCCATTTCTGTTTACGCCGCTTACAAGTACCGTTACTGGAGAAAGGGGGAAGCAACTAACTGCCTAGCATATAGTTTCCGCCCGGCGCGATCAAGGACGCACTTGAGAACAAACGTCCAGTTAGAGAAATTGCTCAAACTAATCTAGAAGCGGGGATGAGGGTCTACAAGTATGGGCGCACAACTGGGTGGACTCAGGGCATCATCTCTCAAGCTCAAGAGGAATTCAACCTAAAAGTTTTGGAGGACGCGGTCGGCTGCGACTTTGACAAGCAAGGGCTTCCCTCCACTCAGGAATGGGTAGTACGCGGCACCCCTGACAAGCCACTGTTTTGCGAGAGTGGAGACTCCGGAAGTTGGGTGCTGAACGAGCAGGGGCAATTAGTTGGGCTTCTCTGGGGGACGGTTGGATATGAGCGTGCATTTGTCACGGATATCCGAGTGGTTATTAGCAGCATCACAAGGACCTTGAGGCAGAAAAAAGGTATTGATGTGCTTGGAGTCCGTGCGGGTGCGCCGAAAAAGTCTGCTTAATATGTTTTCTTGTTAGTTAATATCTGTTCTCATATAATTTTAATCAATTGGATATGAACATTCAAACACCCGTCATGATACCGCCCTAATTATATACTTTTCAAGATAGGCTGGCGGCCACGGGGAGTTTTGTCGAAGTGCCGATGTTTCTCCAGCGGATCGGGAGAAGAGGAAGCACAGTCCTTGATCATTAGGTGGCTCGCGCATAAGCAACATGATGCTATTCCCACTCAAGGGTGGCCTGGTCCGCATCGTCGGCACCCGCGCTGGTGGCCACGGCAGCACCGATCCGGGACTTAAGGACTTCCAAGACCTCCTCGATATCATGATCCAGGGCTACGGCGAGCTTTACGATTCCACCTGGATGACTCACTATAGGCTGCACCACAGGGGCGTCAACACCTACCGGGACCGGCGCCTGTTCGTAGCTGGCGACGCTGCACACATCCACTCACCAGCAGGCGGACAGGGCATGAATACGGGCATCCAGGATGCTATCAACCTGGGCTGGAAACTAGGCGCAGTTCTCCGCGGCGAGCGTCCTGATTCGTTCCTCGATACGTACAATGCGAAGCGTCATCCCGTTGGCAAGCACTTGCTAGAAACGACTGATTGGATTTTCACTTGGTTGACTTGGACCAATCCAGTCTACATGTACATCCGCAACGCCATCGTTCCATGGATCGCGCCCCATATTACCGGTAACAGCGAAGGCCTGCAGAATGGTTACAATTTTGTCTCGGAGTTTGCTATTCGCTACCAGCATAGCAGTATCGTCGGGACAGGCACTGGTTTTGAGGGCCCAGTGATCGGAGGCAGCCGAGTGCCAGACGGCCAAGTTTTATAAACACAAACGGCCAGATCAAGAGCTTATACGAAACTATCAGGGCTGACCGCCACAGCCTACTGTTGTTCGCTGGCACTGATGGTGACGCTGCTTCACTGGCGGTGCTCGAAGCGACCACCAAGAAGTTCCTCGAGGCGAGGCCGAAGGGTAACAACGCCGAAGTTTATATTCTGCATAGCAGCGAAGACTTTGCGGCAGCAAGTTCCAGAGACTACAAGGACGTGGGAGGCGGCTTGCACCAGAGCTATGGCCTCACCAAGCCTGGCTATTCATACGTGCGGCCTGATTGCTATGTAGCCCACGTTGGGTATCTGTCTTCGTTTAACGAGGTTACTTTTTTGCCTCGCGGGTTACTAAGTCTGTGATCGCGTTCAAGACGTTGCTTTAAGATAAGACTATGTTGTTGCTCGACCCTGTCAAGGTTAGTACGATGTTGATAGATCTCAAACACCAAAGTTTCCAACAATCTCTGCCATTGTTACATCTATTAATATAAATTATTCTGTTACATCTTGGAAATAAAAGTAAGTTAGAATAAATGACTGTAGCCTCAAGCAGAGGGCTTATAGTCTTATTGAAAGGCTGTAAGGTCGATATTTTGAATCTGACCAAAAAGGTGGTGAGGATATCATCTAAAATACCCTGAAAAGAAAGCTTGCTTTGGGATGCCGTACCTCAAGGTATGGTGTCTCAGGAACCGCCGCTGCCTAGAAGAAGATTTGTATGGAGAGTCGCGTCAAATTCCATTATTACGCTGTCACCTTCATTGCCACCTCTCATTCTCTTTCCGTCCAAGCAACTTGTGGATCCATAGCGGTCGCCAGAAAAGCCTTCATCCTTTGGTCCGTCCTATTCTATGCCAATCCTGCGAGTCTGGCACCCCATCTTTGCATCTCGGAGGGCATGAAAGGATACGACGTATTGTGGTCAGGGAGCATGCCAAACGTAATCTTCAGGATGAATAACCCTTGAAGGAACATGCCGATGAACCCAAGTATCCAATCACGTGTCGTCAGTAAGCCATGATCTTGCATATACCGAATATATTTGAGGCCAATAGGAACGAATCCTACCACCACCGAAATAAGACCGGGGTTATACAAAGTACCAAGCTTCGCATTCATCAATATGCCGTGAGTGAAGACTTGGGTAAACGCAAAAAGGACAGAAGATAATCCGAACCAGGCGACGTGCGGTAAGAAAACCACAGGGAGATACACTCCATAGGTTGATACAACATTGATGATCATGGCAGAATTGGCGTTCAGAGGGTATCGCTCCGGAGTGTTGCTATCATGCAATGCTACATTCATGACTGCTGGGAAGCCGCCCGGAAACCGATATTCTTCGAATTGATGGACGATCAAAGCGATGGAATTGGCAATCAGCAGTTTCTGCGGCATACTGAGAGACCGATAGTTGGCACGGTAGTACCGCAGCATCATGATGCCAGGTATCACACCAAGGTCGTATCAATGGTAGCGAATGAGGTCCATCGTAGGTGAATGAACTTGAAAACAGCAACCCACTTTTTTTTACCGATGGTTGTGTAAGCTAGGGGTTTGAAAGGATATAAAGGAGGTACGTGGCAACTGGGAGATTCTTAAAGCTTTTCCTACATGGTAATATATTGTCGAGCATAGAGAGCGGCTACAACAACATCTCCGCATCGGTGGTCGGTCTTCTTAAGCACTGACTGCCAGCAACCCACAATAGATTGATTGTATTCCTTTTGCGGCACATGATTGACCATGCATAACGGCGACAAAGAAAGCCGGGGATCTGTGGGGTACGGAGGTAAAAAGGAACGTGCAGAGTAGAGCGAACGATTATTTGCAACCAAGCTTTGGAAAATTAGACTCTGCCCGTGTAGCCCTTCGTGCCATGGAGGCAAGTGCTACTCGATGCGCAGACATATTGAAGTGGAGGTATGACTTGAATACTGTAGTTGGCCCCAAATCGGACAATCTGCAAATCGTTTCTGTGCTAAAGTGTGGGGAAAGAATGGGGAAAAGGGAGGTGGGGGAAGGATAAACGCAGTCCTGAAGGACGTGTATACGTAGTATGATCTTCAAGACTTCACCTATCAATGTATTGAAGCACAGAGACATTCTTGACATTTCATTCTCCATAAAAATGATCCATTTATACCCAAACAATTGTGAACACCATGGTAGACCGTAGAGCACAAGGCCGAAATAAGGTTAAGCATGTTGAGAACCTGCGCAAGGTCCCACATGCCATCAGTGATTCTCAGATACCGGAAGAATATTAGCTCAGCTGACAGACGTATGTATATATTGCTAACATTTCTTGGCCTGTGAGCGAATCCCCACTGCTTGGAACCGTTCCCCACGTCATTCAGACAAACTAACGGCCCTATAACCTCCGAGCCCCGCCGCTGTCCAAGAATATTGCTTTACGCCTATGAAGTTGCGGGGCATTCTCCCTACGCTAATGATCTTATATAATCTAAGGCGGATAACTATATCTAGGTTGTTAGAAACGTTCATGCCGAGCTTTGGTTTTCAAGCTACTAAAAATTAGAACGTTCCAATACGGTTTCTTCGGAATATCGTCGTAGAAAAGACACTGTTCGCACACATCATGGCTAGTACGCAAGGGCAACTTGCTGGAAAGGTGGCAGTCGTGACAGGTATTTCGAGACATATCTGATACAGATCGAATTCAACATGCTAACATAGAATGTTGTGGCATATGGGTGCTGCATCTGGGTTCGGTCTTTCAATTGCCAAACTCTTCGTCGCCGAGGATGCAAATGTGATTGCAGTTGACATGAATGCCGATGAACTGCTGAAGGTCTTTGGCCCCCAACAGAGTCTCTTGTGACTGTTGTTGCGGATGTGACAGCTTTTGCTGACTGGGACCGAGTTCTCAACACCGCCGAATCCGAATTCGGCGGTCTTGACATCCTTATCAACAACGCCGGGACCAGTTATCGCAACAAGCCAACGCTCGATGTGACTGAAAATGAGTTTGACCGCGTCATGAACGTCAACGTGAAGAGTATCTATATCAGTGTTCAGAAAATCATCCCACACATGCAGAAGCGAGGTGGCGGTAGTATTGTCAACATCGCCAGTATTGGAGCAACGTGGCCACGCCCTGGTCTCGTCTGGTATAACGCAAGCAAGGCTGCGGTTGCAAACGTGAGTTTTTTCTTTCTTTCTGTTTTTTTCCATGTATTCTCTCTTTTTACAAGTCACAAATGTCGTTGCACTTCAAAATTGCCTATGCTGCGGCAGAATAAAACTCCTGGGCTAGGCTTTGTAATAATGAGAACATAAGTCCAATTAAATGATTTTCCGACTAGGCTACTAAGGGTCTCGCTGCTGAATTCGGCAAAGACAATATCAGACTCAACGCTGTGTGCCCGCTTCTCTCGGGTACGGTCTGTTCGAAACATTTTGTGGGAGTTCCTTACACAGAAGACAATATGAAGAAGTTCCTGCACAATGTCCCTCTGGGCAGGCTTGCTGCGGCAGATGACGTTGCCAATGCTTGTGTCTATCTGAGCGGGCCTATGGGCAAGTTTATCAGCGGTGTGACTCTGAATGTAGATGGAGGACGCTCGGTCGGTGCATAATACACTTTCTGCGCTAGGAAATGTGTTTCGTTATCCATCAATCATGTAAGACGAAACTGTTACGTCGAAACCTTGTTCAGTGTTGTCGGTATCCCGAGGGCTGGGAGCCACATTAGCACTTATGTACACAAACTTATGAAACGATTTGTAGACATTTAGATGAGTAGATCATCCAACTTGGCAAAAGCTCAAAGGATCTCAATTCCAGTTCTCTTTCATTTTATTCTTGGGTATCTCACTGTCTGGGGGTGTTCTGGAATGCAATGTTTCATTTCAAAAATAATTCTCGCTCCTATCCTGGGGATTCGAGAACGCTCCTTCCCCAATTTACCTGAACATATCATTTATATTGTCCAATAGTTGCAATGATGTCTGACGGGTCAAAGAATTCTGCGTATAATTGATTCCTATTACTGATAATTCGTAAATGGGCCGTGCGCAGTGGTTGTGTTTAGCTACCAGCAAGCTTCACCGTCCGGGAAGCGCCGATTAGCGTCCGTCAGTAGGGCTAGTTACATTGAGCTATAAATTGGCTCAGATTACAGCTAATCAAAGGTTTAGATGCTAATATATATCTACTTAGCTTTATTTACAGTTCAAAAGAAAAATAATAAAAAAATATAAATTATTTTCATTGAGTCAATCTTATTTGTTTTATCGTCTTATATTATACGCTAGAAAATCAATAGATAATCTATATTGAGTATAAAATATGCTACAGTGCCTGGACAAAGGTCTTAACACCCTTATTACATCATTTTTAACCAATTATATCAGAAGTGTTTGAGGACTTCTTATCATATATTAATTTCATTTTCTAAGTTTATATCCTTGAAGGCCTTCAACCCCTTAAGTTAATTCAGTTCACATAGGAGTAGACTTGATAGAAACCAAACCAACCAAACCTGTCACGGACCTGGATCCACTCTTGTTGTCACTAGCTCTGTCGAAGAATGTCACGGTCGGTCGGTATAACTTCTTACCAAACCATCTCTTCCCTTCCTTGGAATAGTATTCCTGTCGCCGAGCAGGCTTACTAACCTAGCCGGATTAGGTTTAGATGCTTTATACGGCTTATATAGCTAATCAGGAGGCCGGATTATGTGGTGGTGAAGAACCCTTGATAAGTAACACTGCTTTATCCCTATTTTCAGCGACTAGACGATGCTCATTGGATTATGTGGAAGGAGAAAAGATTAGCATATTTGCACTGTATTTATATAGAAATGAGCTAACAGTTCCTGCGAGGACTGTTCTTGGAAGCAAGCGAATAGAGACCTCATATTGCCTAATTGGCGTTCCCAGTAAGCGATTCGCTGCCTCAACGTACGGCCCCACAAATCGTCCGACATCATAACAGCTGTGATGATAGCTGCTTTAGCTGAACACCTTCCATATCATGTTCTAGTTTCTGCCTAGCTTCGTGCGGCTGGTCTCCTAACAAGTATCTGGCTGGAGTGAGCCTCTCTTCAAAGCTGGAGAGAATGCAGTATTTGTGTAAAACCTCTAGAAGTGTGTTCTTACCACCAGCATCTGGCTGCTGCTGCTCACTAGACCGATTATCTTATGTCTGGGCTTGTGGTGGTGACTTAGGCCAGCGCATGGCTGTGGCCCCTTTGGCCCATGCCCACGACGACAACAGTGCGGTTCTAGTCTCCATGTCACGTTCCAAGTTTGTTTGGTCCCAGTACGGAGTTGGTATCAGGGCACGGTGCCAGCAGTAAGCAAGCGGAAACGGCAGTTTAGCCACACACACACACACACACACACACACACACACACTGGGACTAAAAATGGGCATGTACTCTGTTCTGGTGAAAGTAAGAAATTTTTCAAAGGATTGTTAAAACAGAGTAACAGCGGTTGCAGGAAATTATTGCAGTCTACTTGCACATTATTGTGTGAATCTGGATATAAATAAACAGATAGATCGTGTTGTTGCGTAAGGGAGACCAGATACGGAATGGCGGTCGAATGAGCAAAACAGAAGCAGTCACGGGGAGGGGACTAATTTTATTCAACTGGGGGCGATCATGCTAAAACAGAAGTGGACTCTGGGGGAAAAAAGAAAAATAAAAAAAAAAAAAAAAAAAACCAGAGGAAGTGAGAGAAATACACAGTTGCGCTGCACTCTATATATTGTCAAATCACAAACACATCCAAGGTCCCTTGGAGTATCGTAATGCTTCAAAGCTTAGTTTACCTTGCCGAGCCTATTGGTGTATAGAGAATTTCTTGTATTGCAGAACTATGAAGAACTAGACGACATGCACGGTCATCAATGACCCGGTTTATATCGAGTTGGCCAAGGCCACGATAGACCAAAACGGCAGAGAAGGAAGGCTAGAGCCCGAGGTTGCTTGCGGCGCAACATTCGAGTGGCACATAGTAAAACCGAACAAATAGCGACCAAGCCGTACAAACAAACGAGCCAGCCGTGAACGAGATGGTTGTGATTGGCAAGGATGGTGACGGTAAATGTGTAGTAGTGGCAAACAGATTCCAATCAGCGCTTTCCTGCGAGCCGCAGTATTAGACTAGTACTAACTAGCTCTTGGACGCAGGTACACGTTTAGTTGTGTCCGCTTGAAGAAGCAATTAGTCTGCCTCTGCGTACCTCTTCGACTAAATTAAAATTCCCTCATCTCTCATAGCTTATGAAAACATTCGTAGAGAATTCTCAAGCTCCGCATTTTATCCTCTCAAAGGCGGCATACCAAGATCATCATACCCCACAGAAAGCATACCACAAGAGAGAATTGTGAAAATAAATTAAAACGAACCGAGTCAAGAACGAGGCTGGCTGCGGCTAAGGTGACATCGTGTGTTAGTCCACTGGGAGAGACTTACGCCGTACAAAGAGAATCAGAAGCTCGTTAAACGATGGAGCGATGTCCCGGTTGAGACCCACACATTCCCCTTGTCGCTTAAGAAGCCGTGAGAAAGAAGAACATATGTAGATTCTATATATCAACTCCTTGCACAGATTTGGGATATATTTATCACAATACTGTTCCACTTCCACCCATCCAGCCTTGACTAGTCCCTACCTTCACGTCTGATCACCATGCGAGGGTTCAAGTCCTCACTGCTAATCCTACTGATTAGCACGGTCACTGACCACGCGACTGCAGCTATTACTGATAGATTCGACTTCTTGGAATCCGGAGGAGGCTGCACTACTGACACAATAATCGCTTACTTGGATAGCTACTTGCAAGATGCTCAGACCTTGTCTCAGGCTCTCGTTGATGTTCAAGAAGCGTCTAAAACCCCAACCACTGCCATCGGCACGGCTAGAAGAGATGGGGTCGTTGCCAGGAAGTTATTTACGAAATACTTTGGCATTCGTTTTGAAACTGCAGACGGCTCATCAAATCAACAACCAAGGGAAGCCTATGATGGTCATTGGAATCAAATAAACTGTACCTCGCGAAATGACCCTTTCTTATCCAAAAGATTCAGAACGAGGCCCTAATACGCATGCTAGCTGTATCTGAAGATTTGGTTGCATTTTTGAAAAATGGTGTGCTGGCAGGGCCTGTGACGCCCAAACCTCGGATGGTATGCTCTGGCGCTTATCCTGTTTGTATGACTGCCCTACTACCGACTGGACGAAAATCCGATCAATCGGATTTGTCTTGCTCTTGCTTCTCTCTTAACTGACGTGGTGGACAGGGTCGAGATTCGGCTGGGGCGCCCAGATCCTTGACGAGAACCATTTGGGTGTCACAGCCAACGGTGATCCGGTAACTATCAGTCAAGTCATACCGTTGGAAGCGGATTCAAATCCCTGGCTGCTAAATGAGAGACTTTTATATGTTACAGAAGATTCGGGGTACAAGAGCGACTTATGTGTTTCGCCTAAAGGTGGTGATGAGTTGGGCATAACGTACCGAGGTGCGAAAAAGACTACGATCACGGTTGCCGATACGATTATTGAGCGTGCTGCGATAGAACCAATTATTGTGATGTGCCCTTCTGTGTTGCCCTCGAACGGGGGGGACGTGGGGCGGCTGAGGCTGGAGGACGTCAAAGGGCAGGATCCAGGGTCCAACCCATCAATAGTCATCCAACAAGTCGCACCCGAAGGTTCTCTTACTTTGTTCCACGAGCTCGTGCACCTCGTCACTCAATGGACTACATACAAGGTCATTGACTACACATGTTAGTGTCTGACTTCCTGGTGTTTAAGCGTATATTTATCGTTAACGGAAATCTCTGTTAGATAACATGAACGGAATCTTGAACCTGGCTAAGGGCACCTTTACCGAGGGTAAAAGCACATTAGGTTCAGTGAAATCAACTTACAACGCAGAGAGTTACACATTTTTTGTGTTTTCGTGGTGGTACTACAAGCAAACTTGGACATATACAGATGACAAGGGCAAGACAATAGCGTACATCCCTGCTACTTTCTACGATGGCTATCTTAACCCTTGGAGTACCTTGGATTGATCCATTATTGTCCATCCTGCTGCTCGCCGATTCCTCTGTTCTCTTTTTTTCTGTGCGGGTTCTCTCCATTCATGTCATTCGACTAAGAGCTGGTACTTGCTATTCATGTTCATAGCACGATCTTATCCATTGCACACTCCCATGATACAAATGCCGCACCAATTCGGCTTCAATAGTACGAGATTAATATTTTGCTTGTGTTTACCCCCACCAGGTAACGACGATGGAGAAAAGAAAGAGATATACATATCTGCTTTGGTCATATGTTGTAATCGGCTCTTAGTCTTAACTTATCTACACATACTCATGCCGCTCTTGTTCTGATGGTGCGAGAAGCACAGCACGCCGAGCTCCAATTTGATCATAAACGACTCAGACAGGAGGAACAATGGTAACCAGGAAATTGTTTAAGCGAGATCATGTGATGAGCACTTGAAATTGATAACAGATCATGTGACTGTGGAAACACGCGATTGAAATACAAGTACGATATTTTCCCAAAATAGAACGCGTTATGTCCTACTATCAATTTGTTATCCAAATAACAAGCGCTCTCTTTTGGAACCCTTTGTCAATTTAAACCTCCTCCTGCTCCCCCACCTCTTCCGTCCCCTTCCCCTCCAGCTCTCCTCTGTGTTTGAGCGCACCACATTTGGCCTTGTCTTCCCTACTTTCCCCAACCTTTTCTTTCTACCATGGAACACTTTCGGCATACAGCCCACATCGGAACCCACTGCTTGAGCTATGCATTGCGAGGCCTTCCTCGGCAGCCCGGCGCTCCGCTTGTGGTGGTTCTTACTGGGATCACCAGCAGCGCGCTAGAATGGAGCGCGGTGTGTCGAAACCTTGAGAATGAGGCATCCGTGTTTCTTTATGAGCGAACCGGCTACGGTCAGAGCGAAGCATGCCCTACCGCCGAGCCGGACTCACTCACAATTGTGGATGAGCTGTCTCGGCTACTTGCTGCCGCGGCCCTGCCACCCCCGTACCTTGTGGTCGGTCATTCCTGGGGCGGTATTCTCGCACGGGAGTTTCTTGCTGCCCGCGGGCCCGAGGTGGTCTGCGGGATGGTGCTGGTGGATGCCGTACAGGAACGGATGCTCTTCGAGACATGGCCCGATCCCTCCATCGCAGCCGTCACGGCGGGGCTGGATTACATGGAAGTCGTCGGGTTGACTCGCGATTATCGACTAACGGAGGTCGAGTGGGCCGAGCTCATGCCGGAGGAAGATAGCGCACACCACACGCAACAGGCCACTCGCGAGCTGCCCTATCTGCAGATCAGCCGCGCTGTCCTAGCCAAGAAACAGCAACTCCAGCCTGAGCGAGACCTCTTTCGCGGCCAGCCGCTCAGTGTGCTCCGGGGCAATTCGCATCGGGACCAGGAGCGGTTGTACCACCGGGGCGTGGCAGAAGGGTTGGGGACTGAAGCTGAGCGAGCGGCTTATCGTGACTACCTGGAGCGCTGGGACGCTAGTGAGGAGTCCTTTCAGCGCGAACTCCTGAACTTGTCGAGTAACGCGCGCTTCTCCACCACGACGCAAAGTGGCCATAATATTCAGATCACAGAGCCAGAACGCGTCGCTGATGAGATACGTTGGGTCCTACAGAGAACCTCATTCGTTCCCAAAAAAGGCGCCGTCTGATCATCAAATTGCGACTTAGCAGTCAGTGGACACCATCAGAAATACGGGCTTTGATCGTGCAAGATACGGCACGCTCAGAATCCCCAGTGGCTCCTTGTTGACTCGTCCTGTGTCCAGCGTTCTTCCACCATAGACGAGGTTCAAAAGGCACGGGAGGCTGCAAGAAACAAAGTAGCCAGTCTCCCAGCCTCGCATAGATGTACTATTTTGACCCATTGTGCATGTCATAGATTTCTTTGAGTAATTACTCATTACGACTCGGTTCAAGTCTTTCAGAGACGTGTTGAAAGTGATAATTTCTCCCTCATCTCTAGAGGCTAGCCCGCATCTAGCCCTTAATAAATTTGTTATCACTTAGCCACTTCCTCAAGCGCCAAGCTGTTAAATGCGAACTTGTGGAAACCTACGGACCGGCATGCTTTGTTCTCTAGTTCACCGAATTTACACCGCAGCTTGCGCACTGAAAGGATTACGATACCACCTTACTGGATCGATATTAGCCCTCAGCGCCGAGTCTCTTGGCCTTATTACGAGATCTATGGCTTCCTATTGGCTCGCGTACGGGATTCCTATATGGAAGCAATTGAGGATGCATACATGGCCTTGAACGCTTACTAATTGTCTTTATTCATGAAAAAAATAAATGTATAAAGGCTATATATAGACTCATATTCTTTACCTAGTTAGATAGATGTATAATCAATTTATTAGTACATATACTCTTAACAGATTCTTTTATAATAGTATATCCACAGATCTGTGCATTTAAAGCCTTTTATAATTATAATTATCTATTATCCCAACATTGATATCAAAGCTGATATTTGTTCGATTACAAAGCCTATATAGTATAGAAGTTGATTCTAGGACTGAGTTGTCAGAACGAGCACGTCACAGCCAATAAATCCGTAACGTAATTCACACCCGAGTTGCCCACCCAACCGAGTTGCCCACCTCCGCCCGGGAATGCGCTCTATATTAACTTTGAAGCTTAATTTTTAACCACTCATAATAATTATATACAAAAATTCAATTACTAGTATGATTAGGGCATTGATTAATTTTATGCCTGAGAGTTCCACAATTATTACACTTATATAAGCAGCATACACACATCTGAAAGGCTAGAAGCTCCGGCTCAGCCAGAGCGGCAGTAATAGGTTAAGATGCCTCAACCTGGCCTTGTACAAGATTCTGGGCTTTCTCTCTAGTAATCTCTCAATTATGAGATATCTAAGTCTTAGATCTATAATGCTTTTGCTTCTTCTTCTTATGTGAGGCCTATAACTTATAGAATTTCTTCTTTAAAAATAATAAGCTTGTCGGAAACTTCGGTTTATTACCGCTAGAGTATAGCTAGGATAGCTCTTTAACAGTTGAAGTTAAAAGGCTTCTAAGTACAAAAGTCCTATTGAAGGTAAAGTCTTAAGGATAAATATTCTGTTTGTAGAAAAATATATATTTAAATTATTATAATTAATTTAAAACAGTAGATAAGAATTAATTAAAGAGAAAGAACTAAATTTCTTATATATATAAAATAATTTATTTAAAAGTATCATATATTATATTTTTAAATATAATATATTATATTATACAATAAAATATATTATACTCTAGAATATAATATATAATATTAAAAAATAAAATCTAAATTTAATTAAATTATAATTTTATTTTTTTAGAATTACTTAATTTTTATAATTTATTTTTTTTTATATTTTTAATCCTATTTTTTTAAAATTTCTATAATAAGATTTCTATTTAAATAGTATTTTTAGAATATTATTTCTATAATTTTATTATTTTTAGAATTTTTTTTTTAGAATATTATTTTTAATATTTTAGATACTAGTAGATAAATACATGCTATAATTTTTCTTTAAGTGCTGTAGTGACTATTTTATATATTATTTATATAAATAATATTCAGGTTAATTATAAATTAATTGGCTGTGATATATTGATTTTGATAATTTTTTTTTTTGAAGACTGGTATTTTGATAGTTTAATAAATAGTCTATATTATTTATTTGTGCGTGAGTGATTTTCTTTATTTAAAAATATTTAAATTTATAATTCTGTGCTGATTATATTATTAAACTTATTAATAAAAAAAAATAGACTTTTAATTTATATTAAGAAGAAAAGTTTTATAATAGTTTTTTTTTATATTTGTTGTGTTTGTTTTTATAAGATTTATATTAAAAGTAAGGGTTCTAATTATTATAGTGAGTATATTAAGATTTCTAGTATGAAGTGTATTAATTCTTCTTTGATATTTATTAATAAAGAATGATGGTGGTTTATTGCAGTTTAAAATAAATTGCAGAAAAAAAAAGAATAGATAATATAAAAGATTCTTTATTTTTATAAATAATAAAAACTATTTTAATATTAAATTAAAGATTTTATTGTTTATAATATTAAAAAGATAGAAAAATTAAAAGAGCTAAAAAAATTAGAAAAAAAAAAAAAAAAAAAAGTGATAGAATAAAAAAAAATAAAATAAATAGAGTAAAAATAACAAAAATTAATTATAATAATATTTAATAATTTTACAGTTAATAATCTAAATAATATTAATTTTTTTATTTTTTTTTTTCTAAATCAGTTATTAAATAATATTTTTAAATCTTATTATAATAATTTAAATTTCTGACTGGTTTCTATAAATTATTTTCTAATTTATATTCTTTTTATCTTATTAAATAATAGAAAAACATCTCTTTCTTCGCGAATCTTCTTTTTAAAATCATACACTCAATCTGGGCCATACAGCCTCAAGAATTGGATTAATTATAATTAATGCCAAGCACTATCAATTAAGTCTACTCTTGATAAATAAGACTATAGTGATAGTACAGAATAATAAAGATACTAATCTAATACCTTCCATAACAGAAAAATCTGCTTCAGCTTTAGCTGTAGCTACAGTAGAATTAATACATCAGCAAGAACTGAAGCAGCCTAAATAGACTGCTAATATGTATAATCTAGCTGCCGCAGCTCACTAGATTATAAGCTATATTAATGAGTATTTATACAGAACTCTAAATAACTAGTATATCTAGAGCTTTATAAAATATATATATAAAATAATTAAAGTCTTTTTAACTATTAGTAAAAATAATAAGAATATTATAAAAAAGCTAGCTAGATTTTAGAGATTTCTAAAATAAGTTTAATATAATATTACTACTATCTATAAAAAACTAACAAATAAAAAAACTAGTAATATAATCTTTATTAATTCTATATTAATTTAATATAGTTTTTAAGCCTAGAAATAGCAGTAAATTCTATAAAGCGTATTAGTATCTAAATTCTAAGAAGCTAGTTCTACTACTTTAAATATTATTTAGATTAAGCTGGACATAGATTGTAAAATAATAATTAAAATTTAGAATAAAACTATCTGTATTAAGCTTTATAAATTTAAAACTAAAAATATTATTTAGAAAATTAAAAAAGTCTAGATTATAGCTATATAATTAAATTCTAATTTTATAATTATAGTTTATACTATTATTGCTATATATTAGCTTCTCTCTAAAAATATTAATCTACAAGTTTTCTCAGTAATAGTGGCTAAGATCCTTTATATGCATAGAGTGTAGTAAATAAAAATATTTAGTAGTAGTATCTAGGTTTATATTTTTATCTAGGATATAATTATTAATAGAATATTAAACTAATTTATAAAGCTAGATAATTCTAAAGTAGTAAAAAATATTAAATAAAAACTAATAGCTAAAAATCAGTATATCTAGAATAATAAAGAGAAAAAAGATTTTAAGATTATTTATTTAAATTAACTAATTAAGCTTTAAAGATATAAAAGCTTACTAATAATTAAATTTATTAATTTTTTTATTATTAATTAAATTATTATTAAAGAAATAATTTAGTAAATAAAAATTTATATTAATAGATTTTACTGCTAAAAGAGTAAGTGTAAGTAGTGCTAAAAATATTAAAAATATAGATATATTTTTGTCTAATACTTAAATAAAATATTTATCTGTAGAATCTGTGTTTAGAGTTATTTAATTTAAAAATGCTTTAAACTATATAATAAGATAATGACTACTAAATATGTTAACTGTAGTAACTTTTATAAGGTAATTAATATTATATATAAGTATTAATAAAGGAAACTTGTATAAGTTAAAATTATAATTATGAATTAGAAGCTTTATTACTGGGTTCCTAGTTATCTGAAGTGCTAGGAACCAGCTAGTACTGAGGCCTTTAGCAGCTTTAAATTATCATAACTGCTAGCTACAGCTATTATAGTGTCACAGAGGATTGTAACTATCCCAGTAAATCTTACAACACTTAGAGAACTAGTTAAGGCTTTTAAGTGCTAGAAAAGACCTTCCAAATCTATATTATTTATTAATAAAGAATTAGTTTTATCTGAAAGCAAATCTATAGAAAATATAATATTAGCCAGCCAGAGCACCTTTATTAGATTTTAGATTATATTTTAATATAATTAATTAAATAATCTGGAATATCTATTTTAGATTTAACATATTTAATTAATCTTATTAACAAGTAAAGCTAAACGCTAATAATCTAATAATATAAGTAATATCTAATAGAAGATATATTTATTTTCTATTTTAAAGAATAAAAAGTTTAAGCTGCCACCACTGCTATTAATCTTAATAATTATAAATGAAAATGATATAATTCTTTATAATAAAACTAACTTTTAGAAGATTAATATAAATATTTAATTTTTAAAAATTAATTATCTACTGATTTAATTTACTAAAAATAGATTTAAGATTATTTTTTTTTTAATTAAAAAGCTATTATTATCTTTAAGGGATTTTAAGCTTGATGATCTTCTATATATAATAGTTATTAGTATAAATAGAATAGAATCTTTTAAAGATAAACTTCATATTTAATATAGAATCTTTATATTTTTTAATATAATATATATAAAACAAAGAATATAGTTATAGTTTTATTTTTATAAGATCTTGAGATACTCTGGGCTATAGTTATTATAGTCTAAGAGCTATAGAAAAATAAATATAACAAAATTATATACTAATTAGTGGTTATTATACACTAGCTACTATATCCCAAATCTAGTAAATATTATGATAATTAGCTTCTAAAAGTGACTCTATTTATTACTAAAATTATAGATTCAGTTAACTAATCCTATATTATTATTTTTAAAGATTATTAAATTCTTTATATTTATTATTATTAGGGGGAGAGCCTCTGTGATCTTTATCTATATAATATTTATAATAAGCTTTAAAGTAGAATAATATAGTTAATCTAGTACTAATTATAGCAGCTAGATATCACTGAAGCTACAGAGTATATTTTAGTTAGTGATTTTAATATTTATTATCTAGTCTAGGATGGCCCCAGCATCAAGATTAATATTAAAGCTAAGCTGCTGTTTAAGATTATAGACTGCTATAATATTAAACTAATTATTAAAGAAGGCACTATAATCTGGGAATATAATTAATAATAATCTACTATTGATTTTATTCTAATTTTAGCTAATCTAGCTAACCAATCAGTGCTCTATAAGTGTGCTGATGATATATAATATGATTTTAATCACTACTTAATCTAATTAATATATAATATTTATATAGTATTGAAGCAGACCCTGTAGTGTTATAATTAAATTATCATTAATAAAAAAATCTTTATAGAGTTTTTTAATAAGTATCTGATTATTCTTAATCTTATTAAAGTCTTAAAAACTATAATAGAACTTATTATAGTAGTCTTTCTAGGTATAATCAGATATACTATTAAAGTTTTTATTTTATAAACTAAGTTTAGTGTCTAGATTAATCCTGACTTTGATAATATTTATAAAGAAGTAATTAAATTAATTCAGTATCTTTAGTAAGAATACTTCTGAATCTATAATCTATAAGTATGGAGAGCTTACTGTTAGGGTGGGCACTGAAACGGGAACTGGGATGGGACTTTTTCCCTTTTATTTATATGGGATGGAAAAAGTAACCTTCCTTTAATATTAATAAGAATTCTTAATTTTTATTTCTTAAAATAGAAATCTCTCTTTCTTAATTAAAAAATCCTAATTATTATATAAAAATTTATATTTCTATATAAAAATTTCTATATAATAATTAGAAAAATTCTGTTTTAATATAAAAATTTTTATATAGAAATTTCACATTTATCTTTTCTATATGAGAAGTTTTAATTATATATAGAATTTTTCATATTAAAATAAAAAAATTTTATTTTATATATAGGAAATCTTATATA